>JAQPPZ010016958.1:600000-1200000 GCA_028583015.1 Wollemia nobilis | reverse complement strand
CCAAGAGGATCATATTTCCTAATATACCTCTTATAGTTACTAACCATCCTAAGCTAAAAGGATATAGGGAAGATCAATTTTACCCTTATCACAGGATACTAGGGCATGATATTGAGGCTTGTATCGGGTTTAAGCATAAAGTGCAAAACATGATTGAGGTGGGAGAACTCAGAGTTGAAAACCCACTGGATCTCAATAATAGAGACATGGGCATATACAGAAACCCATTGCCCAATCATGAGACCCCTCGAGAGAAAGGGGTCCAAGTCAATTAGGTTCGAGCTGATATAGCTACCCATGGATGTGTTGGGATGGTTGAGATCATTAACATAGCAACAAGGACTAGGTAGTATGGTCAACCACAACCGCCTGCAGCTCCTATGAACATCCCAGCTGCCCCTAGGAAAATGCAAGACAACCTTCTAGGTCCACCAACGTGACTTGTGGTAACTATTCGGGGTATATTGGAGCAAAACCTACAGATGACTCCAGCTAAGTTATCCATCTATGAGCTCATACAACAATATCCAAAGCATAGGGATACTTTTATAGAGATTTTAATAACAATTGAGCTTCAACCGCAAGATGCGAATGCATTCACTCACTTTGTGGTACAAGTGCAAGAATGCCAAGAACCTGTAATCTGATTCTATGATCATGACATTAAGACAATTTTTGCTACCTTACCAGACCCTCCGCTAAAAATTGTAGCAGCCACCAATAACTTACCTTTCACAAGTATTTTGGTTGATATAGGTTCATCATAAACATCATCACAACTGCAATAAAGCACCTCAAGATACCCAAGACCAATATCGTTCTAGGAGCTTACACATTGAGAGCTTTTAATGATGCTTTATGCAATACTATGGGAATGAGAGTCCTACCCATCAAGGTGGGGCACAAGACCATCCCCATGATGTTTCATATCTTGGAAGACACTATGTAGTATAACATCCTCTTAGGGCACCCTTGGATAAGGGCCATGAAGTGTGTGCCTTCGATCTTGCACCAGTGTGTCAAGTATATGCATGAAAACAAAGTCTATGTGGTTATGACTGATGAAGAGCCTTTTAAATATGTTAATAAGGTGGACATTCTTGGAGAATTCGTGATCCCTTCTACTCACCTATATGTGGCACCTTCATCCGCAACCACACAAGTAGATAACGAAGACAAAGGGGTAAGAAAATACCCATGCACATTAACACCTCCTGGTGCACTCAAGATAGGCAAAGTACCATCAACATCAAAATCAAAAGACAATCAGAAGCTAAAGGTACCTTTAGTTAAGGAAGAAAATCCCAAACAAGTGCCAACTGTAGCCATTACTGAAATACCAAGTCCTATGAAAGAGGAAGATCTTCAAGATCAAGATGAAGATAGTTATTATCACCTTGCTTCTCCAGTATCATCTGTGGGGTCATCCACATCACATGCATCAATACACTTGGCAAGCACAGGAATAGGGGAGTACCTTGTACAAAAAATTGCCTTTACACCTATCATTGAGTCTATGTAAGACATAGGGGGGGCTTAAGACTTGAGGCCGCCAGTAGGAATAGTGGTTCCACTTGGGATCCCTCCCAACCAAACCAATTTTATCTATGCCATCCTAGAATGCACCCATAAGTCTTCAGATATAGAAGAGGATGGTGATGAATCATTCACAGTCAATGTTCGTTACCTCTTTAATCCCAATTTTGCTCTAAGCTACTTTGAGCGTTGCCATTGGCATGGCTATGACCTTGGCATATATGAGCAAGGGTGCAGGAGGCCTTATGAACCACTATATCAACTTCCCTCTGATAGATTTGGCTTAGGATATTATAGCAGACATTGAGATGACTCTCTTGCTACAACATTGGAAATATTAAGCATAGGGTTGGGAGAAGACATTGATTTCATTCCTTATCACCCCCTGAGAATAGAAAATTTAAGCAACAGAAAAGTGGCCACGATAAACATACCGCCTCTAGAAAATTATCATCCAAACACCTCAATTGATTCCACCCCAACATGGTACAACTCATGGGATGAGAAGAATATATGAAGCAAGTGATGATGAGGCACAATTTGGCTTAGCCTATCAAGGGCCTCACTATTTGCAAATATTCACATGGTCCATCCACAATGAGAGTGGATATACATTAGATGAAAGTGACTATGAATCAAAAGACTCAATAGAAAGAGATTACTTAGGCCTAAGCCATCAACCCCTAAATTTTGGGCAAGAGACAAATGCAAATGGATTCTTCATAAGTGATGAAGAATATGAATATGAAACAGAGATGGCCTACTTGAGGCCAAGACATGATCCCCTTGTCTTAGGACCACATACCAATGCTAACGGTTTTTGGATAAGTGATGATGACTTTGAGGATGAGACTGAAATGGCTTATCTTGGACCTCACCACTTGTGGCAAGTCAACGAGCTAGTAGAGAGAGAGGCCGCACTCCATGCCATAGACCCTCATATCCAATTTTTGGGGAGACCTATTGACCTAGCAGCCGCTCATCATATGGTCAATCCCCCTCTGCCTATATTTAGAGAGCAATTAGAGACCAATGATCCTATTGTTCACCCTGCTCATGGGCTAGATCCAAAAATTCCTATTCCTCCAAAACCTCCTCACGAGCATGGAAGGAAAACCACTGAGACAAGATTTTACCTATGTCTTGGAGATTTCATCCCATCCATCAACATGATCTCCATTGATTTGACCACTCCACTTCATAATCTAGTAGATCCTACCAAATCATTACATCTTGATGTAGAGGCTCTTAATTGGGATCGCACTAGTTTGCCCATAGATCTAGAATATATCTTCCCCAATGAAGAGATGTTACAACCATTCCATTTCGCATCAAGTTGTGTGCATGACGTCTTCCATATTGGTTTGGAACCTGAGTCAATATGTCCTGTGAATCCCATAGATGACATTCATTTGATACCCATGCCTCATTAGCTAGAGGATGGGTCACATGGCTACAGAAGAAAATTTTGAGATGGACATAAATGATGATCCTACACAACCAAGGAAATTCAAGTTCGAAGAAATTCTATCTATAGAGGAACAAGCCATCCTAATTCCTCTCCTCAAGGAGAGTCCAAACATTTTTTCTTGGAAATACAAAGACATGCCAGGGATAGATCCAAGGTTAGTCATTCACAACCTTTCATTGAAACCCATGAATAAGCTAGTCAAGCAAAAACTAAGGAAAATGCATCTAACTGTATTCATAGTTCCTATCGACTACATTGAGTGGGTGTCAAACATGGTACCCATAGGGAAACCTGATGAAAGAGTCTGTATCTGCACGAATTTCAAATATTTGAATAGGGCAACACCAAAGGATTCATTCTCATTGCCAAACATAGATGCTATTGTGGATGCAACCACAGGTCATGAAACGATCTCCCTAATGGATGGTTTTTTTGTATACAACCAAATTCGAATTAAGCCCAAAGATCAACATAAAACTGCTTTCAGTACTCCATGGGGAACATTTTGTTATAAAGTAATGTCATTTAGTCTCAAAAATGTTGGTGCCACATATCAGTGGGCCATGACATACATATTCCATGACTATATGCATAAGATCTTGGAAGATTACATGGATGAATTACTAGTCAAGTCCCTATTGCGGCAAGAGCATGCTTCGAAGTCCTTAGACAAGTCTTCGATCACCTCATAGAACACAATGTTCGATTGAATCCTAAGAAGTGTGTATTTGGCATAAATTTTGGTAAGATTTTGGGATTCATCATATCCAAGAGAGGCATCAAAGTAGATCTTGTAAAGGTAAAGGCTATACTGGAAATGGCTGCTCCTACTGTAGAAATCAAAACAGCACCAACCCGATTATGTGGCTACAAGCACTGACCAAGTTGGCATACATAGCCCTTAGGGCAGCCCCCAAAGGTTAAAAAATGGTCCTAACCACTCCAAAATCATTTTTGGAAGGTTAGAGGTCAATTTGGCACCTTTTAAGCACTTTTCTCCCTACTCGTACCACCCTGGGATGATTAGAATCCTATTCGTCCCACCCTGGGACGATTAGTAGCAATCATCCCAAGGTGGGACGAGTAGAAGGTTTGACTGGAAAAAAGTCAAACCTCAATAGGTCTGCCACTTAACTGCGTCTTCAGAGCATGCAATTGCCAGGAAAAATTTCAAATTTGAAAGAGGGACTTCAGTCAATCATGCCTTGATCATGGAGGCCTCATGCAAGGAGACTCTAAATCAGGGAGGAATCTTCTCTCCCAAAAAAGGCATGGCAAGCCAAGTGGCGCCCTCGCATGCACATTCAAAGAGGGAGACCCTAGGTCTATAAAAGGGTGAGCCTTCTCACCCCAAAAAAAGAAGAGATCTGGAGCATTTGGAGCAATGGAGTGCTACCAAATTGTGCCCCCATTCCCCTTTGTGTTTCCTACATCCATAATTTCTCTTTTGGGAGAGAGGTTATCGGGTGAACACTAGGAATGCAATCCCAACCCAAAACCCAAGAAATCATCCACAATCCCACACAAAATTCATTGAAACAACCCCCTAGGAGGTTTTGGACCCATCCCAAGTGGATTGGTGTCAAAAATAGATCCCAAACGATGGGCGTCCTGCCCCTAGGCACCCCCCAAACTACTGTAGTCCTAATCGTCCCACCCTAGAGCGATTAGAAATCCATGAATAATTTCTCTACTATTATTTTTGTATTATGTTCTATTTGGTTTACTTATGCTTCTGTTCAAGTTTCATTGCATTCTGACCTATTTTGATTATGTTTTTATCATTTTACACGTTTACTAACATATAGTGAGCACTTTCAGATATGGGACAATATGGGTAGAATATACCAAATATGACCTTCTGGGTCATCCCAAAATGCCCCTTTTAGCCTAACCCCAAGTTTTATTTAGTTTTAGAGGCCTTTGGGCTGGACATTTGTAAGGTTGCTTTTGCATGTTTTGTGACAGTCCTAATTGTCCCACCCAGAGCGATTAGAAATCCATGCATGATTTCCTGACTATTCTTTTTGAAATGTGTCTCTAATGATGTTTCTATGCTTCTATAAAAGTTTGAGTTCATTATGACATGTTTTGACTATCGTTTTGCTATTTTATGTATTCACTAGCTAGAGGCCCTAGGGATTGCATGTTTTTCCCTCTATCCGCATATGCTATTAACTGTTTGCTATTTCTATGAGCATAGGATCTCACTAAAAGGAACACCGAAGGGACAGAAAGTAACACATGGATGCAAGTGACGACAACCTTTGGCCCACCCATTTCAAATGTGAGGCACGCGAAAGACACTAGAAGCGTACCATCCGTTGATGTAATGAACTGTATCAAACATTCTGATCCCTAAAGGGGGGATGTATTATAACTGAATCAAAATAAAAATTAATAAAAGAGGCCTCGATTTGTCTTTGTTTGCTTACATCTTGTCTATGCTTCGTTTCCTTCATGCATTGCTTTCTCGCATTCGTAGGACTTAACATTATTTTATATCAATTTTGTTTGCACCATCTAGACTGGAACGCCATCACCCTGCATTAGGATTTCAATGGTGATCACGGTGGGACCCTGTCCCCTACTATTGGGATCAATTTTTTGATCAAAATTTTATGTTTTTCTTGTAGGTGTGTTAATCCTTAGGGCGCTGGACTGCTACTCGTGCCACCCTGTGACGAATATAGACTTGGAATTCATGCCACCCCGGGACGAATACAAATTTGTCTCACCCTAGGATGAATATAGACCTGCTATTCATCCCACCTCGGGAAGATTAGCTCTCTATACATTTTTTGAGCAGAAACTCAGAGGCATCTATTTTGGGAAGAGAAGAGGTAGGTTTTCTGAACATCCTCTGTGTTTTTATGTTTTTGTCTCTACAATTTTTCTATTTTCTTTGCTTGCATAGGGAAGTTTGTTGCATGTTTTCTTTCTTTGTGCAAGTAAAAGGAACCACACACACCACGTAATGATATTAACATCAAGGAGTTGGTATTAATACCCCAACACTTGATCAAGACCAACGATGGATTTCATCACCACCTTGGCTTGGATTTTGCATACATAACCTTGATCGCGACTATTGCTAGATGTAAATCCTAATGAAAGCTGACCAAGTGTAGCGGGGGTGATTCCCAATGCATGAGGATAAGTCTTCTATGGTAGGTGTCAAAAATAGAGTGATTCCCCTTCCGTACCACCTATGTTCCATGTACTATTATGCTTTCACGTACTAATAGTTTCCCTCACGTATGGGTGGGTATATTGAGAGATTCGGTATAATGGCCAGGCAGTGTTATATTGAAGGGGCGACCATTTTGGAGATATAAGAGCCCTCATAATGCATGAATAAAAAAAATTTCTTTACATGATTTGCACAATAAAAATCAAAACAAACTAAACCAGATTTAAGACACACATTTAATCTGTAAACAAGATAATCATTTCTTTGTTTGTGTGGTCCCTTTTGTTTGGTGTAGCATAAAGAATCGTAATGGAGATAAAAACATACATATCTTGTAGAGAACCATCACCATGGTGTATACTCATAGCCAAGCCCAATCACGGGCAGAAGCTACGAAAAGTGTACAAGGAGGCACCAGTCACCTCCGTTATAGCCTGAGGGACTTGGTTATACCACCTTGGTAGCATGACCCACAACGTGGTCCACACTATGCCACTATAGAAAAGGACTATAGAGGCACCCATTTGGGGGGAACTCCCATTCAACACAGACCCTTTCAGGAGGAGTACATACATGGGAAGGCTCCCTTAGATGCTCATTATGAGTGGCCACTACATGATGAAGCGCTAGAGTAGCATAGGGTTCACAAGGAGGGACCACATGATTATATCATCCCCCATATACCCCTCATTATTGTTAGAACTAATAGACCAAATCTAGAGTGCAAGGCTCTTCAAAAAGGGTGAGCCAACTCTTCCTGTCCATTTCACATGTACGAAAGGGAGCACGAGGAAAACCAGTACATTCCTCAAAAGCAATACACTGCGTAGGAGTAATGCGCCTCCGCACCTACTAATTATCAAGATCACCTGTTGAGGCCAGAGCCTCAGGTGAATGCTGCTAACCTCGAAAGAGGAAAGTGACCCATAGAGATCTTGGATCACCACGACCGAGATAGACATGTAGGGGAGGCATCTAGGCCTCCTAAACATAGGATGGTGGAACAAATTGACTTGGAATTTGCCAAACATGTCGCCCGCCAAGCGCAAATCACACAGCTTAGGCAAGATCAACAACAGTTAGAGCAATTGTATCATATTAACAAAGAGCATATTCAGAACCAGACATATGAGTTTGTCCATAACACTATGCATGAGAGGATTACAACCCCTCACACACATAGGACAAAAATTTATGAGAGGCACAACCCCTTAGTGCGAGACAGGTCTCCACGAACTTATCAAGTGTTACCTCCAAGACCTCCTAGACCTGAGAGGGAGGCCACCCCTAGAACCAATGACAGGCATCTTTCGCAAGCACTCATCTATGTTTATATGACATGCCCAAAAACTCCTCAAGAAGCCTATGAGGAATGTGAGCAAAAAGAAGAGAGGGCTGAAACACCCTACCAAGGCAGGGGGGCACTACTCGACTACCCCTCCATAGGCATCAAGTTCCTCGCAATTAACAATGAGAACAAACCAAAGAAGAGGAAATAAAATCCTTTGATGCATACAAAGTGCTATTAGAATACTTAGAGTCTGTGAAGACCAAGACTTCAGGGCCCCAAAAGCCCACCTTATGCCAGCTCCGTAGTCACCCTATGCATCCTTCAGTTCTGGCACCCCCATACCCCGACCACTTCAAAATGCCTCAATTGGAAATTTTTAGAGGGGATGAATATGCCCAAGAGAACGTAACGAGATTCTTAAGTCAATGCTTTGGCATTCAGGATGATGATGCATTGCTTCTGAGAACATTTATAACCACGTTTACAGGTCTTGCCTCGAACTGGTTTACCCAATTGCTGAATCATAACATCAACAATCTAGACTAGCTAGTGGACGTGTTCCTTGAACGTTTTACCTTCAACACCAAGAAGAAGGCATCCTTAAGCGACCTAGCTGGCCATAAGCAGTATGATGATGAGACCATAGCCACTTATGGGAATCAATGGAGGACATTGCTTTCAAAGCTACCCTACCTCCCTCCTATGGTCGACATGACTCAGATGTTTTCAAAGAGTTGCATAAGGTCGATCTTCGTGCTATTGTAGCTGTAGCAATATGCCACCCTAGAAGAAGCCCTGGTGCAATCCAGGATAATTGAGGAGATCAAAATTCAAGACGACGAGATTGCCAAGCTACGCAAGAAAAAGTGGACCAAAAATGCCAAAACTGGGCCCACGCAACCGAAACCCACCATGGTCAATCAGGTTGTCATAACTATACCACTGCCTACACAAACGACACAACCCCTAAAGGCTAATTATCAGGTAGTTCCTCTTGCCAACTATGAAAAGGAAAACCACAAACAAGAGCAAAATCAACAGCATTTCCCTAAGCGACAATTCACATAATTCATAGAGTCTAAAGACTCCTTGTTTGACTGCTTGTTCACGGTAAACCTAGTAAACTTGCTGAAAACTCGATCCATAGACCCCAACGTGCCAAAACCCAAGGTCTATAGGGAAGACTTGTATTGTATATTCCATTGGTAGAAAGTACATGACATCTTCAATTGTTGGAAATTCAAAAACTTGGTGCAAGACTTGATAGACAACAAAACGCTTGTGGTGGATAATCTCGTAGCACTGAGCAAACAACAGATGGATGTATTCAAAGACCCCTTGCCTGGACATGACGCATAGGAAAATACTATACAGGTGAATGAGATGACACAAAACTACCCCATGCAAGGGTACGTAGGGATGATAAGCATTGTGACACAGAACAAAAGATACCCAAACATGACCACACCCACTGTAGCTATAGGAAATGTTCCATCAATGTCACAACCCCCACAACACCCTACATAACCTCCCCCGCCTAGACTAGTGGCCATGATTCGGACTAAGCTTACTCAGAGTTTAAGGACCATGTCGACTAGGCTCTGCATCTATGGGCTCATCCAAAAATCACTGCCCCATCGGGAATCTCTGATGGAGATACTCAAAGCCATTGAGCTACATCCCAAAGAACCAAATTATTTCAACAAATTTGTGGGACATGTGAGATAATGCACAGAACCATTCATAACCTTTAGGGAAGACGAACTGAAATTGGTGACTAGTGATATGGTGGATCCACCTCTGCACATCATTGCATAGGTCAACGGGATTCCATTCAAGAGGGTGTTAGTGGACACTAGCTCGTCCAACAACATAATCACGACAATGGCATTAAAACATATTAAGTTGCCAACATCCCAAATTGTGGCATTCACCTACACTCTTCGAGCATTCAACGACGTGTTATGCTCGATGGTTGGCACAATTGTCCTACCCATCCAAGTAGGACAAAAGACCATTCCTACATTGTGTCACATCCTTGAGGGTGAGATGGCCTACAATATCTTGCTATGCTGGCCTTGGATCAGGGACATGAAGTGTGTCCCTTCGATAGCCCATCAATGTCTCAAATACACATACGAAGGGCAAGTATATGTAGTCCCAACTGACTTAGAGCCCTTTAAGTTTTGCAATGCGATGCAGCTAATGCCATAATCAACCCTCCCATCGACACATTTGGACTTTGAATTGAATCCGTCCACTCAGGGTCTGATTTTTCCTACATCCTTGCTGTTGAGTCCCTCAAGTAACTGACCTGGACCATATTCATCATCTGTCCCTTCACTAACAATGCCACCTATGGTGGCCACACAGAAGGTCAACGAGAAGAAGCCCTTAGAGGAGGTGCCACCATCAGTCTCAACAATCTCTATCGAAGAGGTGCCCAGTCGAATGGAAGTCGAGACACCTAGTTCATCGAACATGGAGTGGACTCAGGGGGAACTCCCATTCCCTCCCCCTCAACCACCGACAATTACTGTTGAAATGGCCAATACAAGCCTCAAGGAGTACCTAGTGTAGAACATAGTGGCAACACCCACACTTGAATACATGCAAGACATGGGGAGACCTCACCTCCCCATCGGCACTATCTTCCCTTTAGGTTACCTGCCAAATCAGACAAAATTTGTATATGGGGGCCTCGAGAATGGCTTGGAACCCGATCTACAAGAGGAAGAGGATGAAGAGCCATTTGCTGAGAATGTTGACTATCTGTCCAAACTGGACTTCGCCTTGAAATACCTTAACCAATGTAATTGGCATGGATATGGATTGGGCAGATACGAACAAGGAATGCTCACTCTTTGTCAAGCAAGATACCAGATGCCATATGAAAAAATAGGAGTAGGGTTCTGTAGCACCCTAAAATTGGCGTAGTTAAACCCTTAGTAAAAAGATAAAAATTTGAATTTTAACCCCGAAACCACCCGTTAACCGCTCACCCCATTTTTCGTGCCATTTTTAGGAGTTGTTTTGACCGTTGGACGATATCATCGCCGATCAGACGAAATCATCCCAGATCGGACGAATTCGTCTGGAACAGAACGTCCAGACGATTTCATCCCAAAACCAAATTTTCATAATTAGCTTCTATTTTAACAGCCTCTCCAACTTGGGCAGAAGCGTGTCTGCACAGTTGGAGATTCCTCCGCTGAGGATCTCCCAGATTGGGATGATCCCCAACCTCCTAACCTCCCCCTAATCCTATATAAACTAGGATTTTCTCAGTTTATCCCCCTGGTTGGCTGATCCCATGATTCCCTGATTGATTTTCCCTGCCATTTAGTTTTGTTGTGTCAAGACGTCCTATCCACCATTGTTTGCACTCGTAGTTTTAAGTTTTCATTGCAGGTTTTCACTGTGCTTCAGTTGGAGAAAGCTCGGATCGTCGCAGGCGATTCCAGATGATTTCGGATGATCCTGTCATAGATCGGCGATGATCTCGTACGATTGGAGGTGATCTCGACTGCAGTTCAGATTGGGGGCAACCAGAGCCCTGAGTTTGCATTCCTCATTTGTCTTCTTTATTTTACTATGCATTAGTTTGATTTATTTTCATTCTGCATCCTGGAGTTCACCTCATTCAGCATAAATGCATGATAAAGTTAAAATAAGTTATTAAAACAATGCATTTCCTTTAATTTGCTATCTAGATTTATCAGTTAGGCATTTATACTATCATTTCTATCATTTTGCATTATTCTAGCAGTAGCATTTTCATTTTTTGGTGTCTATTTCTGTGATTGCAGGTTTCTGACGAATTCATCGGATCAACGATGATCTTGTCTGATCTCAGATGATCGCCTATGATCTGAGATGATTCTATACAATTGTAGATGATCCTATCATATTCGGGATGATCTGGACTCCTACAAGCTTCAGAATCTTCATCAGACATCCGAAATCAGGTGCATTCTTTCTCATTTCGTATAATATTTACATTTAGGATTCATTCCTACTTTCTGTATTCATATAAATCAACATTTTCATATAGAATAGCTTAGATTCATTCTGCCAACCTAGGATTATGAATGATCGAGTATAAAATGAACACACCAAAACCATTCTCAACCTAGGCATGGAAACTACCACTCAAAGTTTCCTGGTGAACCCACCATCCATCAAAAATTCACCCTTATACCCCTCCCTCAAGAGGCGCGACCTTCAAAGGGCCTCTCAGTCTGAGGTATTGTCCCATCCTTCTCGCATCCCCCTTTCGGGCGTGGATCCTATAGCCTGAAGGTAAGGATGCAAAAAATTTGGAGCGATACATTTTGGTGAACCTGACGTGAAACTAAAACCTTTTGAAAACAATCAAAAAAAAATTATTATTAAGTAACATCTAGAATCATCAGACAAACAATTAAAGTTGCATATCATATTTAGATGGTAGATTATAATAAAAGACGAGTTGTCACCATTAATGTTGAAAATCAATTAACAACCATAGAGATTACGTCTGTGCTTAGAGTACCTCAAACGAATAGAGTCCAACCTTTATGGGACGAACTTGATAGGAGATTGGATATTATTTCATCTAGATCAACCGAACTTAGGCAAATCAAGAGGTTTGTCCTAGATAGAATCTTGGATCCTGATCAAGTAACCTTATATCATGAACTTCAGAGAGCTTGCCATAGGTGGTTAGCAGATAAAAGAGCACTTGTGTCTTCTGAATTGTACACCTTTGAAGAATACCTTGAGAATGCAGTTGTAGTACATAAGTTTCTATCTCGTATAGAGGATCAAGAAGTCGTTCTTACGGATAGAAAAATATGGAATAGAGTTCCTAGAGCTATGTTATATCGAGAATATTGCCATGAAATTTATTTCTACAGGTCAGAATCTGAGACATATCATATTACTATAGCACACTTTGTCAAATTTTTGAAAAACCATTTCCAATTTGAAGAGGAGCATTTCATGACTCCTGATGAACTTGATCCTATCAATGATATCCATAAATTATTTATAGAAAACTAAGTTATTCTTTTATTATTGTTATTCCTTTTGCAACTAGAATGCTATTTGTTATCTTTATAATAATATTATAAAACACAAAAACAATATAAAAATGAAACAAAAAATCAAAACATTTCCTTTTTATAGTAGGTATATAATTAAAATATATACCTCTCAAACCTATCGCATATATATATATATATATATATAAAAAAAAAAAATTGCTGAAATCTAAGTTTAAGCACAATGCCTAGACTTAGGAATGGAAAACAAACTGAAGAAGAAGAAGATTGGTTAGGAAAACCATTAAATAACCTGGATGTCCTTCCTGAAGATCAAGTTCAGGAAGAAGAAATCCTAGATCAGCAAGAAGAAGAGCTTGCTGTAAGAAATGAACAAGAAGAAAATAGAGAGGAAGGATCCTCATCCCCTAAAATGTCTCCGGGAGGAGCTGTTACTTTTGAAAACATGGAACAATTCTGGAAGTTCCTTAATACTAATATTGGTGTGCTTAATAGAGCAGTCTATATGGACAAGGATCGAATTAGTGACACTCAAGCAACTCTAGAAGATGTATTTCACACACGCACTAATCCCTTGTCCTTTATTGAACAAGAGAGTGATCAAGCTGGACCATCCAATTTGGATATGGCAGCTATAATCTAGAACATGCAACAACAACAGGTTACCCAACCATCTAAAGTGCCTGTTAGCAAGCCTAGGGTCATTCCTGCACAAAATAAACCATCATTTACTGCTCTATTTCGCCAAGCTATTGAGCAATATACCTCAAATCAGCAAAAACCCAAAACAAAACCAAACACCAATTACCAACAATCTGGAATACAACATAATACTACTACAAATCCTCTTCATAATACTCTTCCTACCAATGCTTTGCATAATAGCAATATAGCATCTAATCCTTATGTCACACCGTCATACACTCATAAATCCCATACTTATGTCCCACCAAACCAATATGGTGGACAAACTAGTAATCTTGAAACCATGGTGAAACAGTTAGTTTCCCACATGGATGAGATAGATCCCTACCGTCCCTCGTACAATTATCGAGAGATGTGTAGTCAACCTCTAGATCCTATAGTTGTAGCACAACCGTATCCTAAACATTTTCCTATGCCTGTCTTGCCCATATATAAAGGAACCGAAGATCCCATAGAGCATCTTCGTATGTTTAGGATAGCATGTCATGATATATCGCATGATGACTTATTATTGCTAAAAATGTTCCCAAAAAGTTTAGGAGGAATGGCATTAGAGTGGTATTATCAATTACCCACTAATTCTTTGAGGAACTTTGAAGAGACTGTTGAGTCTTTTGTGCATCAATTTAGTGCCTACATCGAAAGGCATGTGACCATTAAAGACTTGTACAACTTAAAACAAGACAAAGATGAATGTTTTGCCGATTTCCTAGCTAGGTGGAGACAGTTGATAGGAAAATTGCACTTTGTGTTACCTTATAGGGAGATGTTGGACATCTTTATTAATAATTTACAAGACCAACTATCTTATGAATTGTCAACTGCTACCTTGACCACCTTTGATCAGGCTATAGACTTAGCCCGAAGAGTGGAAGATGCTCTCATTAGGAGAGGTCAGCTTAAAAAGAAAGATGATGAGAAAACATCCAGAAATCAATATAAAAATAAACAAGTTGTGGGTGATGGAGTCACTGATAGTAGAAATATTGCTACTAGTTAATGTTGCGAAGACAACGGAGAAGTTTATACTGAAACCTCCTGATAAACCTCCTCGAGAATTTACTAGGTTAAATCAACCTTTATCAACCATTCTCCCACAATTATTAGAACGAGGTTTGATTCAATTACCAACTATCCAGGAACCTGATCCAACTATACCCGGATACAGAGCTGATTTACACTTGTGACTTCCATAGAGGACCTGGACACACTACCAACTCTTGTAAAATATTAAAACATAAAATACAGGACCTGATTGATAACAATGAGATGGAGGTGCAAGCCTTTCAACCTAAGCAAAATCCTCCTAATAATACTCAAAAGAACATTCCTCAAAACCAGAATCAGAATGCCAATCAGTCATTGGACATATTTCAACATCCTTTACCAAAGCATGGCAAGGAAGTGACTAATCAAATTGAACATCATAATGTTCCCCCTCCTACCCGATATGTAGGAACTATTAGTGGGCATTTACCTGTTCATGATTTGGAAATATTTGACACAACTTTATCCGTAGTTACAACTAGGCCTCTACATAATATTCAGACACCTGATCTTAGTGATACAGAATATGAGACTGAGAGTGATATGGAAATCACCTCAAATCAATCGAATAGCTCTGAAGATGAATCGGATCCTATTCTCCCTATCACAAGTCATATGGTCCCAGAAGAACCATTTCCAAGAAGAGTCACTACTCGACCATCGTCTCACCAATTAATTTCTAATGAGCAAGCCATAAATGCTAGACCAAGACCCATTCATCATCCGTAGAATAATATTGTGGGTACCATCGGAGCTATTACTAGACAACAGGCTCAAAACTCTCAACATGATCAAATGCAAAATGATGGATCAACTCCATTTGTTTTGAAAGTTCCTAATAAATGGAATCAGGCACCTAATGTGCAACCTAAACCTCCTTATAATATTAATGAGCAACTATCAAACATTACAGCTAGAATTTCCCTTTTGGACCTTTTAAGATCCTCTCCTACACATAGAGATGAATTAATGCTCACATTAAGCTAGATGATGGTACCACAAGACATTCAACCTGAAGCCATGGCTAATACTATAATAACTCATGAAGTTGATTGTATTGACTTTCGGGATAGAGACATACCTCAACATAGTTTACATAAGGATAACCCCTTATATATTACTGCCTTAATTGGAGATGTAGCAGTTAAACGAGTCTTGATTGATAATGGTTCATCTTTAAACATCTACACTTTTGACTTCTACCAAATATTTGGGTTTAGAAGTGATGAAATGAAAAGAACTGATATGATCATAAAAGCCTTCAATGACGAAACACAAGAAACGTGTGGAGTTATTACCATTCCATTGCAGGTTGGTCCGAGAACCTTGGATACGACCATGTTTATTGTACATTGCCCTGCATCGTACAATATACTCTTGGGTCACCCTTGGATCAATGCAATGCGAGCCATTCCCTCAACTTTACATCAATGTGTTAAATTCGAATTTAAGAATCAGTTGGTTACCATCCATGGTGATCCTAGACCCTTTGATATGTGTGCTTTGGCAGAACCTGTTGGAGTTCAATTTTGCCCTGCTTTATCATCCACACATCCTAATTCTCATTATCCATCTAAACATGTGAAACACACACCCACAATGCCATCTACTCCTTCTACATCAGTTCCACCCCTTCATACAACTCAAACATCCTCTAAACAAACTACATTAGGACCTCAAAAAAATCCTAATCCCACAACCAAGGCTTCTTGTTTTACTCCTATCACTTCTATCCCTATAATAGACTCATCCATCGACATCTCTACAACATCTACATCCACCAAAGGCATAGTTTCCACATCAGAAGATGTAGGAAATGTTCCTTCTACCTCTTATGCTCTTACTGACGAGCTCTTACCCGATTTATCTAAAATTCTTATATCAGAGCAAACGAATGCTGCTATGCAAGATTCCCTTATCTTAAATAATTTTCCACCATCTCCTCATACCTTGGGTCTCCCATAGCCTATGGGAAGTATTTACCAAGTCGGGAGTTGCGCTTTTATTTATAAGGGATATGACTAGGGTAGAATACCCAGAAACATCAAGACTCATTATGATGGATATGCTCGATGTTATTTTACTAATGAGTATATTAAAGCCAAATCTATAATGCTTAAATTGGGATATAAAGGGAAAGGTTTAGGACCTTTCCAAAATGGCATGAAAGAACCCTTTGAGGTAGAACCATGGCCTACCCGATGTGGTGTGGGCCTATTTCCTAGTAAAGGTCAGCCCTTCCCATTTGAGGATGATGACCAACTCATATGTTACCAAGATTATTTAGATCAACGTGATGCTTTGCATTTAATGAATAAGCCATTTACATGTAATATGCTATCTATAGCCTACCCTGAGATGATCGTCGAATCCGACGATGAGTTGGAGGGAGATATCTTCCATGATGTCTCCGTTGAGGAATTATTACATCATGAATTTTATTTTGATGGCTCTATACCTAGTATAGCCCAGCTTGAGGCCACGACTCCTCAAGACGAATTATCCAAACTAACCTTGGAAGAATTACAAGAATTGGGCGTTTCACCCGCCCCACCTAATTTTGAGAAAAATCTACACATGGAAGTAGAAAATGTCATAAAAATTAACATTGGAACTGAGGGTAATCCTCACATAATCAACATTGGATCAGAATTGAGTCAAGAAAAATAGGATAAATATATTGCATTTCTTAAAGAATATGAAGATGTCTTTGCTTGGACATATGAAGATATGCCAGGATTAGACCCTTCCGTAGTTATGCATCACCTAGTAGTCCATCCGGATGCTAAACCTGTTAAACAAAAACTTAGAAAAATGCATCCTAAAGTGGCCTTACTGGTCAAAGGGGAGTTAGAAAAACTCTTAAATGTTATTTTTATACAAGCCATTGATTATGTTGAATGGATCTCGAATGTAGTTCCAGTAACTAAGAAAGAAGCTACTAAGGTTAGGGTTTGCACAGACTTTAGAGATATTAATGTTGCATGCCCTAAAGATGATTTTCCTCTTCCCAATATGGATCAGATCATTGATTTTACTATTGGGAGTGGAATGATATCCTTAATGGATGGATTTTTTGGTTATAATCAGATCAGGATAGCTCCTGAAGATCAGGCTAAAACAACCTTTATTACCCCTTGGGGAACCTTTTGTTGGAAAGTGATGCCATTCGGTTTAAAGAATGCAGGTGCAACCTATCAATGAGCCATGACTTATATCTTTCATGATATGATGCATGATATACTACATGATTATGTAGATGACATTATAGCTCGTTCTACTAAAGAAGATGACCATTTAGATGATTTGAGAAAAGTATTTAATCGGTTAAGGGAATATCTTATCCGATTGAATCTAGCTAAATGTATATTCGGAGTTAAGTCCGATAAATTATTGGGGGTTATAGTTTCTTTACGTGGCATCAAAATTGACCCTCTCAAGATTGTGGCTATCACTGATATGCCCGCACCCACAAATATATCAGAATTACAAAGTTTACAAGGTAAGCTTCAAGCTATCCGTCGCTTCATCGATAAGTTGGTGGATAAAATCGGACCCTTTCTTAAGCTTCTTAAGAAGGATGTCTTTTTCCATTGGGACTACGAATGTCAGCAAGCATTTGAACTCCTCAAACAATATCTTCTTAACCCACCTGTGCTTTCGCCACCTAGACTTGATCGCCCATTTATCTTGTATATTTTTGCTTAGATCTTGCCTTAGGAGCTATGTTAGCTCAACTTGATGATGAGAAGAAAGAACGTGCTAATTATTATATCAGTAGAACATTAATCAGTTATGAAACCCATTACACAACATTAGAGAAGTTATGTCTAGCAGTCATATTTTCTACACAAAAATTATGCCATTATATGCTCAGTCAAAAAACCTATGTTATTGCTAAATCTGATCCTTTGCGGTATCTCATGAGTCGACCGTACTTATCTGGTCGCACAACAAAGTGGGTTCTTGCCCTAAGCGAGTTTGAACTCATGTTTATAGGACAAAATTCTGTTAAGGGTCAAATCATAGCAGATCAATTAGTTGTTGCACCCTTAGAGTCTACCCATCCCCTCATCATTGAGTTTCCTGATGAATGCCTTAAACTAGAGGTCGATCATTCAGAGCAATGGTCCTTATACTTTGATGGAGCCCGATGCATGAGTGGGGCTGGTGCAGGTATTATTTTAATATCTCCATAGAAACATCTTATCCCTCTGTCCTTTAAATTAACATTTGCTTGTACTAATAACACTATTGAGTATGAGGCTCTAATCCTTGGATTACGAGCTGCCTTGGCACTAAAAATTAAAAATCTATTAGTTTTCGATGATTCTCAACTTGTCATAAATCAAATTAATGATGTTTATCAGACCAAAGATGATAAATTGCATCCATATAAAGCATATGTATTACAATTATTATCTTTATTTGATCAAGTTACCTTGGAAGCTATTCCTCGAACTAGCAATCGTGCGGCTGACGCTATGGCTGTAGCTGCATCTCTTTTACCCTTGGAGTTAGAGGACGAATATGCTACCATCATTATTCATCGACTCCAGGAACCCACTTCAAATAAATCATGCTTAGAACCTTTGGATGTGTTTCTAATCAATGAAACTACTCCTGAACTTTGGTACACTGATATATTCAATTTTCTTCAAAATGGGACCTTCCCTGAAGGTTTTAACAGAAACCAACATCGGTTATTACGTAGACGAGCAAGTCACTTCGTAATAATTGGCAATACGTTATATAGGAGATCTTTCGAAGGTATCCTACTGAGATGTTTGAATCTAGAAGAATCTAGATCAGCTTTGAGTGAAGCCCATGATGGATCTTGTGGGGGACATTTTAGTGGTAGCGCCATTGCTAAGAAACTCCTTAGGATAGGATATTTTTGGCCTACCATGGAAAATGATGCACATGATTATGTGCGCCATTGCGACAAGTGCCAAAAACATGCTGACCTTGTCCATGCACCTGCACAAGAGCTACAGGCTATTTCATCTCCTTGGCCCTTTTCAAAATGGGGCTTAGACATCATTGGAAAAATCAACCCTGTGTCATCTGATGGACACAAATTCATCATAACCGCCATCGAGTATTTCACGAAGTGGGTTGAAGCTATGCCCTTAGCTTCTTGCACTGGAACCCAAGTTTCCAAATTTATTTTTAATCAAATTATTTGTAGGTTCAAAATTCTTGCAAATCTCATCTCAGATAATGGAACTTGTTTCAAAAATAAATATGTCAAAAAATTATGTCAAAAATATAAAATTCAACATCGTTGGTCCACTCCCTATTATCCTCAGGGTAATGGCCAAGCAGAAGCATCTAATAAAACATTAATTAAAATCCTCAAAATACTGGTCAATAAATCTGGCCGAGATTGGCACATTCAACTATATCCTGCTTTGTGGGCTTATCGAACTAGCGTTCGTACCCCCACAGGCACTTCACCTTTTGTTTTGGTTTATGGCGTTGAAGCAGTTTTTCCCTTTGAATTAGAAGTTCCTTCTTTGGCTCTGCTACTTCAAGATACTGAAGTAGGAGATGAATATCATGTTGGCAGATTTAGTCAGTTGGAACTCCTAGATGAGAAGCGCATCAATGCTTTGGAACATCTTCGAGCCTACCAGAACAAGCTCAAGCGAGCATACCTCAAGAAAGTTCATCATCGATCCTTTGAGATCGGCGACCTTGTCTTGAAAGAAAATAAAAAAAATACTAATGCAACTAAAGATCTTAAAGGTAAATTCGAGCCCAATTGGCTTGGACCGTATATCATCACTGCTAAATTTGGATCGGGAGCATACCGATTAGCTACCTTAGATGGTAAAGATCTTAAAGAACCTATGAACATTATGCATCTTAAACGCTATTATGCATAAATTCTGGTCATTTCATCATTGTATATATTGTTATTTTGCATATTGTTTCATTTTAGTCATTCATATAAAAATTTCAAAAACAATCACATTGTGTATCTTCTCAATTCATCAATCAAAATCAAAATATAAAAACATCAAAATCCTCAAAAACATCTTTTATTTTCGTACCTATCAATTCTTGAAGTATTGCAGTTATATTTTCAATTATTTTGGATAAATTAGCATTTATTTGGAATCCCGCACTTTCACACTCACATGCATAAATATCTTGATTTTATTTGGTATGATTATTAATCTCTCTTATATCAAAGTCCACAGTTGAATTAAATAAAGTTTTGAGCATAGAGAATTGATCTTGTTATTTACTTGAACCAAGTATATCTCTTCACATTAAAATGATTTCATTGCAAATTCAATATGATGCTACATAGTAGAAGTGGTTTCTTGAGCGAAAAGTTTCCCCTGCTATCCTATCATGCACATGGTCTAGAATCTTTGAGAATTGACAAAAGGACAAGCTCACCCCTACCTAGAATAAAAATCCCTTGCTCTACAGCCAATCCGAGCAAGTATCCCTAGTATAGGAAGAAAAAGAAAAGTCAAAGAAAATGAGAAAAAGAAAAATATTATTTTGTACCATCGCAACAATATTTCAGCATTATCTCAGTTCCAAGCAAAAATACAAAAAAAAAAAAAGAGAGAAAAAGAGAAAAGAAAAAGCAAAAAGCAATAAAATCCCTTTCCCTACCCCTTGAAAAAGAAAAGAAGGGTGAATGAGCTTGAATCCCTGGAATTTTCAATTATTCGAAAACTGTGAGGTAAGCCCCATAACAGGTGGTTTGTGCCCAACCCGCTTGGCCTTGGGTAATCCCTAGCGTGGTGATATGTCTGTCACATTAGCGACCTTCTTTTGTATAGACCTATGTCTGCTTATGGATCAGCTAGCTCTTGATGACCCGACTTACATAGTAGTAC
Source organism: Wollemia nobilis (assembly GCA_028583015.1). Lineage (NCBI taxonomy): Eukaryota > Viridiplantae > Streptophyta > Pinopsida > Araucariales > Araucariaceae > Wollemia > Wollemia nobilis. Next base: position 1,178,846 of record JAQPPZ010016958.1, on the reverse strand, counting down.
GGTTACATGCATATAAATCATGGTCAACGAACATTCATTTGGTTAATTCAAATTACTTGTATCAAATTATCTTGCTCAAAATTGGTAAATGAACAATACAATTGCACACACATTTGCATTTGAGAGATTTTGTATCATTATGATAAATCAAGATCGGCAATGAACTCACATATGCACATGAGGGTTCCTTATAAATCTACATTTTGTCTTTGAGATAATTTAAAATATTTCTGCAACTCTTTTTGGAATAATTTCATCTTCTTATTTAAGAACATCTGTTTCGTATAAAAACAATTACATACATTGTTTTCAAAAATCCAAAATTTCTTTCAACAACATATTCACAATCTAGCAATAAAGTCACGTTTATATATTTTTTTGTTTATCTCAAAATCAAAAATCAATTATGCAATAAAATTATTTTTTGGATTTCGCGATGATGGTATAAGTCTATACCTATAATTCTATGCCTAGCGCAAACCATTGTTCTAATTTTATTTCCCATTCATTATTATTTATAAAAACATATGGCTTATATCATTATGTTACACAATTGTGCTTTAAAAAGAACGAACACATTTTTCTATTTCATTTCATTATGTCAACATTCCATTTTGCAACCATGGTATAATTCCTAAGGAATTGTTCAAAACTTTATCACACTTAGGAATTTTATGCCTAGCAAAAATCATATTTTTAATATTTCATGCATAATATTTTTATGAAAATCTGAAAACAAATCATCACCATCATCATTTTCATCATCACAACACAAAGTCTTAAGACAGTCTCTTAAGCACTCTTTTACTTTTAACAATATTTCTATACTGGGATTAGCTTGACGACCTAGCGAGCGGTGACTCCATGAAATGGTCTATAACAACGACAATGTCCTTTGAAATTATTGTTAGAAGTCCCTTTATTTTCATCAAATCACACCACAAAACAACCAATTTGTTTACATCAGATTATTTCATTTAAATTTTATAGCATGACATAAAATTATACTATTTCCAAACGACATAATTACATGAATAATCAATCAACAAATCCAAAATTGAAGCATCATAAAACATGTGGACAAGTCATATCACAAAAATATCATATATATATATATATATATATATATATATATATCAAAATATATGTACATCATATCAAAACTGGATTGGTATGCCACAATCTATACCCTGGCATACTCAATCCTCTCAAAAATATACAATCTAGTCTATGTCACTAGTCTCGAGAAGCCCTCGAGCTCTCAGCCTCATCTCCTCTCCCACCCTGAGGTGGAGGAGGTGGCCCCATAGGAGTTCATCCTGTGTCGTGGGTCCTCGACGTCGATCATGAGGATGTCCTCGATGACCCCATCCTGATCGGCTTCGTAATGTTGGTGGCAGCTGTAACCTCTGGCCCTCTGGAACCAGTTGGAAGTATGCTCCCTGATAGAATGCGGTCTGAGCAATAGACCATGCCAACTCCTGCATGCTCACCCCTCCACTCCGAGCCCTGAGCCATGTAGCCTCATCCTGTAGAGTCTGCACCTGAGCTCGTAGGTGGGCATTCTCAGCCTAGAGAGCCACCATCTCGTTGCTCTCCCCCACCTCGATACCCTTGCCCTTATCGAGTGATGTTGGCCTATCCCTCTATTGAGAAGGGAGTCCCTCCTCTCTCCTCTCTGCCTACTGTGGTCTCTTCGGAGACTGTGGCACTCTCTGACGTCTCTCTTGAGGAGACCATCATTGCTCCCTCCCCTTGTGACCCCTCGTTGCATCGATAGTAGCCTGGCACCGCCTCCCCATCCATCGCACCATGGCGTGCATCGGACCCTATGCCCTCGTCATCCGAGGAGGGTGGATGCCTACGTACTAGGCATCATACCCATCTGCGACCCCTACATCATCCCCATCCACTGGTTGAATGGGGGCATCATCCATGTCTTGACTCTAGAATCATTGCATATCTGGAGCCCCACTCAGTGTAGTACTATCTCGAATAGTCTAGGAGTACTCGTAATCCCTGAGAGAAGGGATCCCCTATTGTAGACCGAACTACCATAAAACTCGGTCATAGCGGTGGAGCTCTACCTCTCCCTACTCCATCCTCAGCTAGAAGACTCACTTGATGCGAGCCAACTCCTGTCCATCCTCTCCCCACCCTGGATGCTCTCTCCATGGCCTCTAGGTGATCTGGTCTAGGATGAGGTCATCTAGCAACCTTCGAGACATCGACAGATCTATCCACCATTGTGACCCTCTCTGGAGCCACCAATAGAAAACCTGGGGTCTCTCTCGGTCAACCCTTATCAGTGGAAGCCCTATCGGCCTCCGCATCGTAATGTGCTCCCAGCACCAAACCTGTAGCAACGATGTCAAAACCAGACATCGACCTCCCTTGTATACGACCCCATGTAGGATCCTATACAAGCGGCATAGCACAAAGCTGCCCCAAGAAAATCTATAGTCGTGGTCTCTCATATCGTAGACCACATCTGAGAGTAGCCATGGTAACCTGCATCCACTCTGGTGGCATAGTAGCAAGCCACCTACTACCCCTACCAAAACTCGAGTCAATCGAGATGCCCCAGGCATCTATCGTAATGTCTCGATGTTCACCCCGCCCTTCTCCAGGGCGAAGCTAGGATCTCCACATAGGCGCATCATGGCATGGCCCTGATTGGCCATAGGAGTCATAAACCGCCCTTGTATGGGGATCCTCAAGATCCTCCATACGTCCTCTAGAGTGGGAGCCATCTCCCCTATCGGTAACCAAAAATAGGATGACCCCGGATACCACCTCTCTGCTAGGGCTGTCAGTAGCCCCATGTCTATCGGTATTTGTGGCATCTCTACCACATGCTGTAGTCTGACCTCCGCCAGTCGGTCTCGCTCCACCTGGTCGAGCATGGCTACGTCGTCTCTGAGTCCCCCGTATTTCCACTCCCGACTTTTTAGTAATCCCCTCTACAAAATAAACAATCAAACAATAAAAATCATCAATAGATAATCATTAAAATCAGTTAAATCAATTTAATCTTCTAAAAACAATGATGATATCATCCACCATTGGATGATATCATCCTAAATTGGGTCAAATCATCCTTGGTAGGATGAAATCATCTCCGATTTCGCAACTTGGGGATCGCCCCTTGTTGGACGGGATCGCCCCTATTCCGTCGATTTTGCCCCTAGACGAAATCGGCGATCTAGGGACGATTTCGATGAAATTGGGACGATTTCATCCCGACGTCGTCGACGGCCTAAAAATGGCCGCGATGCCCCAAAATAGTCAAAATTTAAATAAAAAATTACACAAATCAAATTAAAAACATAATTCACTAGGTTTAGATCCTTACCCGCAACCCGCGTCGGACCTCTGTCGATCTGTGCATTGTTTCTACCATTTTGCCTGTAGAGCTCTAAAAATAGTGAAAATGAACAGTAAAAATGAATTAGGGTTTTACCCTATTTTTCTTAATTTTATTTAAAAACAACATTTTTTAAAATTTTGCTTTTTCATGCTTTTACCTCAAACGTTCGATTTGGGTAAAAACACGGAGGGGGCACCATAGTAAGCAGTTGTACGATTCGACCTAGAATCGTCGTCTAGAAAATTGAGTAAATTTTTGCTTTCTCGTAAAATGGGAAGAACTCGTCTTTAACGCATTTTCTTCAGAAAATTTGCTAAAGAGGGGGCAAAATGTAGCACCCTAAAATTGGCGTAGTTAAACCCTTAGTAAAAAGATAAAAATTTGAATTTTAACCTCGAAATCGCCCGTTAACCGCTCACCCCATTTTTTGCACCATTTTTAGGAGTTGTTTTGACCGTTGGACGATATCGTCGCCGATCAGACGAAATCGTCCCAGATCGGACGAATTCATCTGGAACAGAACGTCCAGACGATTTCGTCCCAAAACCAAATTTTCATAATTAGCTTCTATTTTAATAGCCTCTCCAACTTGGGCAGAAGCATGTCTGCGTAGTTGGAGATTCCTCCATTGAGGATCTCCCAGATTGGGATGATCCCCAACCTCCTAACCTCCCCCTAATCCTATATAAACTAGGATTTTCTCAGTTTATCCCCCTGGTTGGCTGATCCCATGATTCCCTGATTGATTTTCCCTGCCATTTAGTTTTGTTGTGTCAAGACGTCCTATCCACCATTGTTTGCACTCGTAGTTTTAAGTTTTCATTGCAGGTTTTCACTGTGCTTCAGTTGGAGAAAGCTCGGATCATCGTAGGCGATTCCAGATGATTTCGGATGATCCTATCGTAGATCGACGATGATCTCGTACGATTGGAGGTGATCTCGACTGTAGTTCAGATTGGGGGCAACCAGAGCCCTGAGTTTGCATTCCTCATTTGTCTTCTTTATTTTACTATGCATTAGTTTGATTTATTTTCATTCTGCATCCTGGAGTTCACCTCATTCAGCGTAAATGCATGATAAAGTTAAAATAAGTTATTAAAACAATGCATTTCCTTTAATTTGCTATCTAGATTTATCAGTTAGGCATTTATACTATCATTTCTATCATTTTGCATTATTCTAGCAGTAGCATTTTCATTTTTTGGTGTCTATTTCTGTGATTGCAGGTTTCTGATGAATTCGTCTGATGAATTCATCGGATCGACGATGATCTTGTCTGATCTCAGATGATCGACTATGATCTGAGATGATTCTGTACAATTGCAGATGATCCTATCATATTCGGGATGATCTGGACTCCTACAAGCTTCAGAATCTTCATCAGACATCCGAAATCAGGTGCATTCTTTCTCATTTCGTATAATATTTACATTTAGGATTCATTCCTGCTTTCTGTATTCATATAAATCAACATTTTCATATAGAATAGCTTAGATTCATTCTGGCCAACCTAGGATTATGAATGATCGAGTATAAAATGAACACACCAAAACCATTCTCAACCTAGGCATGGAAACTGCCACTCAAAGTTTCTTGGTGAACCCACCATCCATCGAAAATTCACCCTTATACCCCTCCCCCGAGAGGCGCGACCTTCAAAGGGCCTCTCAGTCCGAGGTATTGTCCCATCCTTCTCGCATCCCCCTTCCGGGCGTGGATCCTATAGCCTGAAGGTAAGGATGCAAAAAATTTGGAGCAGTACAGGTTCAACCACCATTTGCCCCTCGACATCTTGATAGAAACAATGCAAGGCTTAGGTCTAGGTAATAGGGATGGGTTGGCACAAGATCCATATGCCAATACCAACACTACATACACATTGGGAAATTACTTCCCATTGTTAGCAACAAACCCTGTTGACCTCAACAGCCCCTCCCCTTGGATCGAGGAAGGAGAAAGTTCAAGAAGTAACCTCCAAGAAGGATATGAGTAAAATCAAAGGAGCTCTTTGAAAGATGATTCAAACTATGAGGTAGCACCTTGGGACCCATTTGAGTTTAATAGCAATCACTCAAAGGTGACACCCATTGATGATTATCAGGAGAACTTCAAGGTAATGTTCCCCTTGAATGCTCCAATCGAGCAATTGCCACCTCAAGAGAATCCAGGCCTCCCACAGAGAGTGAAACAACCCGGATGGGACCAAATCAACTTGCTCAAACAAAACGAGCCTCCCATGCTGGCCATAAGGCCAAGTGATCATGAAATGCCTAGTGGGAGGCTATACCAACAAGAAGAGCACATAGTTGTCGAAGCTAATGAAGGCCTATGGATCTCCGATAGCGACTATGAGGATGAGACTGAGATGGCATATCTCAACCATATGAGGCAACAAGAATACCCCGTAGACATTGAGGGTATGTTCGAACAGCTGAATATGGGACCAAGGCATAGGTGGCATTTAAATCAAGAACAGTTAAACCAAGTGCTTCATCCACCACTTCGGGCATATAGAGAGCACCTCCCACCTAGAGACCCTATAGGGCCACCAGTGCCAAGGGTAGACCCTATCCTTCTGTCCATGCATAGGGCAGATCCTTTTGTGCCAGTACCCATAGAGCCAGATTTGGGGCCCAAGGATCACCAAGGATTTTTGAGTCAACACCCGTGTGGTAATGGAGACCAAATTCATTCCATCAACATGATCTCCATTGATTTAACCACCCCCATCCACAACCTAGTCGATCCAACATGACCATTGTATCTAGACCTAGATGCCATAGCCTAGGATCATTCTGACTCACTACCATCCCCATCAGAGTACTGGCCTTGCGATGAGAATGTTCCATTTCACCCCAGGACAGACTCAGGATATCTTCCATGCTGAAGAGGAACCCGACATTCCCAACATAGATCTAAATTCAACAAATGATATCCACCTGATCCCAACTCCACACCAGTTGGAGGACGGATCCCACATGTCAGTCAAAGAGACGATTGACGTAGACATCGATTCTGATCAAATGAATCCGCAAATCATCAAGCTAGGGGTAAGTCTATCCCCCGAAGAGCAAGCCGATTACATTGCCCTTCTCAAAGAGAAGAAGGAGGTTTTTGCATGGACCTACAAAGACATGCCAGGGCTAGACCCACAGCTAGTCATGCATAATTTAATGCTTGATCCGATAGTCAATCCAGTCAAGCAAAAGCTACGTAAGATGCACCCAATAGTGGCCTTAATGGTCAAAGATGAGCTACAAAAGCTATTGGATGCATAGTTTGTCATCTATGTGGATTACCCACCATGGCTATCCAACATGGTACCCATCAAAAATCTAGATGGGAGGATTCGCATATGCATCGATTTTTGAGATTTAAACAAAGCGAGTCCCAAGGATGATTTCCCCTTGCCTAGCATCGATGCATTGGTAGATGCTACAACAGGCCACAAAATGCTTTCCCTCATGGATGGTTTCTTGGGATACAACCATATTCGTATCAATCCCGATGATCAACTAAAAACGACGTTCACAACGCCTTGGGGGACATTTTGTTATAAGGTCATGCCCTTTGGCCTTAAAAATGCTGGTGCCACCTACCAACGTGCTATGACATACATCTTCCATGATCACATGCATAAAACTTTGGAAGATTATATGGATGATTTGTTGGCCAAATCTCTTTTATGCCAAAATCATCTCGATGACTTACGCAAGATCCTTGATCGCCTCATCGAACACAAAGTTAGGCTAAACCCCAAGAAGTGCGTATTTGGCGTCACATCTGGAAAACTCTTGGGTTTCATAGTCTCAAAATGAGGCATCGAGGTAGATCCAAACAAAGTCAAGGCAATCCTTGAGATGCTTCCCCCAACAACCATCAGGTAGCTAAGAAGCTTGCAGGGTAAGGTCACGTCGATCAAGCACTTCATAGCACAGTTATCTGACAAGTGTCGACCCATGAATAAATTATTACACAAGGGGGTAGCATTTCATTGGGATGACGAGTGCCAATCCGCCTTCGATGACATCAAACAATACCTGGCTTCGCTGCCAGTATTGGCACCACCTAGACCAGGAGTGTCGTTCTACTTATACATCTCAGCTACTGAGGTGGCACTGGGCGCCATGCTAGCCCAAAAAAATGAATTACATAAAGAACAAGCTAATTACTATCTTAGCCGCACCCTGGTCAGTTATGAACTTAACTATGCATACGTTGAGAAGCTATGCTTGGCGGTGGTATTTGCCACCAAAAAGCTATGCCATTACATGTTGAGCAATATGACGTATGTTGTGTCTAAGGAGAATCCATTGCGGTACATGATGAGTCATACTTATCACAGTAGTCGTACAACAAAATGGATCATGTTTTTGATGGAGTTTGACATCGAATTCATTGGACAAAAGTCCATCAAAGGTCAAGTCATCGCCGATCAACTAGTAGAGGCTCCTCTCAAAGATGATCAACCTCTGACCATAGAGCTACCCGATGATGGGGTCTTCCATGTCTCAGAATCGCCAGATTCTGAAGAGCCTAAGTCACAGGTCGACATAACCTTATTCTTTGATGGTTCTAAATGTGAGCAAGGGGGTGGCATGGGAATCATATTTTTCACACCGCAAGGGGCTCCAATGCCTTTATCATTTAAACTTGATTTCTCATGCACCAATAACAATGTTGAATACGAAGCCTTGCTCATAGGTCTTCAGACAACCATCACCATGAACATCAAACACTTGAATATCTTTGGTGATTCATTGTTAATTGTCAACCAAGTGAAAGGGGTATTCCAATGCAAATGCCCAGTTATGCAGGCCTACAAAGCCCTTGTGGATAAATTCTTGGCAAATCTTGAATGGTACGACATCGAGGCACTCCCTCGATCATCGAATCATTTTGCGGACACTATGGCCTCCTTGGGGTCACTAATCTCACAAGACCCTTCTGGTGAAATGACAACCATTCAAGTCAAAACATTATCGCAATCCATGATGGAGCGTGCAAGCTCTGACATAACGCCAGGAATCCACCTGATCCAGATTGAACCATCTCAGGATAGGTTCTCTCGAATCCATGATAGTCTGAATCACACCAACTAGGGGTCTTTGTTCTCTCCAACCCCTCTTAATAGCAACACAATGCTATTTCTACAAGTTCTTTCCTGCTCAACTTTTGCTAGGGATGAATTTCAAGAGGGATCGGCCGTTCATACCATCGAGGTTTCTGATCAGCAAGATTGGTACACACCCATAAGAGACTATCTCAAGTTAGGTAGCCTCCCACTTGGATTGTCGCACACCATGAAAAGATCATTCAAACAGAAAGTGGCAAAACATGTCTTGCTAGGAGACATTTTGTACCATCGAAGCTATGAAGGGATCCTCCTCCATTGCTTGGACCAGCAGGAGTCCACTTGGGTGATCACCCAAGCACACGATGGTACGTGCGATGGCCACTTTAGCGGTATGGCCATCACCAAGTGCATTCTTTGCATGGGCTATTATTGGCCATCTTTAGAGTGAGATTGTTGTGCATATGTGCGGAAGTGCGTGAAGTGTCAACACCATGCTAACTTGACACACGTACCTTCTCAGGACTTGCAGTCGATCCAATCGGCTTGGCCGTTCTTGCAGTGGGGCTTAGATCTAATCGAAAAGATCTCCCCTGCATCGTCAGGCCATCACATGTTTATCATAACGACCACAAAGTACTTCACCAAGTGGGTGGAAGCAATTTCGCTTACCTCTACGACTAGGCCTCGCATTGCGGAGTTTATTTTACATAACATCATATGTCATTTTGGTATTCCATCCAAGATCATCTCGGATAATGGGACGTCATTTAAGAACAAAGATGTGCGTGCTTTGACAACAAAGTACAAAATTCAGCACTATTTTTTGACACCCTATTATCCATAGGGAAATGGGCAAGCAGAGGCATCAAACAAAATGCTAGTTGCCATCCTTAAAAATATGGTCATAGATAATCATAAGGATTGGCACATACAAATACCACTTGCCCTATGGGCTTATCGCACTAGCATTTGGAAGCCCACTAGGGCCACTCCATTTTCTCTGGTGTATGGCTCCGAGGTAGTCATGCCTCTCGAGTTGGAAATACCCTCCCTACGCATATCAATGCAAGAGTTCATCGATGATGACATTGCATGGCAGACCAGATTAGACCAACTTACGTTGCTCGATGAACGATGCATCAATGCTCTCGAGCATTTATGTATCTATCAAGAGCGACTTAAGAAAGCATATAACATGAAAGTTCACCTAAGGGACTTTCAGGTTGGTGACCTAGTCTTAAAAGAGAACCAACAAAATTCTAACTTGCCATCCCATTTAAGGGACAAGTTCGTGGTAAATTGGTTAGGTCCTTATGTAATCAATAGTAAAATAGGACTTGGAACATACCGGCTCGCCTCTCTTGAAGGAATCAAGGAACTAGAACCCTTGAACATCAGTCATTTGAGGCCATTCCACATTTAGGGAGCCATAGCCCACCCCAAAAGCTCCAAGGATCCTCACAATCGCTTGGTCAAACCAAAAATGCCCCAAAGGTATCCATAATCCCTTTGGTCAAACCAAAAGCTCCAAGGGTCACCGCAATCGCTTGGTCAACCCCAAAACACCCCAAAGGTATCTATAACCCCTTTGGTCAAACCAAAAGCCCCAAGGATTCCCGCAATCGCTTGGTCAACCTAAAATGCCCCAAAGGTATCTATAATCCCTTTGGTCAAACCAAAATCTCCAAGGGTTCTCACCACCGCTTGGTCACCCTAAAATGCCCCAATTTTATCCCTTTGGTCAAACCAAAGCTCCAAGGGTTCCCACAATCGCTTGGTCAACCTAAAATGCCCCAAAGGTATCTATAAATCCCTTTGGTCAAACCAAAAGCCCCAAGGGTTCTCGCCACCGCTTGGTCACCCAAAATGCCCCAAAGGTATCCATAATCCCTTTGGTCAAACCAAAAGCTCCAAGGATTCCCACAATCACTTGGTCAACCTAAAATACCCCAAAGGTATCCATAAACCCTTTGGTCAAACCAAAAAATCCAAGGGTTCCCACAATCGCTTAGTCAAAAACAAATATTCAAAAACAACAGATAATCAAAAATAACATAAAAATTGCATCTCACTTTCATGCATATTCTTAAAAATCAAAACACAAAAACGAAATGAAAACTGCATTAGGCATCGCATACATACATTGCATATTTGCTGGTCATACTTGTCAAAAGCACCATAGACTGTAATTACTTGACAATTCCATCATTTTCCAAATTCAGTCCATTTTGTAAAAAGATCCATCAAAAATAACACCCTTTGCATTTTTGCCATATCATAGTCAGTTGTCTGCTAATGTCTTTAGGGTTTTTAGTCATCCAACTGTCTTTAGATTTCTAGTCAAATGTTGTACAAAGTCAGACCGATTTTTACAAGGTAGAGTTTTACTTGGATCACGCCTTGTTACATCACATCCCAACACAAGCTTAAAACACATAAAAATTCCCAAGTTGTGTGAATGCAAGAGAAACCTACAAAGCAGTCTAGGGTACCATAGGTGAAAGGTTATCCTGCTCATCCCCCTGTGCGAATGGTTCAAGAATGCTGAGAATTGACAAAAGGACAAGCTCTTCCCCATCCAATTCCCCACAATAAATAGTGGTTTTCACCACTATCAAAAAAAATCCAAACACCTTTGGTCCCCAAATTCGTAAGGATTCATACTACACGCCCCTAAGAAGGATGGGTAGTCATCCCCAAGGCCTAAAAGATCAATGCCATTCCAAAGCAAAATTCCAAACCACCTTTGATCCCCAAAGTCATAAGGATTCGTACTACACGTCCCTAAACAGGATGGGTAGTCATCCCCAAGGCCAAAAGGATCAATTCCATTCACAAGCCAAAAACCCACGAGCTCAACTTTGAAATAAAAATTCAAAATCTAAATCCTCAAAAGGCAACAATAAAAAATAATAGTGGTTATCACCACTACTCAAACCCCTTGCTCAAGAAAAAAAAAAAAGAGAAAAATAAACAGTGATTTTCATCACTATGTATGAGAGCAAGTATCCCAACAAGTTGAGCAACCGAAAGACACCTGAGCTTGAATCCCTAAAATTCTCAGCATTTGAAGAACCATTTAGGTGATCCTCATTACGGGTTTGGTGGATAGCCTACCTGGCAATGGTGGTATCCTAAATGCATGATGATATGTCTATCACATTAGCTTTGCGTGTGTGTAGACCAATGTTTGCATGTGGATGAGCTAGCTTATGGTATTCTAGATTGTGCCATAGATTAATCTTACTAAATACAACAAAGGAGTTAGTGGAGCTAATTAGGTGATCCTCAGTACAGGTTTGGTGGATAGCCTACCTAGAACTGGCGGTATCCTTACAAATACCACATAAACGAACTCAATCGCACACACAGGGATGTGAAATAACTTGGTCAAACTCAAGTCTGATTCATACCTTGTTCGAAAGTCTTGTAAGATAATGTACAGTCTTGATTAGTTAGTTAAAGCAGTTGAGTCTCAGAAAAACCTTAACTACATTTTAAAACAATTGTCGTACATTTCATTAACACCATCAAAAATAACAAAACAAAAATTACAAATACAAAGTTATTTCATAAAGCAATCACATAGTACAGAAAGCCAATAAATCCTGTACAGTCTATGGTGCCACCACATGCATACCAACAAATCATTTCATCCATTCCATATGCATACATCCATATAGTCAGAAATATCCATGAGTCATAATAGCATATGCATACATAAACATAAATAAATGTGCATAAAAAGAACAATAAACCATAACAAAGTCAATAATCCCCCAAAAAAAGGAGTCATGTATATATCGAGTCAAAATACCCTCAGGCTACAATAAAACGGTCCTCTGACCTCACAAAAAAATCAAAAACTCAAAATCCCCAAAGCCTAGGGAGTCGGCCACCATGATCATGCAGGATCGGTGTGACTAGAACTACCCCTAGTGGTGTGGGTCCTATGGGACCTCTCAGGGCGGCTGTTGCCAGCCCTCGCATCATGCCCACTAACGCTACCCTCACCCACCCGCTTACGATGAGAGGATGCAGACTGCTCAGTCTCACTGCCTCTCATACGATGTGACGATCCACCTCCAGTGAGCTCAGGTAACTGCCCACCGAGGTGGATAATCTCGACCTCCAACTCCACCCGACACCGACCCCACTCCACATCCCATCGATGGTACATAGCCAATGCGTCATTTGGCTATGCCAACTGAGCTCATAGGAGATCCCTCTCAACGATGTGCTCCTCATCTGTATCTATAGTAGGTCCTCCAATCATGCTATCTCAGCACAAAACCTAGCCTCCATATCCCCTAGGACTACCTAAGGCATGGGCATCTCCGAGATGGCATGCTGCTCTGGATCCCACTACTCTGGGATGTCCTGTGTATCCGGCTGCTTTGAAACCCCTAAATCATCCCCAGTCAAGTCATCTACCTCCACCATATCCGCATCATCGAGCGGAGCCCCCCAACCCTCCACCGGTGCCTCTACACCCCCATCGCCTATTGCTACCGCATCCGGACCTCCTAGAGGCCCCTCACCCCGCCATCGTAGCATCGTCCACCATTGGTCATACTCTATAGTCACCCCGACATTGTCCATGTCGGGACATCAATCACTACATCAGACTCCTCACCCAGTGGCTCAATAATCGACTAGGCTAGAGTCCTCTCGTCACCCCGATGTCGATAGATCAAGGGCTCCCTAGGCAATCCATGGCGCACCCCAAATCATTGAGATACTTGAACATACGAGAAGTACTACTCTATTACATATTGTTTAATCAACCATCTCCCCCTACACACCCGTCGAAGCCACTCTCCAGCCTTAGGCCAGGCTGGATAGTCTCGGTATGGCCACCAGAACACCTCCCTTGGAGCAAGACGAGAGAAGGCATCAGTATAGTGCCCTATGACACCTTCCCATCACCGACTCTACCCCTGCTCCTCTGACCTCTGCCATAGAGTAGCATACCCAATCTCCCTATCCACCATCTCACCCCAAGTGGTCCAAGGCAACCCCTGTGGCCGCTCCACAACTATGTGCTGCCACCCCCAACATTGCAAAAGATAGCTGCACCCGATCCCCTTCCACCTCCAACAATGGATCTCGTACAACTCATCGTAAAGCTATGCCAATAGTGTCTGACCCCACCTCATAATAAGTGGCACTACTGTCGGACACTCCACTAGTCTAAACACCACCTCAAGCAGGTTCCAAGGGAACCTCACACCTGAGGAGTCGAGAAGCAGCATGTTGGAGATGAGGGTCATGAGCAACGCATGCCTCACCCCCAAAACACCCTTCTCCAGCCACCACCGCACCAGAATCCCACCAATCAGGAAGTCCACCTCCGCCCTCTCCACAGCCCTATCCACCCCCATCTCCATTGCCTACCCAAAGCACCGTGTCAACATCGTCGTCCGTTGATCATGGGGAGTCATCCGAATGGGCAGTCCGTCTATCGAAATCCATAGAATCCGATACACATCCTCTAAAGTAACCATCATCTCCCCTGTTGGGAGATGAAAGGTGTTGGTGCGGGGATCCCACAAATTGATCAAGGTAGTCAGATATGCCCGATCCCCCACCACAGGCTCCAAACACATCACCTGCTTGAGCCCAAGGGCATCAAGCCACTCCCAATCCACAACTATCAATGCCTCCCGGGCATCAGAGAACACAGTCGGCTGGTGGTGCCGACTCCTAACAACCTGCAAAACACAAACACAATAAAACAAAAAAAACAAATTAGGATTTCAAACTTAATTTAATCAAAAACATTCAAATAAACTGTACAGATGAAAAAAAAAGTACAAAAAAACAAAAGTATAGAACTGTACAGTCAAAGTACAGATCAATCAATAAACTGTATAGACAAAAAACAAAGTACAGGAAAATAAAAGTATAGAACTATACATCCGAAGCACAGATCAATCAAATAAACTATACAATCAAGAATAAAAAATGCAATAAAACAAATTCATCGTAGGGTTTCAACCTTAGTATGAACAAAAAAATCAAACAAAAACATAACACTCATACTAGGTGAACAAAAAAATCAAACAACACAAACAAAATCAACCTAGGGTTTCGACCTTAAGGTGAACAAAAAAATCAAACAATAAAAAAAAAAAATCATACTAGGGTTTTTAACCTTACTATGAACTAAAAAAAAAAAATAAAAAAACAAACAAAATCAACCTAGGGTTTTTAACCTTACTGTGAACTAAAAACAAATAAAAAATCAAACAAAAACATAAAACTCATACTAGGGTTTTTTACCTTAAGTGTGAACAAAAAAATCAAACACAACAAAATCAACCTAGGGTTTCGACCTTAAGGTGAACAAAAAAATCAAACAAAAACATAAAACTCATACTAGGGTTTTTTTACCTTAAGTGTGAACAAAAAAATCAAACACAAACAAAATCAACCTAGGGTTTCGACCTTAAGGTGAACAAAAAAATCAAATAAACAAAAACAAATCATACTAGGGTTTTTAACCTTACTGTGAACAAAAAAAATCAAAAATCAAACAAAACAAACAAAATCAACCTAGGGTTTCGACCTTAAGGTGAACAAAAAAAAAAAAAAACATCACCCTAGGGTTTCGACCTTAAGGTGAATAAAAAAAAAATATATATAATACAACACAAAAATTAATACTAGGGTTTTGATCTTAATATTAACACATAATAAAAACAAAACAACAGAAAATAAAAATAAAATAACGCTAAATAAAAACAATTATGTGCAAGTTTTTTAACTTCATATAAAGCAAAAACAAATAACAAGCAGAGAGAAGGAGCACCTACCGGTCTCGCCTCGGCTCCTCCACTCGAAGATCCGGTCCTCGCACTCATGGTGTCCGCAAAATTTTGACAGCGCTCCGCTACGCAAACTCGCACTCCTCCCCACAGCTCCAAAACACCAAGAAAAAAATGTTGCAAATGAGCCCAAAATCAAGATTTGGTCTTTTTATAGGATGTTGGGCCTGTAATCGTTCCACCTTGGGACGAGCACTCTAGATAGTGCTTGCACCACCCTGGGACGATTACCAAATTGCTATTCATCCCACCCTGGGACGATTACAGAGCAGAAAATAAAGCAACAAAAACATAATCTAAAAAATGCACCAAAAACAACAATAAAATTGCCAAACAAAGGTGCCCTTGCACCTGATATTCTTGGCATGAAATACCGATTTCAGGGTCACAAATTATCACTATCCTACTCCCTAAGAAGGCTACCATAGCCGGACCGCTCCATGGGAGGACGGATTTTCAAAAATTTCAGCCCCAAGGCATCACAAAAAAGGGTCAAAACCCACTCAAAAACAACAATAAAGCTGCCAAACAAAGGTGCCTTTGCACCTGATATTCTTGGCATGAAATACCGATGTCGGGGTCACAAATTATCACTATCCTACTCCCTAAGAAGGCTACCATATCCAGACCGCTCCACGGGAGGATGGATTTTTGAAAATTTTAGCCCCAAGGCGTCACAAAAAAGGGTCAAAACCCACTCAAAAATAGCAATAACTCTATCGAATAAAGGTGCCTTTGCACTTGACATTCTTGGCATGAAAAACCGATGTCGGGACCACAAATTATCACTATCCTACTCCCTAAGAAGGCTACCATAGCCGGACCGCTCCACGGGAAGGAGGATTTTTGATAATTTCAACCCCAATAGGCGTCAACAAAAAGGGTCAAAACCCACCAAAAATAGGTCCGATTGCTAGGAAATTGCACGCGTTCAACGAAAAACCACTGAAGGCACCCTTACAAACGTCATCTTGGGTCAAGCGACTCGTCGCTTTTCTCATTTTTGGTCATTCCCTCATCGATTCGTCGCTTGAGGGGGTAGTCACACTTAGTCACCAAATCAACAAATACACACCCAATCAAGGAAATGACATGCATTCAAAGAATCATTGACAAAGACAATCATGCTCTTGCTTGGGGCAGCAAACAAGCAATAATCACAAGCTGATCAAACACTTGGCATTCTAGAATCATGAAGACAAGGTTCCTCAGACAAAAGGTTGCGCCCTTTGCCTATTCATGACTGAACAATGTCCAAGATCAAGTACACCTCACCGAAAAAGGTTACACTTGAAGTAAGCTCCTTAGCTCGTCAGAAGCAAGGATTCAAGAATGCGTGCCCTTTCCATACTTGGGGCATCAAAAGTTGGTTAGGTTACTGAGAAACCCTAATCATTAAGTGCTTTGGTTATCTATTTTTTCTCAACATTGCGCCACACACAGCGCATCCCAAAAAGGGGCATCTATAGACACCAAAACAACACCAACCCGATTATGTGGCTACAAGCACTGATCGAGTTGGCATACATAGCCCCTAGGGTAGCCCCCAAAGGTTAAAAAGTGGTCCTAACCACTCCCAAATCAGTTTTGGAAGGTCAGAGGTCAATTTGGCACCTTTTAAGCACTTTGCTCCCTACTCGTCCCACCCTGGGACGATTAGAATCCTATTCGTCCCACCCTAGGACGATTAGCAGCAATCGTCCTAGGGTGGGACGAGTAGCAGGTTTGACTGGCAAAAAGTCAAACCTCGATAGGTCCACCACTTAACTGCGCCTTTAGGGCATGCAATTGCAAGGAACGATTTCAAATCTGAGAGAGGGACTTCAGTCAAGCATGCCCTGATCATGGAGGCCTCATGCAAGGAGACTCTAAATCAGGAAGGAATCTTCTCTCCCAAAAAAGGCATGGTAAGCCAAGTGGCACCCTCGCATGTGCATTCAAAGAGGGAGACCCTAGGTCTATAAAAGGGTGAGCCTCCTCACCCCAAAAAAAGAGAGAGCTAGAGCATTTGGAGCAACAGAGTGCTGCCAAATTGTACCCCCATTCCCCTTTGTGCTTCCTACATCCATAATTTCTCTTTTGGGAGAGAGGTTATCGGGTGAACACTAGGAACACAATCCCGACCCAAAACCCAAGCAATCGGCCACAATCCCACACCAAATTCGTCGACACAACCCCCTAGGAGGTTTTGGACCCATCCCAAGTGGATTGGTGTCAAAACCAGACCCCAAACGGTGGGCGTCCTGCCCTCGGGTGCCCCCCAAACTATCGCAGTCCTAATCGTCCCACCCCGGAGTGATTAGAAATCCATGAATAATTTCTCTACTATTATTTTTGCATTATGTTCTATTTGGTTTACTTATGCTGCTATTCAAGTTTCATTGCATTCTGACCTATTTTGACCGTGTTTTTATCATTTTATGCATTTACTAACATACAGGGAGCGCTTTCAGATATGGGACAATCTGGGAAATATCTACCAAATATGACCTTTTGGGTCATCCCAAAATGCCCCTTTTAGCCTAACCCCAAGTTTTTAGGAGTTTTGGAGGCCTCTAGGTTGGACATTTGCAAGGTTGCTTTTGCATGTTTTGTGACAGTCCTAATCGTCCCACCCCGGAGCGATTAGAAATCCATGCATGATTTCTCGACTATTATTTTTGCAATGTGTCTTTGATGATGTTTCTATGCTTCTGTCAAAGTTTGAATTCATTATGACATGTTCTGACCATCGTTTTGCTATTTTATGTATTCACTAGCCGGAGGCCCTAGGGATTGCATGTTTTTACCTCTATCCGCATATGCTATTAACTATTTGCTATTTCTTTGAGTGTAGGATCTCACTGATAGGAACACTAGAGGGGAAACAAGGAACACACAAACACACAGACGCAAGCGGCGGTAACCTCTGGCCCGCCCATTTTGAATGTGAGGCATGTGGAAGACACTAGAAGCGTACCATCCATTGATGTAACAAACTGTATCAAACATTCTGAGCCCTAAAGGGGGGATGTATTGTAACCAAATCAAAAGAAACATTAATAAAAGAGGCCCCACTTTGTCTTTGTTTTCTTACATCTCGTTATGCATCGTTTCCTTCGTGCATTGCTTTCTCGCATTCGTAGGACTTAGCATTGTTTTATATCAATTTCGTTTGCACCATCTGGTCTAGCATGTCGTCACCCTGCATTTGGATTTCACCTACCAACATTAGGGAGTTGAGGAGCCTACAAGGTAAGATAACATCCATCAAAATATTCATTGCACAATTATTGAACAAATGCAGACCTATGAACAGGTTGCTATGCAAGGAAGTCTCCTTTCATTGGGACAAAGAATGCCATCAAGCCTTTGTAGAGATCAAAACTTATCTGGAAATTCTGCCAGCATTGGCTCCACCAAGGCTAGACATACCATTTTTACTATATATTTTAGCTACTGATTTTGCACTGGGCACCATGTTAGCCCAAAAGAATATACAAGACAAAGAGCAAGCCATATATTACATTAGTCGCACCTTGGTGAGCTATGAGCTAGGATATGCATATGTCAAAAAGTTGTGTTTAGCAGTGGTCTTTGCAAATTGAAAGTTGTGACACTACATGTTGAGCCATATGACCTATGTCATATCAAAACAAAATCCTTTGTAGTACATGATTAGCAAGATATATCACAATACACGTACCATAAAATGGATCATGCTATTGATAGAATTTGATCTAGAGTTCATAATCCAAACGTCCATCAAGGGACAAGTCATAGCAAATCAATTAGCAGAGATGCCTCTTTAGGATAACAAGCCTCTCACCATAGAGTTGCTTGATGATGTGGTCTTTGCATTATTAGATCCACCAGAACTCGAAGAACCTAAGAAAGAAAAAGACATGTCGTTATTCTTTGATGGTTCAAATTTTGAACAAGGAGGTAGAGTAGGGATTGTCTTTATCACACCGTAGGGTGCTCCATTACCTTTATCATTCAAACTAGACTTCTCGTGCACAAACAAAAATACAGAGTATGAAGCATTGATCCTAGGACTCCAAACAACTGTAGCGATGGGCATTAAAAGATTGAATATCTTTGGTGACTTCTTGCTCATAGTAAACCAGGTCAAAGGACTATTCCAATGTAGGTTCCCACTCCTGAAGACTTACAAAGAAATTTTTGATAATTACTTAGCCCGGTTGGAATGGTATGATATCGAGGAAATCCCTCATACATAAAATAGATTTGAAGACACCATGGCCTCTTTGGGATCTTTAATCCCTCAAATTTTGTCTACTAATTTTATAAAATTTCATGTAAAATTTCTTTCGCACTCAGCAATACATCGTGAGGCTTTTGACAATCAAGAATCAGTCAACATGATCAACATTGAACCAAATATGGATTGGTCCTTTGCAGCCAAATATTTCTTACAAATAGCACCTTGGGGTTATTTGATCTCCCAAGGACCTATAGAGTGTGGTGCAACCATATACCATAGAGTTGTTCCTCAATCCATGTTCACTACCTCAAAAATGCACGAAGAATAAGATTAAAGGTGAACGTTCAAATAGAGAGAAATAAGATACATTTTTCTAGGAGAAATCCTCTACAGACAAGGATATGATGGAGTATTAGTCCATTGTCTTTAGCCCCAGGAAGCATCTTGGGCAATTTCATAAGCTCACAACAAAACACGTGGAGGCTATTTTAGTGGCATGGCCATCGTTAAGCGCATCTTGAGAATGGGTTCCTATCGGCCCACAATGGAAAAGGACTGCTACGAGTATGTTAAGAAATGTAGTAAGTGCCAGCACCATGCAAACCTAGAGCACTTACCATTGCAAGCTTTGCAGCCCATCCAGGTAGCATGGCCATTCTCATGATGGGGACTAGACTTTATTGGGAAGATCTCACCCCCGTCCTTAGGCCAACATACATTCATCATAAAAGCCATAGAATACTTCACTAAATGGGTAGAAATGATCCCCTTAACATCAACAACTAGACCAAGGATTGCGGAGTTTATACTCCACAATATCATAAGTCATTTTGGGGTCCCTTTTAAGATAATATCGAATAATGGGCCATCTTTCAAGAAAAAAAATGTGCGTGCTTTAATGAAAAAATACCATATTCAACATAGTTTTTCAATGCCTTATTATCCACAAGAAAAGGGGCAAGCAAAAGCCTCAAATAAAACAATAGTCTCCATTTTGAGGAAGACAGGGCAAGAAAATCACAAGGATTGGCACATGGAATTGCCTCTTGCACTATGGCCATACAGGACTAGTATACGGATGCCCATTGGGGCAACACTATTTTCATTAGTATATGGCACTGAATCCATCATGCCTCTAGAGTTGGAAATCTTGACTCTACGCATAACATTAAAGGACTTCATAGATGATGAAGCTACGTGGCAAGGTCACCTTGATTAGTTGATGCTTCTCGATGAATGATGAGTCAATGCTTTAGAGCATCTCTATGTTTACCAAGATCGCCTTGTGTGAGCTTACAATAGTAAAGTCCACCTAAGGGAATTCAAGGTTGGATATCTAGTGCTCAAAGAAAACCAGCAAAATTCAAATATGTCGTCGCATCTAAAAGATATGTTCGTAGCAAACTGGATAGGTCCATTTATGATTTCAATGAGAGTTGGGCCCAGAGAATATCACCTTATATCATTAGATGGTGTTGAAGAGCCTGAACCTCTTAATATCAGTCACTTAAAGGAATTTTACACATAAACACAAAAACATTCAAATATGTCATAAAACACAAAAAAATTCAAATATGTCATAAAACACAAAAAACATTCAAATATGTCATAAAACAAAAAACATTCAAATATGTCAAAAACACAAACAAATCATAAAAACATAAAATTCCAAAAATACAATCAAAGGCTCCAAGGGTAATTCATATTGCATGGTCAAAATCAAATCAAATGCTCCAAGGGTAATTCATACTGCTTGGTCAAACATCAATTCAAAAGGCTCCAAGGGTAATTCATACCACTTGGTCAAAATCAATTCAAAACGCTCCAAGGGAATTCAAGACGCTTGGTCAAAAATCAATTCAAAGGCTCCAAGGGTAATTCAAACCGCTTGGTAAAATCCAATCAATCAAAGGCTCCAAGGGTAATTCATACCGCTTGGTCAAAATCAATCAAAGGCTCCAAGGGTAATTCATATTGCTTGGTCAAACATCAATTCAAAAGGCTCCAAGGGTAATTCATACCACTTGGTCAAAATCAATTCAAAATGCTCCAAGGGCATTCAAGCCACTTGGTAAAAAATCAATTCAAAGGCTCCAAGGGTAATTCAAACCGCTTGGTCAAATCCAATCAATCAAAGGCTCCAAGGGTAATTCAAACCGCTTGGTCAAATCCAATCAATCAAAGGCTCCAATGGTAATTCATACCACTTGGTCAAGCATCAATAAAAAAAAAGCTCCAAGGGTAATTCATACCACTTGGTCAAAATCAATCAAAGGCTCCAAGGGTAATTCAAACTGCTTGGTCAACATCAATTCAAAGGCTCCAAGGGTAATTCAAACTGCCTGGTTGGAATCAAACAAAAGACCCAAAAGGCACAATAAACCCTTTGGTCAAATTAATCACAAATACAAAAACAACATAAAATCAAAAATACAAAAACAATCGCACTTCATATTTTGCATGCACATCATTGCATTGCATCTTCACATACATTACAATTGTATATGTCATGAGAGCCTTAAAAGTGATACCATAGTTTGTTGTACAAGTCAGTCATATCCATACCTCCATCCACATGTGTGTAATTGTGTTTTTCAACACAACCAGTATTTGTTGCTATACATAATATACTAAGGCTTTTCGGTTAGTCAACCACACCTAGTAATCTTATCAACTTTTGAGAAAAACAACTTTGATTAGTAGAAGGTAAGGTGTAGCTGTGTAGCCTTGGATATTCAATATCCCATCACTAATTGAAACACTAAAATCCTAGCTGGTACAAGGAAAATATGAAACCTGCAAAGCAATCTAGGTTACCTTAAGCGAAAAGGATTAGCCTTGCTTATACCCCTGTGCAACCGGTTTAAAGGTGTTGAGAATTGGCAAAAGGACAAGATTTACCCTATCAAAATACCTTGCTTAAAACAAAATAAGAAAAAATCCCAAAGCAAAGTACATATTCGAAAGGCCAAGCATACAATACAGATTTCAAAGCAAAAATATGATACACAAATCAAAATCCAAAAAAGAAAAAAATCAAGCTCAAAAAAATCAATAAAAAATAAACAGTGATTTTCATCACTATGTATGAGAAAAATAAACAGTGATTATCATCACTACATAAAAACCCCCGATCAAAGAAAAAAATCAAATAAAAATAAATAGTGATTTTCATCACTATATATGAGCAAAATCCAAAGCCAAAAAGAAGCCAAAAGAAGGGAATAAAGCTTGAATCCTTGGAATTATCAACATTGTAAAAAACTAGAAGGAGAAATCCTTCGCATGATGATATGTCTATTACAATTGCTTCATGTATTTTTGTAGACCAATGTTTGAATGTGGATGAGCTCGCTTACATAACCAAATATTGCCTAGTGGTATAGTCCAACTAAGTCCAAAATAAGGATGAGATGAACACCTACGAATCCTTGATCTTAGCAATGGGCTAAAAGAATCCCACCTGACATCGAAGGAAATTCTTGAGTTTATCTCAAAATAAACAATAACATGCACACATAGAGATCATGAAAAACCAGGTCCATGGTAAAAGCCTTATTTTTCAAAAGTCTAAGTGGTAAGTAGACAACTGTTGATAGGGGAACTAGAGTGTTTGAATCTCCAAAAAGCCCCAATTTTTTTTCACATAGAAACAAATCATAACATCATTCACACCATCACTTTATTTATAAGATTCTATAAATTAGGGGGTATCAACATAGTAGGACAGATACCGCATATATATTAGAAATAGTATATAGACGGCCATTGACTATTTTATATCTTTTAATTTACAGAAAATTATTAAGAAAATACATTACACACCATTACATCTCACATATGAATACTTAATCAATTCTTATGATAAGAGTGATTATTTAAATTCATGATTATTTTTTTTACTTTCTGTGGTATCACTCATTAAGATTGTCAATGTCATATGCATTCCATATGTTTTAAGTGATTAGAGCATATAGGTTCATTTATACCATTCCATCACATAAGTTAGATGCATATAATTAAAGCAAAAATTAAACATGCATTTAACAATAACATTTGCATCCACAAAAACAAGTCATTAATCATCCATAAACCACATCATAAAACATATAGGCAATATCCATTTGCATACAATCATAAATTTATCATTCATCATCAAGATACATTGCATCAAAACATATAAGCATCTACACATCCATCTAAGAATCTTCAAATATCATCTATCATCTAGCATATTCATCAAATCATCATAATACCATCATCGCATCATATCATAAAATATTATAATCACAAAAACATAAGCAATAAACGATACACATAATGAGTCATAAAAAGCAAATCTATCATAAAAGTATGTGTGTCAAGTCCAATGGATATACAAAAATTCCCATGGGCTATAGTCTTGTAGGTCAGTTGAACTCAAAAATGGATAAAGAACCAAGTAGAGCGTCAATCAAATGTTGATCCTGAGCCCCTTACATCACCTCATCCGGTGTCACCTCCCCCTATGGTGGTGTCGTGAGTCGAGTGGTGTGAGCCTGTCAGTCTCTTTGTCTGAGTTTGGGCCCGCTGGCTAGGATGGGTGGAATACTACCCCAAGGTAGAGTACCCACTAACCTGTAAACCACCTGCACCTATTGGATCCTTAGGGACAAGCCCATGCCTCCTGAGATATGGTAACATGATCTATGAGTCCCTAGATCCGCTCATCATGCTCATCCAACAAAGACTGAAGTTGTCCCACATCTACCCCTAAGCCTGCTGCTGGAACCTCCCATGGTGTAGAAGGAGGAACAACAAACCGCATCCTGACATCGCCACCCCCAATAGTATCCTATAGAGCCTGTATCTATGCTATGAGTTGCTCAATCATAGCATCTTATTGTTGTACCTAGATCTTAGTGGCCTGAAGCTCATCCTCGACCTCATGCAATTGCACTCTCAAAGAAGAGTCTCTCTCCTTAGGCTCTAACTCCTCCTCCTCAAGAACGTCAAGATACTCTACTACCACCCTCTCTATCGGCTAGCCTCATACCTCGATATTTTTTTGAATCCTGCATCTCATCAGATCTGTGCCATCACCCTCGCCATAATCCTCGTGTCCTAGGCTGTCGATGCCATGCCACATCCGATCACCCCACCACTGAGAGTAGGCCTCTATAACTCCCCCAACCACTATAGGGTCTATGACTGGGGTATCATCCTCATATGCAAGATCTATGATCTATCGTGGAGGTAGGTCCTTCTTTGCTGTGAGGCATTGGTACATAAATGATATCAAGGGCACATCCTGCTACAATTCATACTGATGAAAAACTTGAGAGTAGAAGAAATACTCCTGTGTGGCAATATTATGACCAACGAGCCATCGATCATGTCGTGTCTTGGCAGTAAAAATAGCTATATCATCCCAAGTCAGACACTCATAGTAAGGCCACCACACGACATCTTCGACCAATAGTCTGGTGGAAGCATCAGTGTAGTGGGATAGCTCCCCTATAAAAGTGTGGCTCTTATTGATGAGGCTTGGAAATACCTCCATCATAGCATGTTTTGAACAACTAAAACTTACCTAAAAATATGTGATTTACTGTATATACTAGTTAAGTTGATCTAATATGTTGTGTATTAATTGTTTGCATGATTGATGTGTTTGGAATATTATATGCTATTTTTTACAGTTTTTGTGTAGTTTTATGTCACTTTGCCATGACCTGTTACATAAGGGATATGCTTAGGCTGATAGAAACACTTTAATATTATTATTTTGATGTTTCTCAAGCATTAATTTCTTTGAATTTAGCAAATAATGCAAAGAACTGTTACTGTGCAGCAGAAACTGGTTTTCCTATGTAAATTCTAACCAACTACCAATGAATGGCAAGGCATAGAATTCAAACATGAAGAGGAATGAAGGCTATTGTAATCTGATCCCGAGGACTAATCTACCTGAGAAATATAGCTAAAATCAATTGAAGAGTACATAGTTGGTCATTCTAAAGATCTTCATATTGAGAAATATAGTCTCTTCGGATTGAGCCACTTAGCTCCGGATTGAGAAAAGAAAGCACTTTTTGACCTATTGAATAATTTATTACAAGGGAAAAATGGAAATAAGGCTGATGAGGTTAAAGTAAAATATATCCCATATAAATTTGTTGTCCTTGCCATCCAAAGCCACAATTTATGGAAAATATCCTCTTCTAGGATAAACCCAGGGAATACTGCAGAAAAACAAAAATTGATTTGCAGAGTATATTTTTTGTTGTAATTAGATTTTAGGCATCTATAAAATATATCTCCCGTATAGGTTGAGCTAATAATAATAATAATAGAAATAGTAGTAGAGAAAATATATATAGAGAATAAGCGATAAAACTAAGACTGTTACAGTTCTGTAACAGGTTTTAGCAGCAGATTTGTAATCATGTTCTGAATCAATAAAGTACAAGGTTTTCTATTAATTCTATTATGTTTGAGTGTGAGTAAGATTTAGAGAGAGAGAAACTCATATCTTCTTCTGGAAAAGGATGCTGGCCACTTCCAGACCTAGGAGGAGGACTAAGAGACAGGTTTTGTTTTGATTTTATGGTAACAAAATCAGCTGTGAAACTTGTCAATTTCATTCTTTTGTAGTAGTTAACATCCATTTCAGTCCTAATAATTTATTTTCTATTCAATATAATTTTGTGATGTGATTAGCAGTAGATCTGATTAGTATTTTTGCTTTCCAACAACTTTATAATTTACTACAATTTCCATTTCCAGCAATTTATAGTTTTCTACAATTTTTTTGCATTATTGTTTTTGCTATCAACCCCTGCACATAAGATTGACAACCTTCTGTTATAGAGTATTGACAAGACTTAATTTTAGTTTTCATTATTGCAAGAGTAAATAGACTTTCATTTTACAACTGTAATTAGGTTTCCAATTCTACAATTTTAACTAGGGTTTTAATTCTATAATTTAATCAGGTTTCATTCTTGCAACTGTAACTAAGGTTTTATTTCTGTAATCAACAATTAGTTTTCATTCTTGTAATTAGATTAAAGTTTAATTTATGCAATTTAGAGGTAGAAGAGACCTAAAAAACCCCACACAATCAGTTCCACCAATAAGACTTGTTGATCCCAATTGACCTTAAATTATAGCCTTGTTCACTCCTTTCACAGATAGCCTTGTACATTGCCCTAGATTGAGAAATTCATTGAGAATTAATTATGTGCTTAATGACAACACATAATTTTGTCACCATTTTTGGGGAGAGTGTTGTTAGAAGGTGTCAATAGTTCAATAGCTATTAATTAGACTGAGTTGTAAAAATTTAGGGTAAAATATGAATATAACAACTGGTTAAGTAACAATTATTGACTTATAATTTATGTCATTAAGAAGTAGGCATGAATGAGTAGGCCTAGGGACAAAGAAGGCA
Source organism: Wollemia nobilis (assembly GCA_028583015.1). Taxonomy (NCBI): domain Eukaryota; kingdom Viridiplantae; phylum Streptophyta; class Pinopsida; order Araucariales; family Araucariaceae; genus Wollemia; species Wollemia nobilis. The sequence continues at coordinate 1,151,927 of JAQPPZ010016958.1, read as the reverse complement.
AAATTATCCAAAGATATCCTTGGATTATTCCATTAAGAAGATTTTCATGCCTAAGGGGTGAATCACCTGTGTTTGAACTACTAGAAAAACTAAAAAAAAAAACCACTAGCTTCATCATCATCATAATCTCCTAAGCAAAAAAAATTACCAGACTTATTATCAACATAAGGTTTTGGACCTCTTGAGAAAAAAAATTGGATATGTTTAACTATTTTTGAAGAACAAGAAATTATGACAAAAAGAGGCAATCCATATGGGGATGACCAACATGGCTGTGTCCATAATGAAAATGATCATGATGATCAAGATGTGCTCCAACCTCCTAGAAAATTTTAATATCTTATTCTTTTGAATCCCACATAGAACTCTCCCATGAAAACAATCTCACCTTTAGTGCTTCCAACCTTCTGAGGTGTTTCATTTGAAGATCCTGATCAGTTCCTATTTGATTTCAAAGTAGTGTGTCAAACCTATGACTATATAAATTATAATTAGAAACTCAAGGTTTTTCCTTCAACACTCAAGGGACTCAACATTACGCTGGTTCATGAGCTTACAACCAAATTCCATTCAAACCTGGGATCAAATGGAGACTATGTTTTTAGACAAGTATCAAGAGTATTTTTGAGTAAGGAATAGGAAAGATGAGTTTTTCAGAATTAAACAAGAAGATGATGAAACATTAGAATATTACCTTGATAGATTTGTGTTTTTTCAAAAAAGGCATGGACTAGGAGAATTAGAATTGTGCAAAATCATTTTTCTAAGAGGATTACAAGATGAATCCAGAGAGGTATTAGATTTTATGGGAAATGGGTATATAAGTAATTGTAATATGGATGAGATTGTGGATATTTGTAAAAATTACTCTCGCACTAGGCAGAAAAGAAAGAAAAAGAGTACAAATGGCACTGATGTGAAGGACCTAATAGAGGAACTTGTAAATTTTAAGACTAATATCCTGGTACAATTAAACACAACTCTGGGAGAAATGTCTGCTAAAGCAAAAATCATAGAACCTTTAGCAATTTATTGCCTAAGATGCAGGAATAAACATGCCTTACAGGAATGTCCTCTAAACAAAACATCTATTTCAGTCATTTGTAGTATTTTCTCAAAAGGACATTTGATTGACAAATGTCATCTGCTACCATAACTAAAAACTATCCTAGAAACTCAAACAGAAGAACTCAATTATGTGGGACCAATACAAGGGGAAAAATTTCAACAGTATTAAAATACCCCTCGTTTTTCTACAAATTCGGGAAACAACCATGGAAACATGTCTTGGGGATAGTTAGAACCACCTCAATGTCATTGGAATTATTCTCAATAGAAAAATTATCAAGAATGGCCATAAATAGGTTGGAATAATCCATCCTGGAATCAAAACTAGAATATCATGGAATCAAAATAACCCACCATGGACTCAGAATCAAAGTAGTCCATCTTGGATGTAAAATCAACAACAGTGGGGTCAACAATACCAGTCCTATCCAAGGCAACAAAGAAATCAAGGTCAAACTCAAAATTTGTTGCCTGCACCAAATCAAAAATTTCAAGGAAAAATAATTCAACAAATACAATAGGTGAAACAACCTCAATTACCAGCTCAAACTGTAGTTAATCCAAATAAAATAAGGCAGGAAGCTCCTGCCTATATGGCTGATTCTGAAGGAAATTCAGATATGCAAATTCTGGATTGTAGCAACATACAACTACGTTCAGGGAAAGTTTTACCTGAACCTGTTATAATTGAAGTGAAAGAAGATGAAATTAAAGAACCTATTGAAACAAGCAAAGTCAAACCAACAACGAAAGAAGAAGAAGAAAAAACAGAACCACAGGCAGAACAATTACCTTCATCAGGGATAATTCCATATACCCTGAGAGACTTAACACTACAACAAAATTTTTTGAATCGGAGTTAGTGAAAGAACTCAAAAAATTAACCATATCACTGCCCTTATTACAAGCCATTAAGGATATAACTATGATTAAAAGAAATTTCTGAGATTTGTACAACAGAAGAGCAGGAAGAAAAAAGAAAGCATTTTCTAAAACTGTTCATGTTGAAGGAAAGATAGTTGATCTCTTGTCAGGAAAACTAGTACCTCCAAAGTATAGTGACCCAGGAAGTCCAGTTATCATAGTGATCATAAGCTCAATACCAATATCAAACATCTTAGTTGATCTAGGAGCTGTAATAAATATCATGACCAAGGATACAATGGAAAAATTATAGATCAAATATCTCAGTCCCACATTCATAGTTTTAGAAATGGTTGATAGGTCAGTTGCAAAACCTGAAGGTATCATTGAATATGTCCCCTATAGAAGTTTTTTCTTGGAAATACCCTGTAGATGTTTTGGTTTTACAACCAAGAAACTCAGCACATGGCTATCCCATTATCCTAGGAAGACCTTGGCTTACAACTAAAGTAGCCTTTATAGATTGTAGATCTAGAAAAATGACAATTTCAAATATCCTCCTGCAAGACCTTTAAGCAATTTCACAGGTCAGTTATGGTTTTATGACTCAGATAAAGAACCAAAAGAATTTATTTCCACACTAGCCACCTTGGTAGTAAGGGAACACACAAAAGACCTCCATGACATAGAAATTTTAGAAAATGAAATAGTCCTAATGAATATTCTGCATGAACAAGGGTTAGAAGAGGAAGCAGCCAATATCAATCAATTGCTAGTGAGAGAAGAAGGTCAAATTTCTAAATAAAGGCCATCTATACCATCACAGGAAACATTTATTGCACTACCACATGGGTGGCACCATCACTTGATCTTCCCTTCTCATTGTTCCATACAGGAAATGCTTCCATCAAAAATCAATGAGACAAAAACTTCTTATGTCCTCCCATCTCATCATTGTCCTCTTAATTCCTTAGTCAAAAATTGTGAAGAAGTAAATTCAGTCCTTCCAAATACAAAACAAATAGAAGTCCAGCCAAGCAAATTTTTGAACATAAATAGCCATCTTACTAGGGAAGAGGAAGAAAAATTGACAACTGTTTTGCAGAAGCATATCCATACTTTTTCTTGGGATTACAAAGATATGTCATGGATTCACCCTGATGTATGTACTCATAGAATTTATACTAAAGATGTCAAGCCTGTAAGACAACCTCAAAGAAGACTATATCCTGCCTTGAGGGATATTGTGAAAGAAGAAATTGAAAAACTTCTGGAAGTAGGATTCATTTACCCAAATTTTGATAGTCGGTGGGTCTCTCCATTGGTTATAGTGCCTAAGAAAAATGGAAAAATTGAGAGTATGTATAGACTATAGAGAACTAAACAAAGTGACATACAAAGAGAATTTTCCATTGACATTCATAGATCAGGTGTTAGATACTCTTGTTGGAAAGAAATATTTTTGTTTTCTTGATGGATTTAGTGGATATAATAAAATTCAGGTTGCATCTGAAGATCAAGAGAAAAAAACCTTTACCTGTCCATGGGGAACATTTGCCTATAGGGTCTTACCTTTTTTTTTGTGTAATGCCCCAACAACATTTCAGCGAGCAGTGTTAGCCATATTTTCTGATCTGAATACCAACAGTGTTGAAGTATACATGGATGATTTCACAGTCCGTGGACAAACTTTTGACTTTACATTGGAACACCTTGATAAAGTTTTAAGTCGCTATGAAACCTACCACTTATCCTTAAATCCAAACAAATGTTTTATGATGATGGAGGAAGGAATAGTTCTTGGTCATCACATCTCTCCTCAAGGGATCCAGGTTGATCCAAAGAAGGTGGAAATTATCAAGAACCTTCTCCCTCCTAAAACTCAGACTGATGTCAGAAGCTTCCTAGGACACATCGGTTTTTATCTCAAGTTTATTCTCAGCTTTAGCACAATAGGCCATCCCATGTTTGCCCTATTGACTAAAGATTTTGAATTCTTTTGGACTGCAAAGTGTCAGGAATAATTTGAATCTCTAAAAGAAAAATTAGTAACTCCACTTGTGTTAAGAGGACCTAACTGGACATTACCATTCCACATACAGACTAATGCTTCCAATATTGCAATTGGAGCAGCATTGGGACAAATCGACAATGGTGAACACTATGCTATCTACTACATTAGCAAGAACTTGACAGGAGCTAAAAAAATTATACCACAACTGAGAAAGAATTCTTGGCAGTAATCTATGCCATCAATAAATTTAGGCATTACATCACAGGTTATCAAATATTCATTCACATAGATCACACAACCATTAAATATTTGATGAATAAGCCTATGGTGAGTGCAAGGATTATCTGTTGGTTACTGTTGCTGCAGGAATTTGATATCACAATAATCAATAAACTAGGAAAAGCTAATGTTGTAGCAGATTTTTGTCCAGGTTGTAGAACACAAAGGAAGGGGAATTAGTGGAGGACACTTTTCCTGATGAAAAATTATTTGCTATATCTGTCCAATAACCTTGGTTTGCAGATATAGCCAACTATTTGGTCATAGGGAAAGTTCCCCCACATTTTACTTCCAAATAAAGAAAATAATTGATCAAACAGAGCTCTTATTTTGAATGGATTCAAGGTATGCTTTTTAAGAGTAGTCCTGACCATGTGTTACATAGGTGCATTCAAAAGGATGAGGTATATGATATCCTTAGGGCTTGTCATGATGAACCCTCCAGTGGACACTATTCTATAAAAAGCACAATTAGGAAAATTTTAGGAACAAGATATTATTGGTCATCTCTTCACAAGGATGTGAAAAAGTACATCAGGCATTGTGATGCATACCAAAGAATGGGGAAAACAACTCACACAAATGAAATGCCACTATAGCCTCAAGTGGTTTTAGAACCATTTGAGAGGTGGGGGCTTGATTTTGTGGGACCTATTGATCCACCTTCTCAAGGAAAGGTGCATATTATGGTATGAAATGATTACCTAACAAAGTGGGTAGAGGTGCATGCTTTCAAATATGATCATGAAGATAAGGTTGTTGCTTTCTTGTATAACCAAAATTTTTAGATATTTGGAGCTCCACGGTCTATCACCATAGACCAAGGACCCCAATTTGCATCTAAAGTTATTTAGGCTTTTATAGAGTTGTATGAAATCAAACATAGAAAATCATCACCTTACCACCCACAAGCAAATGGCCAAGTTGAGGTAACAAACAGAGAATTGGAACGGATCTTGACAAAAATAGTAGTTGTTCATAGGAGAAACTAGCTAGATAAATTACCTGAAGTAGTTTGGGCTTACAATACTACTTGGAAATCCACTACTGGATTCACACCTTATGAATTGGTTTTTGGTAAAAAGCCCCTCCTATCTATTGAATTTGAGCTACTAACATTGTGCACAACATTGGAAATTGGAATTGAATTGTCACAGGCACAAGCGGATAGGATTTTGTAGCTGAATACATTGGATGAACTTTAGTTGGATGCTCTGCACCAAACTAAAGTAATTCAGGAGCAAAGGAAGCTGTGGCATGATGGCCACCTACAACAGAGAAAATTTTAGCAAGGAGATTGGGATTTTTTGTTTTATTCTCACTATGTGGACTTCCTTGGAAAACTATGGACTAGATGGCTTGTAACGTACCAGATTGAAGAAGTATTTAACAACGGAGCAGCTTGCCTCTCTCCCATTGATGATTCACGAAGAAAGTTGGTAGTGAATGGACATTACCTTCAAGTGTACCATACACCTATGACTAAGGAGGATTTCTTGCAATAACTTGATAGCTTGGATGCACAACAGGTAGAAGAGATTCCCTATTCCACCATAATTGCCACATATTGAACATAATCATAGATTTCAAGAAAACGAGAAAAAAAAAAAAAAAAAAAACAAAACAAAACAAAAAAAAAATCAGAAAACAAAAAGATGAATAAATTATGGTTGTGAATTCCTTCATGGGCATAATCAGAATAAAAAAAAAGAAAAAAAGAGAGAAAATGAGAGGTAAAAAAAAAAAAAGAGAGAGAAAAATGAATAACTCAGCAGTGAAAACCTTTTTCTAAGGCACTACTGATTTGGTATGCATGAAAACCAGTTTTCAGGCAGGCATAACCTTGAAAATTTTTGAGTCACCATTGTACAAATTCACCAAATACATTTGTTTTTGAAGTATTGCAGTAAGCCTCAATAGAGCATCAACAAAAGCAGTCATATTTCAAAAACTTGCATTAACTTATTTTAACCAGGTATATATTTCTTGCACTTTTCTCATTGTAAATATTTGATATATAGTATATGACAATTAACCATTAGTATAAAAGTGTTCATAAGAGTTGGCATAAGTAAAACATGTTTTAAAAGAAGAATGTTGGTTTTTACTGTATCTTTGGAATGACTATTGCATTGTATCTAAGGAATGACTGCTGCATTGTATCTTCGAAATGAAGCTTTATCTTTGGATTAAAAATTGTCTTCGAAATGACAAGTCCAACCTTGTCTTCGGATTGAAAATTGTCTTCGGAATGACAAGTCCAGCCTTGTCTTTAGATTGAAAATTGTCTTCGGAATGACAAGTCCAACCTTGTCTTCGGATTGAAAACTATCTTCGGAATGACAAGTCCTGCTTTGTCTTCGGAGTGAACCTTTGTCTTCGAAATAAAAATTATCTTCATAATGAAATTTAATCTTCGGAATGAGCACTTAATTTTATGTTTCAACGTGGCATCCAAGGAGGGAGAAAAGACATGATTAGCAAAATTTGACTCCATGTGATCATTGACACATGTTAGCTGGTTCACGATGAGATTTGTCTCATCTCGAGGAAGTATGAAATCATGGGGAAAATAACTAATAATGTGCCACCATCGTTCATTGCTGATAACCACGCATGTGGGAAAATCATGCGCAGATCGGATGAGCTAAGGAGATTTGATGGCAAGGACGTCTGTCCAATGATTGATGGATAGGTGTCCAAGTTAGAAATAGGGAAGTGTGCCACTCTTCATTCCGAAGATGTAATCACTGATGCAACATGATTACAAGAATTTATTTTTGAAGAAGAACAGAACATTGCAAATCCAAAGAGAAAACCCTATAATTTTGTAGAAACCAGAAACCAGTGACCTAGCGGACGATTGTAGCAGTAGAGGTGAGTAGTATTTTTAGCACAACAAGAACAGAAAAATGGGATGAAAGATAAAAATGGAACCAGAAGATACTACCATCCTTCGAGAGATTTCAAAAGTGATGCAAATTTTTGAAGATGGAGGGTTTATGCCATTTTTAGAAAAACTCGATGGAAGCTCTGAAGATTTGGCTGCTAAATTTGACTGTCCATTCAGAAACAACAGGGTGCACATCAATGGCATGAGAATTGAGGTAACCCCTAAAGTTCTTAGTCAAATTACTAAACTTCCATTAGAGGGTCTTCAAATTTCTAGAACTAGCAAGAATACACTAGCAAACATAGTTAGTCAATTTTTGGAAGAAGATGATAAAGAACCAGAATACTTGATAAATAAAAATATGTGTAAGGGTGTAAAGAGGACCAGCTTGCAAAAACCCTGGGATGAAGTAGCCACATGGGTAATCAAGTTTTTAACCTGTGAAGGGCAGTATGTAGTTTTATCAGGGCATCATTTTAAAATTTTGAACCACCTTAGACATGGTAGGCAACAACCTAAGGTTAGGGTAAATCTTCCCCTATATCTACACCAGGAGCTGCAAAACATGGAAAAACACTATCAGGAGGGAAAAGGGAGTCCTCGCCATCATGGTCTTATCAAATTGGTCTGCAAGCATCATTTCAAAGGAAACCTAAGAATCTTTGATAGGTTTTACTCTGCTCTGATTGATGTAGTCTTCGAAAAAGAGGATGAGGAGGAAGAAGACACAAATGTTGTTGTAGAGGAGGAAAAAAATGTTGTTACAGAGGAGGAAACAAATGCTACTATAGATATTTCTACAAAAGCAATAGATTACATTTCCCTAGAACCTTCAACCTCATAAACTAAGAGAGGTTCTAGAACTGGCAACAGAAAAGGAAAACAGAAGAGGGTTTATTTTTATGAGAATATTGTTGTTCTGACAGAATAGGGGAGTGAAGTTCCCAACAAAACTGGAGAAGAGACAAAAGTGGAAGCAGAGGAAATTCCACCAGAACCTGATACAATTCCTACAACCCTTGTTGACACAAGAAAATAGAGTAAGAAGAGAAAGTATACACCAAGAACCAGGAGGTCTACAAGACTCCACCTGAAAGAAACATAAAAATAGATGATTGAAGAGGAAAACAACCAAGGCAGCCTGATGTCACAAAAATACAACCAACCACTGTAAATACCACCTTGGAAGATTTTTTAGAATTTCCTGATCAATTGGTTGAGGAAGAGTCTAGACAAGACAATTTTGAAATTGATGCAAACTTGGATGCAATCATAGATAACCTTATGGAACCTTTTGAACAGGACCAAACAGTTGAAACAGAAAGTGAGATAATGGTTGAGCAACAAACTACAGATAATTTATCTGCATCAGATTCTGAATCAAAAGAAGAGGAGGTGGACATTGCATAACAGTTGAGAGCAGCCAAGAGTGTGATTAAAACACAAACTAGATGGGTTGAGGAGAAGGAAAATATCATTGAAAAATATAAAAAAAGAATTGCAGAGTTGCAACAAGAAGTGGAGGAACTAAAGAGAAGACTATTAAAATTTGAAAAACATTCAACTATAGCATATAATGAGGAAGAGTTGGCACAATTACTATTTGGATTATCTAGGGTAGATAATTCTTCCCCCTTGATAGAGGCATATTTGGATGAAAACACAAGAGCTAATTCTAAAGTAGTTCCCTTCCATTATGAAGCAACACCTTCTCAATCCAGAGATGCTCCAGAATTGATCAGGAGCCCATAAAAGAATATCTGTAGAGAGTCACAGTAGTTATGTTTGCAAGAAACACCAGCATAGGAGCATTTTGAACAACAAAATGTAAATAATCAAGTAAGTGCTCCTCTGAATAAGATTTCTGTAGAAGTAGGGATACAAGTAGAATTGCTATCAGATGTCCAACCAATGGAAGTAGCAGGAAAAGGGATACAAGTAGAATTTCTATCAAATGTCCAACCAGTAGAAGTGGCAAAAAAAGGGGTACAGGTGGAACTATTGCCTAAGTTTCAACTTGTAATTAGACCACCCAATACTGTATCCTTGGAGTAGTATAATACAGACATTGCTAACTGGATGATCAAATATGAAAATCTTGCCACACAGGTTGTGAAATTGAAACTGGTAGGAAAAAAGATGGAGACAAAGGACACATAAATTAGTGCATTGAATGAAAAATTAACAGACCTGTGTCAAATTTTTAAATTTTTGTTTCAATTTAGAAGACCTACCAGGTTTTACAGTCTCATTCTGAAGGAGAGATATTTGAGATGGTAGGTTATGATAATTAGCTCAGGTCTCCCCTATAAATTGGAAAAAGCTAAAGAGTTTTTGGAAGCTTACTTCAACAGTCCTACAAAGTAGAAAAACTTGCTATGTGAGATATCTTTTCCCTGGGTTTACTTTCATTTTGCAACTATAATTAGGTTTCCAATTCTGCAACTATAACTAGGGTTTTAATTCTATAATTTAATCAGATTTCATTCTTGCAACTATAACTAAGGTTTCATTTCTATAATCAGCAATTAGTTTTCATTCTTGTAGTTAGATTAAAGTTTAATTTATGCAATTTAGAGGTAGAAGAGACCTAAAAACCCCCACACAATCAGTTCCACCAATAAGACTTGTTGCTCCCAATTGACCTTAAATTATAGCCCTATTCACTCCTTTCGTAGATAGCCTTGTACACTACCCTGGATTGATAAATTCATTGAGAATTAATGATGTTCTTAATGACAGTGCATCACTTACGCTCCTCATGCTCCCGAGCCCATTTGGTAGCATAGAACTATGTCTGAGCCTCAATAGATGTAATCTCATCTAGGAGCCCCTTAGGGCGATCTACCTTAATGTGTTCCCATCCCCAAACTTGTAGGAGCAAGCTGCATGAAATGATGACACATCCCTATTGATGGATGTCGTACAACTCATCATAGCACTAAGCCAATAGCGATATACCCCATGCATAGATGATAGGATCCTCGCTATACAGTAGGTCCTGCACCATCGCCAGGAGGTTCCAAGGGAACCTCAAAACACAAGAAGTCCAAGATAAGAACATTACTGATCACCATTAGCAACACAACATACCTCACTATGAAAACATGAGCATCATACCAAGCCTTGATAGATACTCCCCTGGACCTAGTCTCCCAGAAGGCCTGTGTAGAGCGTGCTCCAAACACCCAAGAATAGATGGCCACTTGATCATTAGTGGCCGATGAAACAATGGGCACCCCATCGAATGGGATCCGAAAGATCCTGTAAAAATCCTCCAACGTGATAGTCATCTCATCAGATGGAAGGTGGAAGGTTTTGGTCTGCGGGTCCCAACGATGGGCTAAGGTCGTAAGATAAGCCTGGTCGACAATAATTTGGGGCAACTTGATGACATACTATAGCCCACGGGCCTTAAACCACTCCCAATCAGTGTCATCAAATCCAAGAAGTAAATCAAGCAGGAGCTTCGGGTCCTGAGCCCGAGCAGTGAGGATCTATACAAAATAGAAGAAAGACAAAACATAACTATAGTGCATCTAAGGCATGATTCACAATAAACATGAATACAGTGCAAAAGAGTATGAGTTACTATAAATCTAAGCAAAAGAAGAATAAATTCTACCTAATCAAGCAAAGCAAAAATTCAAAAGTAAAAAAAAAATCATAAAAATCAATACACAAAATGCAAAAAACAAGGCTTATGCTTTAGCTGCTGTCGCCTACAATGACCAAAACCTGGCTGCTGGAGGCAACAGTGGCCAAGACCCAATGGTCAAATTTTTAACTATTGGGATTCAAGCTTGGCTAATCTAAGTGACAGTAGCTCAGAGTCAGCCACTCTGAGCGATAGTGTCCAAGGGATGGCACGACAAACCCGTGAACCCTTGGCCAAAAAATCAATTTGTTTTTACAAATTTGACAAAATAATTCAAGAAAAAATGACATAGGGAGGGAAAGCAGACAAATGGAAATCAAATCCCCTACCCAAGCATCAAACCTAAGCTAAGTTTGAGAATGCCCAAAATGGCGACAGTAGGTGAATAATGGAAAAAAATCAAAATACCCTAGGTTGAAGCCATTAACAGATAGCAAAATTAGGGACTAACCCACCATAGCAAAAGGGAACCTGAGCCTAATTATGAATTTTTTTCATTTCCAGTAGGTTTAGTGAGGTTGATTTTGCTCATTTCTTAGTGAAGTTCAATTTTACTTAGAAAAAGAAAAGAGAGCTAGGGTTTTGAAGAGAAATACCCGAGAAGCTCTGACTCCTCCAACAGCTAATGTCTTACCCCATGCAGCCATGTCCTCAACACCAGCAAGTTTCGAAGTCGTAATCATAATCATTGCACCAGAGCTCTAAAAATGAAATATTCAATAGTAAAAATGATAGGTCAAACCCTAGAATTGCAAATTTTATATTTCCTTAATTATGCCTTGGCTACTGCTGACGTCAGTGGCCTGAGCTTCTTAGACACTCAAGGCGACAATGACCACAGGCAAGAAATCAGAGGCTGCTAGACCTGACAGCGGCCAGGCCCACAAATCAAAGTAAAATAGTTCCTTCCATGAAGGAATAACAAAACAACAAATAATCACACTTTTATGGTTTAGGATCATTAGAATATTCAAAATAACAAAAAAATCACAATCTCAAGTAGGCTTCGTATCTAGTTACCTACTGTATCCCCTCGATGATTGCAACGACTTGCACTTCATGTATTTCAGTGATATGAGTAGGCAACCATAAGGCCACTTGGGGTAAAAGCAACTCATTTTGGAATTACGATATGTCACCCTTTAAACTCAAAGAAGATCAAGATGGTCGGACTGCTCCACGGGTACGAAGGGGTCATTCTAATTCCCCTATGACATCAAAAACATTAAGTCAAAGTGATACAATATGAACATAAATAGAATAACTCATCTTGACTCCCTAAGAAGGCTATTGATAGCTGGACCGCTCCTTGGGATAGGGATGGATGGTTATCATAAGCAATTGGAATCACACTTGGATGTGGGATTGCCAAATAAAAGTAACAAATTCTAGAAAGGAACCAAATTAGTCATATTGGTCAAGCGACTTGTTGCTTCATTCATTGTCATTTCTTCACCAATCCATTGTGTGAAGAGGTAGTTCAAAACTTCAACATAATCATAATCAAAATCAACCAAAGATCACTCGATCATAGAAAAATCATGTTCGTCCTTCGAATCATTGCATACAACAATCACAAATTTCCCTTGTTTTCTGAGAACATAAGTAGACATGACATCTTTAATTGTAGCTCTCCTAAAAGTCAAAATTTTTGTAGCAGCTGAAGCTACCCAATTGAGTTTGAGGAATAAGTGTAATTTAACATGTAAAAGCCACTGAGCTAAGTCCTCCGAATGTTGAGGCAATGATTCAAGGGATGCACGTCATCTTGCATGATTGGGCCATCCGACATTGATTAGACCATTGATCACCATACACCCTACAAACAAATCAATCTACATTTTTGCTCAGCGTTGCGTTTTAAACATAGCGCATCACAAAAAGGGGCATCTGTAGACACCTAAATCGTGTCATGCTTAGGGGAGCTACTTACATAGACACACTCATAAGATCATAATATGTAATCTTGGACTTTCAAAGCATCAAAAATGGTTATCACCACTCATTTGGGGCCTTTTCAAGCCATCCAAGCTTGCCCTCTAAATCCAAGAGCGACCAGATCCTAGCCGCTCAAGCCTAGAGCGGCTAGACCTTAGCCACTGTAGACGATAGCGGCTAAGCCATAAGAAGCAGTTTATCAACAAACAGACCCAATATCGAGTGAAAGTGGTAGTCTGCATGCAATAAAGGTGAGCGGGAGTGATTTTGCATTCCTTTTCATGACCTGTTCACATAGGAGACTTGAGTTTGAATTTATACTTAAGTTAACTGACCTCCAAGCATAAACAAAGGACAAAATCTTCTCATGCTAACAACCAGTTCACATAGAAGACTCAAGTAGGTAGTTAGATTTAGTTAACTGGCCTTCAAATATAGACAATGGACAAAGGCTTCTCATGCTAACTTACACTACGCATGAGAAATTCATTTCTAGGGCTTGTACATAGACCTAGGGTTTCACACTATAAAAGGTGCAAGCCTAAGAGCACCAAATAGATATTTTATCACATCAGGGAGAGAGACATTCTTTTGAGGATACCTTTAGAGACTTGAAGAGTTCTCTTTGAGATCACATATACGGCATAGCTTTTACAAATCGAAGAGCATAATACCTACTTCAACATCAGATCATAGTCTTTGACCCATAGCTTTGGGGCAAAAAAGGTAAGGTTTACTTTAGCGGTTGTTGTCTTGGATAGTGGCCAATAGGCTTAGCTTAGATTGACAACATCTTTTATTCTATTTTATTATATCATTAGTATAGATTTACATGATGTCATGGCATAGTTTTATCATATTTTCGTTACATTCTTTGATTACTAAAAACCTCATCCGGGGATGTAATATTGGACACCTAAATGTGTGTCGTTGTTTCATTGCTTGCAGGGCCACAGGTACATCGGATGAAGATGACAACATACAAGAGCAAAAGGGATCCCTCTAGGAAACAGACCTGGAGAACGAGGCATCCGTACGCCCTCATACATTTATGTGTGCAGAACTGGGAATATTTTATAAGCCCACCACCTCTTTGCGGAAGGGGCACTCCTTGACCACTTGTAATTTATAGTATCAAAATGGGTATCCCTAAGAGGGACTGACATATAATCGAGCTTCAATATCAATAAAGAGATCCATATTTTGTTATTTTGTGTTATATGCTTTCTTTTTCCTCTTGTATTTCCATTTTATCTTTGGTATTTTAAATAAGCATTGCAAGTAGGATTTTCAGAAAAGGGACCGGTGCGTGCGCTCCCGGGGTTGCTACACAAAGCTTGATAGGCATGAGATCCTAGATCCTACATTTATCCTAGGCACAAAATACAAAATTGGGAGCTCCATAATAAAATTGTCAAAAGTTTATTTCTTCTTATCTAGTATTTTAAGGAAACAATCCCAACAATTTTGTCATTCTCCATTGCTTGGCAATTGGACTAAGGAAAGGTCCTTTACTTCATTTATTACATCTTTGAATGGATTTTTCAATAGTTATTTCTCTTTCCTAGTTAGATCTTGTAATTTAGCATATATGAGATCTAGCTTCTTATAGATTTCAACTACATCTCCTTGATCAACTTGGTCTTTTTCTTCCTCAAACATAGAGTCAATAATATCATCATTTGGGACCTTCATTTGTGGATCATATATGTCTATCATTCGAATAATAATTGACCCTTAAATTTATTTGATAATCTCCTATATTTGATCCTTCAAGGATGCTAGGTTATCTTTGTAAGCTTTAAGATCTCTTTAAACATTCAATATCTTCCTCAATTTCTTGGCTAGGTCCTTTTAGTCCATTCTATATTGCTATAACTATAAAATTATCTAGGAGGGACCATGCAATGAATCAAATATAGACACATTGTTTACTTATATTTATTTAGCTCAAGCCCTAAGTTTAGATATTTCACCCTTAAGCATTAGGGTTAGTGTAACGATTGATTTATTCTATAAATAGGAAGAATTAGGTGATAGTTGAGATCGTCTTTTATATTCAATTATGGATCACATCTACTACATATATTTACCCTCTCTAAGTTGCTAAGAGACTTCACTCTTTCTATGTGGCTAATGGATTTTCCTTGATTTGAGTATGGATTTGGTATTTACATATTGAATTTGTTGGCAGTTGGATCTAATTTATTGATATTATTAGGTATTGTTAATTTCACATTAATGGATTGCTACTGCTACTGTTAAAAATTATTGAAGTTGTTTCTTAATAGGTATAGACAACTATGTGGTGTACTAGAGGTTCATTGAGACACTTGATGGGTTTAGGATTTTTGTACTTGGATTATATTGGCTTGTTCCTTGTTATGTGTGGTATGCACATAGCTACTATAAATTGCCTAGATGGGTATAGTTATGCCCTCAAGTATACTTGCAGAATCAGTCAAGTTATTCCACTTGTTGGGTTTACATGCATTTTATTATTTATATCCTTCATTGCTTTCCTAAGCTTGTTATATTTTGCTTATTGTGAAACCATGTGAGTCATTTACTAAAATTGTTGTTGGGCATGTGGGTGGACTGTATTTTATGAGAAAAAACTCTATTAATTCCCACTCAGTTGGTTTCTTTGTTTTTGGGATCTTCTTTGTTGGTTAGTATTGATATTTTACAATATGTTGGCTTGTTGTATTTATAGCTTCATTAAATACTTATCTTATTTTATCTTGGAGAGTAACCTATGCGTTGGGTTATTGTTGATCATTTCTTACAATGGGAAGTACAAATTGCCTAGCTTGTTGATCTCTTGGTTTATTATTTTGAGCAATGCTACTGGCTTAATTTTTAGATTTGCGTACATTTTGTTAATGTTATCTCTTAAGGTTAACCTTTTACGTATTTCATTGGTATTTTAGGATGTATTCCAAGATATTTTCTAGTATATCCTTAATTTGGGGTTGCTTAAATAGTAGTTCATATATATCATGAGGTAGGGTGTTAATGGGAAAAGATGACCCTCACTCTTGTTGTTAGGGTTGAGCCTTTGTATCTTCTTCTTCTTCTTGGATTTTTGACCTTAGTTTTGTTTGTCATGGATACTATGATAGCTTTGATTATTTCCTATGTTTAAAGTCATGTCTTTGGGATATTTTTGGAAGTATTTTCAGCATTTATATAAGTTTTTATCTAATTTAGCATGGTGGTTTCCAATCCTTTGTTGGAAAATATAGTGAAAGGTTTCTTTATAATGGTTGGATAATTTAGATCTTATCCTTTCATGTTCATTGATATCCCTTGGATAAGGGTCTAGATAAAGCCTTGGGATTCATACCCCATGTTCATTATTTTGCATAGCATGGCTATTTCTAGCTTAATTCTTGGTTTGGAAAATAAATATCTCATGGCTAAAAAAATTAGACTTATTTTTCAAAGAATTAATATTTATTGCAGGGCACTTGGTAGCCATCATAGCCACTGGTTTTGGGGTCCATAGAGAAAAATAAGGTAATAAAGTTAAAGTAGATTAGTAATGTAGATACCTAAAACATGTCATATTGAGGAGACTACCTATATGGACTCCTTGAAGACCATATGGCCCACCTTGGGCAGTGTTTGTCAAAATAACCACATCTAGGGAAATAAGGAGTAAGTCTTCTCAAGATTTCACTAAGGGTAAAAAGTCGCGACAATGCGAAATTTTGAATACATAAGGCGGAGCTAAGACAAAAAATCATGACAAAATGATTTTTTGAAGGTGAAGGTGGAGCTAAGGGTCAAAAGTCACGATAATGTGAAATTTTGAAGATCAGGGGTCGAGCTAAGGCAAAACATTGCGACAGTGTGACATTTTGAAGATATAAGGCAAAGCTAAGATAAAAAGTCATGACAGCACGACATTTTGAAGGTGAAGGTGGATCCAAGGACCAAAAGTTGTGATAACATGATATTTTGAAGATAAAAGGCGAAGCTAAGACAAAAGTCATGATAAGGGGATATTTTGAAGACATAAGGTGAATCTAAGATAAAAATTCATGACATCACGATATTTTGAACGCTAAGGTGGATCTAAGGGCCAAAAGTCATGACAACATGATATTTTGAATACATAAGGTGAATCTAAGAAAAAATTCATGACAGTGTAACGTTTTTAAGGTGAGGGCCAAGCTAAGGTAAAAAGTCGTGACAGCACAACATTTTGAAGACATAAGGTAAATCTAAGACAAAAAGTCACAATATCACAACATTTTGAAGGTGAAGATGGAGCTAAGGGCCAAAAGTCATGATAACACAACATTTTGAAGATATAAGACAAATATAAGATAAAAAGTCACAATAACATGTCATTTTGAAGGTGAAGACAGTTGGACCATGATGCCTCTAAAGAGATAAAGGAAGATCATTGTAACAAGATCTTAACCATTTCTAGTTGAAGACTCCATGCCCTCCTAACGACCTCTTTACCAAAATGAGACTATAGGTATATTTTTGTGATAGCTTTTAGTTTATTCTGTTATGTAAAACTATTAAATATAGGATGAGCGATCTAAATAAATGGTCGACTCTTAGATGTTTACAAGGTGATGTACACAAACTTCAGAAAGCTAATAAAAGATCACTCATTCTAGTTTTTGTCGCGCTGGTGTATTATCAAGTATGTATGGATTGTTGATTGCTAATTAAGGTTAGATTAAAACTTTCTTGCTCTAATTCATATTCTGAATTCCTATCGTAAAGTTATGTTAACTCTGAAATCAACAATTCCATTAATATTATGCTTGGATAGATTTACATCAAAGGATTAGTTGTTCTATTTTATAATTTAAATATATGCTTCTCTAAAAAGTTCTATTGAGGTTGCTTTGTTGTTGTCTAATCTGTACCTTTAAATGCGTCTAGCACTATTTATATTTCCCTCTCTTTACACATTTACCTCTCTCTCCATTTTTATAAAAGAAGAAAGGAACCAACATCCTCTAGATATTGAACCAAGTAAAACCCTATTTTAACCTGATATTTCAATATTAGCAAAGTCTTGGGCACAAAAGTAACCAAAGGTTGATTTTGCACCAACATTTTTTGGCATACCCAATGGGAACCAATCCCATGCAGTATACAGATCAAATTTTTGGTGATTACATTTACCATTTTTATTTTTTATGAATCACTTGGAGAATCCACCCAAGAAAGGAATCCTATGAAAGCCTTTACCTAATTTCTAATTATATACCATTTTTTATGATAACCAGATCTAAAGCAAAAAATTCAAAAGAACCCATCGAGTTCTTTGAACTACACCTTGGTAGCCTTAGAGCTAATCATGTTTTAGTTTCTAGAATAACTTCATATATTTCTAATAGAGGATACGCAATCTTTCTCCTTTAGCCTTCCCTAGTACTACTGCTAGTGGAACTTTAACTCTAGCTACCCATATACCCATAAGATCCGGTAGAACTATAATTACAATGGCCACAAATCAGCCAATTCTACCTTCCTTTTTATGGAACCTTACATGAAGAACATAGACTTATACTGAGAGGGGGGGTGAACAGTATAAGATGCAACCATTTAAAAAAAATTACTTTATAGCAGTGGCATAACCATAACATTAACCATCACATAAAGCAACACACAAAGAAGAGATATTTTAATGTGGTTAACCCAAGATGGGCTAAATCCACATAAATATTTTCACTAAAAGCTTTCTCAATCAAGTTATTTGGGAAATCCTTTCCCTATTACAAATTTTATGAACTTCTTATCCAAAGGAGAATCCTTCCCCTCAACAAGTATTTATGAGCCTCCTTCCCAAAGGAGAATCCTTCCCTTCAATAAGTATTTATGAGCCTCCTGCCCAAAGGAGATGTCCTATCCCCTCAACAAGTATTTATGAGCCTCCTACCCAAAGGAGATGTCCTATCCCCAAAAGCTCTAGAAATGATACTTCAAAATATCACTACCTCTTCTACCGCTAGTAGGTGGAACTCCTTTCCACAGAAGATGTCCTGTCCTCCTTGCTCTAGCTCTAGAGACTTCTATCCTCACTGATAACCTCCATAGCTGCTCATCAAAACCTATACTAAACACAATCAGTCGGTCCAGCACAAGTCCTCTCAAACTCTGTCACAAATCTGCACCAAAATTAGTCCTCTGGTCTAGCACAAATCTGCTCTCAAATATCTGTCAGATTTGTCCCAAGCTTAAGCCAAAAGCTTGAACAAATAAATCACAACTACTCACAAGTCTTCACCAAGACTTCATCAAACATGTCCATAACTTCTTCAACAAGAACCTATCCAAATCAGTCCTAGCAAGCTCACGAATAACTTTCCCAAATCATCTCAAGCAAGTTTACCAAGAAACTTGCCCAATGTGAACACACAAAGAGAACTGTTAGATACCCAATGTGTTCCATCCAATCATATAAAATCAATCTCATATAAGCATAAAGAGAATTTTTAGAGACTCAATATGTTCTATCCTTCAACTCTCAATCTCAACTCAAATCAATCTCATAGAAGCATAAAGAGAATTGTTAGAGACTCAATATGTTCTATCCTTCAACTTTCAATCTCAACTCAAATCAATCTCATAGAAGCATAAAGAGAATTATTAGAGACTCAATATGTTCTATCCTTCAACTCTCAACAACCAAACAACTCAATTAGGGTTTCAACAACTTATAGCAATGGCATAAGCTTCTCACTCAAAAATCCTAAAGCAAACTTCAA
Source organism: Wollemia nobilis (assembly GCA_028583015.1). Taxonomy (NCBI): domain Eukaryota; kingdom Viridiplantae; phylum Streptophyta; class Pinopsida; order Araucariales; family Araucariaceae; genus Wollemia; species Wollemia nobilis. The sequence continues at coordinate 1,132,467 of JAQPPZ010016958.1, read as the reverse complement.
ATGCTTCCACTCTCATAAACCAGAATTATGCAATAACTCATAAACTCATCATGATATCATAATGCATAATCAATACTTCCACTTTTAGAAAATAAGATCCACTCCAAATAAGGAAACTTAATTTAATCATTTTCACTCCAAACTTATTTTAAGAAAACCATCAATCAATAATAACCATGGAAGAATGTGCCCATACCTTTACTTTGATGAAGAAGTAGAAATCAAAATCTGTCACAAAACTAACTCTCAATTTGCCACAAATTAGAGTTAGCAACAATGGAATAATGCACAATGATAAGAGTCCTAATAACACCTTATCACTCCAACTCATCAATAATCAAAACTCACAAATATACATATCAACAATATTCCTTTGCACCTTATAACTCCTACTTAATATATCAAAAAATAAATTCAACCTCAAAAATAATTACAAGAGAATATCCACTCAATAACTCCAAAGGCTTTCTAACCACAATATGACATTAAGCACAATTATTCCTTAAACCCTTATAACTCCTAAAATACATTTAATTTTAAATGCATTTACCACATAAACATTAAGCTTCAATAATAACAATGTCAAAGCAATATTTCTATTTAACCTTATACCTCCATCTAATTACCAACAATAATTTGCCAAGTCAAATCAAATATTCCACATTATCAACAAAAGATCTACCTTGGCCAAAAATCAATTCTCCAACCTTAGGAGAAGTGTGGAGACACCAACATAAGCGCCAAAGCGCTTCCTCCTCCAAACTCGTGGCCTAAGGAAAATGATATACCACGTGCACAATAATCCATGACCAAAAATAAAACATGCCCGACGTGAATTGATCTCAACACCTCTGCATAGTGAGTGCCTTCGCTCCACTGCCTCTGTCATTGGAGCATAACTGCCCAACGAAACTCTCAAGTGCCACTCGTCATTTTACCTTCCATTTGGTCGTAGAAATTAAAGACAAACATATTTGTCTTCCTCATAGGCGTACAAAATTGAAACTTAAACATAGAGCAATAAAAAACTCAAAAATCATAGAGCAATCTGAAATCGAAGGTCATAGAGCAATACAAAATCAAAGGTCATAGAGCAATACGAATTCGAAGGTAATCACACAAATAGGAGGTGTATTGAACCTTAGGAATTAATGCCCTTTAATAGTCTTTTTCATCCCATGCAAGTTGACGTCGATGCTCCTTCCAAAAAAATGATGTCGATGAGGTAAGTCTTCTACATTAGCATTGCTAAGGGTTTAGAAACCCTTTCAATAATAATTATTAAATTAATAATTATTATTTTATTAATAATAAACTTAACTTAAAATCTTTTCAAAGGTTTGAGTTAATTTATTTATTAATAATAAAAATGGACTTTTAAGGTTTTTTCAAGGAGAAAAAACCTTTTCATTAAGCCAAGATGGTTTTAATAAAAACACTTAATGAGTCCAGATGGTTTTAAGAAAAAACTTTAATATTGTCACCATGGTTTTAATTAAAAACCCTTAAACAAACATCATGGAACTTTCAAGATATTTTTGGCACCAAACTCTTTTTGACATCAGCACAAATTCCTTTTGATATCAACACAAACTCCTTTTGACATCAATGACAACTCACAACCATGAAGCTAGGCAACATACCCAAAATTGCCAACAATCCCCCCCTTTGTCATTGATGGCAAACCACTACTAAAACCACTGCAAATTGTCAAAATTGAAACCAACTAAAAACCATCCTTTGAAGCTTTGCTCCCCCTGACTCAAGGCTCTCCCCATTACTCAAATCTCTTATCCTTTGTCATCAATGGCAAAGGGTCACCTTTGGGGATTAGGGCTAAGAATGAGCCTCTTAGCTTAGCCTCTCCCCCACCTCCTGTTGTGGTGATTAATTATGGGGTGGGAGTAAAACTACTCCCAACTTCTTCCTTAAATACTCAAAAGTCTCTCTTGGAAGAGGTTTGGTGAAAATGTCAGTAATTTTTTCCTTAGTAGGCACATATTCCAGCTTAACCTGCTTGTCCTGAACTTTCTCTCTCAGAAAGTGATATTTTATGGGAATATGCTTTGTTATTGAGTGCATTAATGGATTCTTGGAGATACTTATGGCACTTGTATTATCACACAATATGGAAATGGGTTGATCATGCTTTATTTTGAAATCCTCCAAGGTAATCTTCATCCATAAAACTTGTGTACAACAAGCTACTGTTGCTATGTATTATGCCTCTGCTGTAGAAAAGGAAACTGAAGGTTATTTCTTGCTTAACCAAGCAACTAAAAAATTCCCCAAAAATAAAGCTCCACCACTGGTGCTTTTTTTGTCATCAATATTTTTGGCCCAATATGCATCTATAAAAACTTTGAGAGTGAACTTATCGCTCTTGGGATACCAAAGCCCAAGATCCATAGTGCCTTTCAGATATCTGAGAATCCTTTTTACTACCATAACATGAGTTTCTTTTGGTGCAGCCTAAAACCTTGCAACTAGTCCCACTGCTTGCATGATTTCTGGTCTGGTAGTTGTAACATAAATCAAACTACCAATAATGGATCTGTACAACCTTTGATCTGCCTTTGGAGATTCATCATCCTTGATCAACTTACACCCTGTAATCATTGGAGTACTAACAAGTTTGCTATCCTCCATACCAAACTTTTTTAGCATCTCTCTTATGTACTTGCCTTGTAAGAGAAATATTCCTTCTTCTGATTGGGCAATCTGAAGTCCTAAGAAGAAGGACAATTCCCCAATAATGGATATTTTAAATTCACTCTGCATATTGTTAGAAAAATATTTACACATTTTGGTGTTATTACCTCCAAAAATGATATCATCAACATAAAAAACCACAATTAAGATATTATTTCCATCATTTTGATATACAAATTGCTATCTGCCATACATTTTTTGAAACCTTATTTCTGAAGATACCTATCAAGCCTCGAATACCAAGCCCTAGGAGCTTGTTTCAAACCATACAATGTTTTTTTCAATCTACACACAAAATCTGAATTTTCTGAAATTAAGAACCCTTCTAGTTGTTCAATGTAGAATTTTTCTTCCAACACACCATTTAGAAAAGCTGATTTGACATCCATATGATAGACCTTGAAGTTTTTAAAACTTGAAAAAGCCAAAAATATTCTGATAGCCTCAAGACGAGCAACTGGAGCAAAAGTTTTTTCAAAATAAATTTCTTCTACTTGAGCATAACCTTTTCAAACTAACCTTGCTTTATTTATGACTACCTGACCATCTTCATTTAGCTTATTTCTAAAGACCCACTTAGTGCCAATGACATTTTTATCTTTATATCTTGGAAAAAGTTCCCAAGTCTCACTCTTATCTATCTATTCCAATTATTCATCATAGAATTTATCCAAAACTTATCTGCATAGGCTTCACTGAGATCTTTTGGCTCAATATGAGATAAAAACGAAACATCTGTATGGGAATTTGAAGATATAATTCTTCTCCTTGTCTGTATGACTTCTGTATTACCATTGATTTGATCCTTTAGATGGTGTTTCTAAACATATATGGATGGAGTTTTAGGAAGGAGTTTTTGTCTTTCCTCTTCTTCTTTATATGAATCCTCCCTGAATTCTTCTTGGCAATATTCATCATCAATTTTCTGAACTGGTTCTCTTATTCCTGTTTTCTCATCCACTGTAACATTTATGCTTTCCAAAATAGTACAAGTTATTTTTTTGTAGCATCTATAGGCTTTGCTCTTGCTGGAGTACCCAATAAAAATGCCCTCATCACATCTAGGATCAAACTTCCCTAAATTCTGATCTTCCCTTCTGATGTAAAATTTACTACCAAAAACTCTAAAATGTTTTACTGTGGCTGGTATTCCTTTCCATAGCTCATAGGGAGTTTTGTGATGATTGAATCTTAACTGAGCTTTGGTGATAATATGCACTGTTGTACTAACTTCCTCTTTCCAAAAACCATCAGGAAGCTTTGAATCATTCAACATAGCTCTAGCCATATTTTCAATAGTTCTATTTTTTCTTTCAACTACATTTTTTTGAGGAGTTCTTACTGTTGAAAATTCCCTCTTAATACCTTGTTGCTCACAATAAACCATAAATTCATTTGAAGTGAATTCTCCTCCTTTATCTGATCTTAAGAATTATATTCTTTTGTATTTTCATTCTCTATCATTTTTTTGAAGGCTTTAAACTTGTCAAGGGATTCAGATTTTTCTTTCAGAAAGGTAACCCAAGTCATTCTAGAGAAATCATCTATGAAAAGCATGAAATATCTCTCCTTGTATACTCCGAAATCTGGTGGGACCACACAAATTAGTATGAATAATATCTAAAGGTTTGGATGACATGTACCCTTTAGCCTTAAATTTGGTTCTAGTTTGCTTTCCATGTTGACAAGGACCACAAATAGTATTTTGGGGTCTTTTCAATTTAGGTAAGTCTTTGACTGCTTTCTTATGGCTAATGTTGATAAGATTATAAAAGCTCAAATATCCCATTATTTTATGCCATAGCCAACTTTCATCCTCTTGAGATAAAAACACTTTTCCCTTTTTATCTCACTTAGCATGTAGAGGTTGTTAGGAGTTCGTCTTGCATTAGCAATGATTTTTCCATTCTCTAATTTCCTTATCTCACATCTATCAGAATAGAAAGTCACCATATGAACCTGATCACAAAGCTGGCTAACACTCAAAATATTATGTCTTAATCCTTCTACATAAAGCACATTTTTAGTTCTAGTTTTTCCATATAAACTTAGAGAACCCTTTCCACAAATTTTAGTTGATATGTTATCTCCAAAGCTAACTGACCCTCTACTAGTTTCTTTGAGAGCTATAAAATTTTCTTTTTCTCCAGTCATGTGCCTAGAACATCCACTATCAAGGTACCATTTTTCTTCCTTATCTTGAGCATGAAGAGCAGTTTGAACTATCATAGATCTAGTTTTATTTCCATTTGTTTTCCTAACATTCACTTCACTAGATCTTTCCAATTTACACATTCTAGCTATATGCCCAAAATTATTGCATTTGTAACACATAATACTCTCATCCATGAGTGGTGCAAAAGAATTAACATTTTTCTTAACATTGTCATTCACAATTATAGTACAATGGATAGCTCTATGACCATATTTATTGCAAAAAAAACAATAGCCATGGAAAGTATTATGTAACATGTTTGGAAGCCTTTGATGAGTGTTCCTTATTTTGTGATCAAATCTTGTCCATTGCTCTCCTTTGTTTTCTTCTTTTGTGGTATCCTTTTATTTTTGAAATTTGACTTTATTTCTGTTGGATGTTCTTGCTTCTTGGATACGAAGATCTTCTTCCCTTTGCTTTCCAATAAAAATATTTTGTTTAAGACTCATCTGTTCAAGTCTAACTCTTAGAGAAACCACCTCTTCTTCAAGTCTCTCACATTAAGCTTCCTTCCCTTTCAAAACCTCTGTCAAAACCTGCTCAAATTTCTTTCCTCATTTAGCTAGGATGTTGAAGTCTATGATATTTTGAGAAAGTTCAATTTTGGCCATCTCTTCTTCTTGATTTTATTGTTTTAAAAAAAAATTATATTCCCTGAATTTTTCCAGATTTCTTAGGGCCAAAAATAATTCCCCTTTCAAATTAAATTCAATCTCTTCATCACTTTCTATGATCATATGATATTTCGAGGGATCATTCTCCAAGCTGTTAGGCTGTTAGGCTCTTCCAAGAACATATACTTATATTGAGAGGGGGGTGAACAGTATAAGATGCAACCATTTAAAAAATTTACTTTAGATAGCAGTGGCATCACCATAACATTAACCATCACAAAAAGCAACAAATAAAGAAGAGTCATTTTAACGTGGTTCACCTAATATGGGATACATCCACATAAATATTTTCACTAAAATATTTCTCAATCAAGTTATTTGGGAAATCCTTTCCCTATTACAAATTTTATGAACTTCCTATCTAAAGGAGAATCCTTCCCCTCAACAAGTATTTATGAGCCTCTTTCCCAAAGGAGAATCCTTCCCCTCAACAAGTATTTATGAGCCTCCTGCCCAAAGGAGATGTCCTATCCCCTCAACAAGTATTTATGAGCATCCTACCCAAAGGAGATGTCCTATCCCCCAAAGCTCTGGAAATGATACTTCAAAAGATCACTACCTCTTCTATCGCTAGCTAGTGGAACTCCTTTCCACAGAAGATGTCCTGTCCTCCTTGCTCTAGCTCTAGAGACTTCTATCCTCACTGATCACCTCCATGGCTGCTCATCAAAACCTGTACTAAATATAATCAGTCAGTCCAGCACAAGTCCTCTCAAACTCTGTCACAAATATACACCAAACTCAGTCCTTTGGTCTAGCACAAATCTGCTCTCAAATATCTGTTAGATCTGTCCCAAGCTTAAGCCAAAAGCTTGAACAAATCAATCACAACTACTCACAAGTCTTCACCAAGACTTCATCAAATATGTCCACAAGTTCTTCAACAAGAACCTTTCCAAATCAGTCCTAGCAAGCTCACCAAGAACTTGCCCAAATCATCTCAAGCAAGTTTACCAAGAAACTTGCCCAATGTGAACACACAAAGAGAACTGTTAGATACCCAATGTGTTTCATTCAATCATATAAAATCAATCTCATATAAGCATAAAGAGAATTTTTAGAGACTCAATATGTTCTATCCTTCAAATCTCAATCTCAACTCAAATCAATCTCATAGAAGCATAAAGAGAATTGTTAGAGACTCAATATGTTCTATCCTTCAACTTTCAATCTCATATCAAATCAATCTCATAGAAGCATAAAGAGAATTATTAGAGACTCAATATGTTTTGTCCTTCAACTCTCAACAACCAAACAACTCAATTAGGGTTTCAAAAACTTATAGCAATGGCATAAGATTCTCACTCAAAAACCCTAAAACAAACTTCAAATGCTTCCACTCTCATAAACCAGAATTATGCAATAACTCATAAACTCATCATGATATCATAATGCATAATCAATACTTCCACTTTTAGAAACTAAGATCCACTCCAAATAAGGAAACTTAGGTTAATCCTTTTCACTTCAAACTTATTTTAAGAAAACCATCAATCAATAATAACCATGGAAGAATGTGCCCATACCTTTACTTTGATGAAGTAGAAATCAAAATCTGTCACAAAAATAACTCTCAATTTGCCACAAATTAGAGTTAGCAACAATGGAATAATGCACAATGATAAGATTCCTAATAACACCTTATCACTCCAACTCATCAATAATCAAAACTCACAAATATACATATCAAATATATCACAAAATAACTTCAACCTCAAAAATAATTACAAGAGAATATCCACTCAATAACTCCAAAGGCTTTCTAATCCCAATATGGCATTAAGCACAATTATTCCTTAAACCCTTATAACTCATAAAATACATTTACTTCTAAATGCATTTACCACATAAACATTAATCTTCAATAATAACAATATCAAAGCAATATTTCTATTTAACCTTATACCTCCATCCAATTACCAAAAATAATTTGCCAATTCAAATAAAATATTCCACATTATCAACAAAAGATCTACCTTGGCCAAAAATCAATTCTCCAACCTTAGGAGAAGTGTGGAGACACCAACATAAGCACCAAAGCACTTCCTCCTCCAAACTCGTGGCTCAAGGCAACTGATGTACCATGTGCACAATAATCTATGACCAAAAATGAAACACGCCCAACGTGAATCGATCTCAACACCTCTACCTAGCGAGCGCCTTCACTCCATTGCCTGTGTCGTTGGAGCATAAGTTCCCAATGAAACTCTCAAGTGCCACTAATCATTTCACCTTCCCTTTGGTCGTAGAAATTAAAGATAAACATATTTGTCTTTCTCATAGGCGTACGAAATAAAAAATTAAACATAGAGCAATACAAAATCGAAGGTCACAAAGAAATGCAAAATTGAAGGTCATAGAGCAATACAAATTCGAAGATAATCACGCAAATAAAAGGTGTATTGAACCTTAGGAATTAATGCCCTTTAATAGTCTTGCATCCCATGCAAGTTGACGTCGGTGCTCCTTCTAAACAAACAACGTCGACGAGATAAGTCTTCTACGTTGGCATCGCTAAGGGTTTAGAAACCCTTTCAATAATAATTTTTAAATTAATATTAATTATTTTATTAATAATAAACTTAACTTAAAACCTTTTCAAAGGTTTGAGTTAATTTATTTATTAATAATCAAAATGGACTTTTAAGGTTTTTTCAAGGAGCAAATTTTTTTTCATTAAGCCAAGATGGTTTTAATAAAAACCCTTAATGAGTCCAGATGGTTTTAAGAAAAACCTTTAACCTTGTCACCATGGTTTTAATTAAAAACCCTTAAACAAACATCATGGAACTTTCAAGATATTTTTGGCACCAAAATATTTTTGAAATCAGCACAAATTCCTTTTGATATCAACACAAACTCCTTTTGATATCAATGACAAATCACAACCATGAAGCTAGGCAACATACCCAAAATTGCTAATAATACGGGCCCCATAAATCTGGTAGCTCAGTATTTGATTCTAGCAACGACCCTAAAAGTATTACCCCAGTATGATGGTACTAGGAAGATAACCTATGAACATTTCTAGGATGTGGCAGTGCTTTCCCTGATACATAACATCACTGAGGAAGTTGTTATGATAAGATTGCTAGTTGTTATGCTCTATTGGTACAAAGACCTCGACAACCAAAGTATACCTACTTGGGTCCAAATTGCTGGTAAACTGGTAGAAGAGTTCAATGAACATGTAGATCCATTCTCCCTGCTAAGTCAGTTTACTGTTATCGAGAAGCATACTCAAGAAGAGATAGTCAACTTTAACATAATATTTAGTCAAACTTGGCAAAGAGTACTTGATAGATTGAGACCGATAGACGAACATTCAATGTATTACTATTTGAGAGCTTTCAACTCAGATATAAGTATGGCCATCAGGAAATCCTAAACATTCACCTTCCTAGAGATTTACCAAGAATCTCAAAAGGCAGCAAGAGATTTAATTTCTACTGGAAGGTTTCCTACAAAAATGATAATGCCTATTTTTCTAGATCTACCACAAGCATCAATTACTACTTTCCCAAATTTTGCTCTCACTCCTAATGCAAGTCTCCCTAAATGGACCAGGTAGCGTAATATCCTAGTAATACAGGTACCTCTCACCCCTCCAATGCTCCCTGCCATTCTTGCTCTCCCAATAGTGACAATTCCATCAACTCTAGATCTTCCATTGGTAGCTTTACAAGATTTGCAAGCATCCATGAAAAATCTAATGAATAAAATGACCTCGATGGAGAGAAGAGAAGTAGAAAGGAATTTCCAACCAAGGAGGTTTCCTCAAGTAACAAAATATCAAGCCTCCATAAGCGGTAGAAGCTATGATAAATCTAATGTGGTTTACACCAATGAAGATAGTGAACCCATTAACACTTTGATACAATTGAACTTCTAGTTTTCCACATATAATGATCCACACGACAAAAATTCTTGCATGATTCATTAACACCATGTCTAGAAGGTAGTTATCAAAAATGTTAAGGGAACCCTCAAGGTTCGGGTTAATATGATCAAAGAAGAGAATCAAAATTTCATGATGCCTTTGATTGAACAAGTAGTGCCTTCACCTATAAAAGACCTTGTTGAGAAAAGGACCTCTTATGAGAATGCTCCCTAGAATTCAGGTTAGAAATGAGAAAAAACTCGTAAAGAAGTACCTCAAAAGAAGGAATTAGAGACGTGGGAACAAGGTAGAGATAAAATGAGATACCCCTCCATGACTAAGCGCTAAAGGATAGATGATAATCAAGGGTACATAAATAAATATGACACAATTGCAAAAGAGAAGAGTGTTGAGCCCCTCCCATTCAACATAGTCAAAGAAATAAAGAAAACTCCTTCCAAAGAAACTATGTATGAAGCCTTGCAATTTCCAGGTTAGATCGACTTATTGTAGGAATATTTAAGATCTATGAAAAGCAAGCATAAAATACCATCCCAGTTGGATTCTGTGTAAGCCAATATAACTTCCACTTTAAGAAAAAACATAACCCCTCCCTTATATATGTCTCTCTAGATGGAAGGATGGGTAGTTCACAACTTCAAGATAGATTCTGGAGTTGCAACCACTGTAATTCCCAAGGTAGTATGTGATATCATGGGAATGGAATACACAAGGAGCAGTCCTGGTGTATTACAATTAGATGGAACCACTATCAAAATTGTAGATGTAATTAAATATATCCCAATTGTTCTTCACAAACTACCCCAGCTCACAGTCATACAAGAGGTAGTGGTAGTAGATCTAGAGACTTATTTTGGTATGTGCCTCTCTAGAGAGTTCACTGCTAAAGTAGGAGGATATTTTTTATTATATTTTTTACACTTAGAATTTTTTTTCAAAGGAAAAACAGTAAAAGTATTCAATAAGAAACCTTTGACTTTCCACATTGAAAAGCTTGAAGAGGAAGATAAACCAACCACTATAGTGAATATGATGACAAAAGAACCAGGATATTTGAACTTAATGGAGGAATATCTAAATGTGTCGCAAGAAGAAGACCTGTTCTCTCTTCAATATTTTAATTCCATGATTGAAACAGATATGGGGAACTACACAATTATAAAACCCAAGAAGAGTAACCCTACGCATTTACCCTAGGTAGACCAACCTACTAATCAACTATGGAAACTTTACTTTGATGGTGCTAGGTGCAAAAATGGAGCAGGAGAAGGTATTTTTTTACTCTCTCCAACAAGCAAAGAGAAAGTTTTTTCTTATAGGCTAACCTAGAGTTGCACTAATAATGCAACAGAATATGAAGCACTCTACTTAGGCCTTAAGAAATCCAAAAATATGGGTATCAAACAACTACAGATCTTTGGCAACTCTGAATTGATAGTGAATCAAGTCACTGAGAAGTGTGTAAGAAAGCAACATTACCTTAAAGCTTATAGGAATAAGGTTTGGGACTTGCTAGAAACTTTCAAATATTTATATCTCAAATCAATCCCAAGAGAAAAGAACCCATGTGGATTTGTTGGCTTTGGTACAGGTAATTTTTTTCCCTATAAGCAACGTCATCCAGAAGTTCGAGACTGTTAGGCTAATCTATAGGTCTTCCGTACCAGATGGGGATACCTTTTGGTAGGTATTAAAAAATGATCAACAAACATTTGACTTCCTCATTCATGAAATGAACTACTCAAATAATAGAACATTCAAATATGAAGAAGACACAGACATGATCTAGTTAAAAAACAACCACATCCTAAAAGGATTGATCACCCTTTAAAGCTTATTTGACAACAATGATAGGTCAACTGGTCATAAAATGAAATTTGTCAAGCATAGATACAAAGAAGCTCAAATGACCCCTGATAAATCCATCAAAGTAGAAATAAATACTACGAAAGAAGAACTAGACCAAATCAGGGGATTATGCAAGAAATTCCCAAACATCATAGCCTAGACTTATGGTGATCTTAAGGTCTACTCCAAAGAGATTATCCAACATACAATTGGACTTGAATAAGGCACACAACCTTTTCATCAAAATAAAAGGTCAATAAATCCTAAGATCGAAGCTTTGATGAAGCAAGAACTACTAAATTTCTCAAAGCCAACATTATTTACCCTATCAAGTATTCAACTTGGGTAGCCAACCTAGTCCTAGTTAGAAAAAAAACAAAGATATAAGTCTATGCATCAAATTTTGCAACTTGAATAAGGCTTCGTTGACAGACCATTACCCCTTCCCATAAATCGACTAGATCCTACATACAGTAGCAGGTGTAGAAATATTTTCACTCCTGGATGGGTTCTTTGGGTACAATTAGGTATGGGTTAAGGATGAAGACCGGTTCAAGACTGCATTCACAACCAAGTGGGGGACATTTGCCTACCAGAGGATGCCCTTTGGATTATCTAATGCTAGGGCAACTTTTCAAAGAGCAATGGACATAACTTTTTGGAAACTTGTAAAATAAAATTTAGTGATATATCTAGATGATATGACAATATTATCCAATTGAAAGGAAGATCACATCGAACATCTTAGGAGCATATTCAAAAAATATAGAGTTTGGCATATCTATAAATCCAAATAAATCAATATTCACTATAGAAGGACTCTTACTGGGACATGTCATTTCTAAGATCAGGATAGCTATAGACCCCAAAAAGATGAAAGCACTTTTATAACTCCCCTTGCCCCCTAACAAAAAAGGTTTATAGTACTTCGATCAAATCAATTTCGTATGGAAATTCATAGCTGACTTCATAGAAATTATCAAACCCATGACTGAGTTGTTGAAAAAGGATGTTGAGATCAAGTGAATATACTTAAGGAGATAGGATTTCCAATAAATTAAGGAGAAAATAGCCCAAGACCCCATCTTGGTAAACCTAGACTACTATAGAGGTTTTATCTTATATGATGTAGGCGAACAAGAGAGCTACGCTGTAGTGCTCACTCAAAAAGGGTTTGAAAATGAAGAAAGGCCTATCATTTTTCTAAATCAGACTATGCAAGAAAATTAATATAAGTATAAATTCATAGAAAAATAGATTTATGCAATAATGAAGTCTTTGAAAAAGTTCAGGAATTTTCTTTCACAGAGTAGGACTATAGTTTATGTGGTCCACCCCAACGTCAAAAATTTCATCATACAAGGGGAACTTGGAAATAATAGAGTTGGTTAGGTGTCAAATTTATAAGAATATGATGTTGAAATACATCCAACCAAGCTAGTAAGATGTAGATCACTATGCCAATAACTCGCTAGGTAAGCCTCATCAGAATACATAGCTTGCCAAACTCAGGAAGTAGCCTCAGACGATGATCAACCCTCAGAGTAGCTTGACTGGGTCGATGAACTAATCAAGTACTTCTATACTAGGAAGTGTCTAGTAGGTTTGAATGCTTCACAGAGAAGACGATACAAGATATAGTCTTTGAAGTACACTCTGCTACCTGAAGGGTTGTACAAGAAAATTTTAGATGGAGAATTACTTCAGTGCATAAAGGATGATAAAAAATAGAAGATCTTGGAAGATTTCCATGGTGGCTCGTCAGGAGGATACTAATCGAGAAGGACCACCGCTTTAAATATTATAATGATTGGATGTTATTGGATAACCATATTTACAGATACTTTTAGAGTAACAAGAACCTATGATAAGTGCCAAAGATACATTAGGAGAAATAGAAATACTTCTATACCTCTAAAATCCATTCAGGTCGAAGAACCTTTTCAATAATGGGGATTAGATTTCATTGGAATAATAGAGCCCAACTCATCCACTGGGATTAAATATATCTTGATAGCTACTGATTATTTCACTAAGTGGACCGAAGTAGTACCCACTAAAAGGGCAGATCAGGAAGTTGTAATGGAATTTGTGGAAAGTTTGATTACAAGATTTGGCATCCCAAATGCATTGGTCACAAAAAATGACTCATATTTTATATGTGCCAAGATGATTGAATTTACATGCAAATATGGGATTTACTTGAAAATATCCTTGAAATATTATCTGTAGGAAATGTATTAGTTGAATCAAAAAACAAAAACTTGCTCAGGATATTGAAGCGAACTCTAAAGGACAATAAGAGAAGTTGGCATCTTTGAATAAACCCAGAGACTGCAATTACGCAAATAGACATTATTCCGAGGGTGATGATCGAAGAAAGTACATCTGGCATCCCACATGCTAGATAACCTGTTCTTTCAAGGCTGACTCGGACAACAACTAAACAGAATTGGAGGAAAAATGGTACTTTTAAATATTAACTTAAGGTTGGAATTTTGAGCTCTGGCGATTTGGCAAGAAATTCTCTGCGCAGGCGACAGGTGATTTTCTAGGGTTTGTGGAGCGAAGGATAATCTAGGATCACTTGTAGCCTCAGGATGGCCTAATGGGGTCTCCTCTAGACCCTCTCTTTGAGAGAAAGAGCTCTTACGTTGAAATGCTCAAAGACAATCCTTCGTCTTCTAACGGCAAAGCTCAGAGAAATACTCTGAATATGATATTCAAGAATGCTGGCAAGATTTCAACAGCGCATCGAGTCAACGGATGTCTCCCACAATCCGCTTCAAGACCTAATATTGTAATCAAACCAAAGCTGGTCGAAGACACAATCCTCTACCAAGCCAATCATGATTTGATTTGCAAATTCATGGGTATCCGACCCACACTAAATTTCTTACACACTTGGGTCAGACATAACTGGGAGCCCCATGGTGAGTACACCCTGTGGTTTATTAGCAACGGGTATTTCATCGTTAGCTTTTCTTCTTTAGCTGATAGAAACAGAGCGTTTGAGTTAGAGAAGAGAAACCACGGTCCAACAGGGTTATTTGTTCAACCTTGGAGAGTGGGATTTGATCCTCGCATTGAACCCACGGTTGTCCCGGTCTAGATTCGGCTGTACGCTCTTCCAATGGATTTTTGGGGGGAGTAGGTCATGGAAATGATCGGTAACTCCCTGGGTAGAAACCTGGGCATCTCCAAGGACACCATAGAAGGCAACTCTAGTGTCTATGCTAGAATTTGCATGGAAATGGATATTAGCCAGCCTCTACCAGCAGAGGTGGAACTAGAACAGGTAGGAATATCTTGGATGCAACAGTTAGACTATGAGGCTCTGCATTTCAGATGCAGAGTCTACCATAAACATGGGCATTTGTCTTGATTTTGTCCAAATATTTTGAACACCAAAACGGAAGCCCAGCATGGTATGCCAAATCGCCCTAGAGAGGGTAAGTCTATTTCTGCCAAAGAAACATCCAATACTCCTCAGGGTAATGAGGGTCAAAAATATGGCTTTGAAAAGGCCAAAAGAAGGAGAAAGCAGAAGAAAAATGGTAAGGAGCAATTACAATCCAAGCCAGCCAACAGATATGAAAATTTTAAGACATTAGTGGATCAGGAGGACCAGGATATGGAAGGTGTGGATGGGAATATTGAGGCTCATAACATTCACACTCATGTTTCTCCTTCATCTCCTCCTGTCTTAGAATAGGTGATTGAGCCCACTGAGGTATTACCGCTAGAAAATGCAGGGGCACTGATAGTGCACTCCCAAGCGTCGTCAGTAATTAAGGATGTCAGCATGGGAATTGCAAAAAAAAATAGAGAAAGGCCAGCCCTGGGAATTTCTCAGGTGGAAAAGAGATCAAAAAATAGCAACACTCAAGGAGCGGGCAGAAATTCAAATAAGGACCTGATTGCAGCTCAAGGAGACAAGCTGATCAATGGAGGATCGATGAGGACAATTGATTCTTACTGCTTGCAAGGTTTTCAATGATTATTCAATATTGGAATGTTAAGGGTTTAAACAGTAGAACCCATCAATCTGCTGTTCAAAGACTCTTAGGAAAATGTAAAACAGACTTTTTGCTTATTCAAGAGACAAAAATGTCTTTAGATCTTATGAGTAAAATAGTTAATAGAATCTGGCGGGGTGCTGGTCATATGGATGTGGCTACCCAAGGTGCTTCAGGGGGGATTGTTACTCTTTGGAACCCTCTGGATTGGACTGCATTAGAACATATAGCTTGGAGGGGTGTTCTCACATCTCATTTTAGGAATAATTTCATAGCAGAACATGTCTTAATCACTAATTTTTATGGGGCCCAAGACCTTGATGGCCATCCAATGGAAAGCTATTCACAACATGAGGTCCTCCAGGGAATACTTAGACTGGATTATTGCAGGGAATTTTAATGCAAAATTATCTGCTCGTGATCAGGAAGGTGGCACCCCAATTTTGGATCCAGGGGACCGGCTTCTGATTGCCCAAGTCCAGGCCTTCCAATTAGTGGATGTTAAAGGTCCTGGAACCTACTTTACTTGGAATAACAAGAGGAAGGAGCCACACAGTAGGAAGGTCAAGTTAGATCATTTTCTGGTCTCGAAGGAGGCTTTTGTAAAGTGGAATACTAAGTTCCAGATTTTGGAGGGCCCTGTTTCAGATCACTTTCCCATTTTTTTGGAGGGAGGGACTATGATAGGGCAGCATCACAGGCCTTTTAAATTTGAGAATTTTTGGTTACAAAAGGAGGACCTTCGTAAGAAAATTCCACAATGGTGGGAAGAAGGCCGTCCACCTTTTGGGACAGACAATGTTTAAATTTCATAAACGACTTCATTTTGTCAAACTTCAATCGAAACAATGGAGGAAAGATAATAAGTCGATTTCCGGTTCCAAAGGGCCCCCTTGGTGGCCAGATGGGAGGAGGTTCAGAAACTCTTTAGGGAAGGAACAATTACTGAGCAACTCAAATCCGAGGATGATGCCTTGCGCAAAGCGGTTGAGGCCATTGATAACCAAGAGGAGATATACTGGAAACAGAGGGCAAGAAATACTTGGTTATTAGAAGGGGATAGAAATACCAAATTTTTTCATCGGTCAGCTTGTGCTAGGATACAAATGAATAACTTGGAAGCCCTTAAATATGAGAATGGACATTCCTTTGATACTCTTCCTGGTATGCACTACCACTCAATTGATTACTTTTCTAAACTTTTTAAGGAAAGTATGGAGCAAGATGCTGAGGCTCAGAACGAATTTATTAATGTCATACCTTCTATTATCTCTGAAGAAGAAAATCAGGCCCTGATTAGACCCATTGATAGAGATGAATTGAAAAATGTGGTCTTTGGAATGAGTACTGGCAAATCTCCTAGTCTAGATGGCTTTCCTATTGAGTTTTTTCAGGCCTTTTGGGATACTTTGGAGGAGGATGTTTTGGCTATCAAAGAGGAATCCAAAACTAATAAAAGAATGCTTAGGGCAATTAATCACACCTTCATCACTTTAATTCCAAAAGGGGAGGATGGGACTCATATCTCTGATTTCAGACCTATTGCCTTATGCAACGTTATTTATAAAATAATCACTAAGATAATGGCTGAGTGGCTCAAACCTCTTCTTCATAACATAATTTCTTCAGAACAAGGGGGTTTCGTTGAGGGAAGACAAATCTTGGATGGGGTGGTTCTTGCTTAGGAGGCTATCCATACAATGCAAAAATCTGGTATAAAGGAATGTTCATTAAACTGGATATGTCCAAGGCTTATGACCGGGTGGAGTGGAGCTTCTTGTCTAAAATGATGGCAGCCTTTGGCTTCTCCCAGGACTGGATTGATTGGGTCATGAGCTGTGTTTCTACGCCCTCTTATTCTGTTCTTATCAAGGGTCTTCCATCGCATCCTTTTGGAGCCACTCATGGTCTTCTCCAAGGAGACCCTTGCTCTCCCTATATTTTTCTCATTTTGGCTGAAGTATTAGGTAGACTTTTCTTGAGGAGAAGGCAACAAGGCTTGCTAATAGGTATCAAGGTAGGGGAGGAAACTTTGACTCATTTGCAGTTTGTAGACGATACTGGATTGGTTGGTGTGGCCAGTCTCAGGGAAGCTAGAGGAATCAGAGATACTCTTAATGTCTAAATTAGGGCTTCAAACCAGGCCTTCAATGACAGGAAGTCCAAAGTGGTCTTTTTCAATCTTGACCAAAGGCTGCAGGATAGAGTTATTGAGATCCTGGGATTCACAAGGACTTCTCTTCCAATAGTTTACTTGGGAGTTCCCCTGCATTTCAAAAAACTAAAAATAGATATCTGGAAGGATCTATTGGAAGGTATCAAAGATAGAATGAATCATTGGTACCATTAATGGTTAAGCTATGGGGGTAGATTAACTTTCTTGCAGTCAGTTATTCAGGCTATGCCAATCTATAAATTCTCTATCCTGGCTGCCCCTCATTCCATTTGGAAAGAGTTGGACAAAATGGCAAGAAGATTTTTATGGGAAGGTGCAAAAGGGGAGAAAAAATGGGCTTTGGTTGGGTGGGATAAAGTTACCCAGCCTAAGGATAAAGGAGGGTTGGGCCTGAGAAGCTCCAAGCTTAATAACAAAGCCTTGGCTGGAAAACTGTATTGGAGGTGGATTTCCTAGCCAACCTCCTTATTCAACAAAATCCTATCTAGTAAATATTTGGGTCATGTCCACCCCAATGAGGTGGGCCGCTTCCCCCTGGATGGTACTGGATCCTTAGTGTGGCAGACTCTCAAGCTTGGATCTCAGGTTATCAAAGACCAATTATTTTGGAAAGTGGGGAGAGGGGATAAGGCACATTTTTGGACTGATTCTTGGGACCAGTATCCACCCATCATTGCTACGTTTCCTGAATTACAACCAATCAAGTCCACCATAGAAGCCAAGGGCTAGATTGAAATTTGAAAGCTATTTTAACACCAGCCAATTGGGGGAGTATAAGTTTAAAAAGTTTAAGAGGTGGGAGGAGTGGCCAATTACAATCCCTCCGGAGCTGGCACCCATCTTGAACAAAATATTGACAGAAAGGTTCCTCATAGGGAGGGATGAGGAGGATGAATTAGCTTGGGGCTATGGGAGCCTTGGGGTTTATACAGTAAAGGACGGTTGTGAAAAGATCCTCCCAGAGCCTCCCCCACACTCATTTTCGATTCAGGATTGGAGAAGGATTTGGCATTCCAAGGGCTGGCCGAAAGTTAATTTCTTTGCTTGGCAGTTTATGCACAATGGAATTCTCACCTTTGACAATCTCAGATGTAGAGGAATCATCGGTCCTTCTCAATGTGCTTTATGCCACAAGCATGAGGAAACAGCTGATCACCTGATGTTCGAGTGCCCTTTTACACGTCAGATTTGGAAGTGCTGGTTCTCTCACTATAAAATCCAGGCTAATGGTGATCTAAATTGAGCCAATATTTGGGAAAAATGGAAAAGGGGCAGATTTAAATCTATAGCTCTCCGTATTGGTTGGGAGCTTGGCTTCCTTTTCATTTGGTGGCAAGTATGGCTGGAGAGAAATGCTCGAATTTTTAGAGAAACTTTCTCCTTGATAGATGGCGTTTGGCAGGTCATCTGGAGCAAAGTCACAAAAACTGTTGCCATCTATGCTGAAGAGGAAAATCAGGTTGGTCTTGGGCCTCTAGAAGAGGGGGTTGAGGGGCAAGAGAGACAAGACAGAGTTAGCTGGAAACCTCCCCCAGAAGGTTGGATCAAAATCAATACTGATGGAGCTGCAAAAGGAAATCCGGGCACTATTAGGATCATGCTGGTTCAGTGCTTTACTGGGAACTGCAAGGCTTGGGCAGAGCCACAAACAATGAAGCCGAAGCCATTGCTATCAAATTTGCTTCCATCTAGGCTATTAAGCAGGGTCACAGGAGGATAATTCTCGAATCTGATTCTCAAGTCCTGGTTGGCACTCTTGATTGCATGCGGAACTTATCTTCGAAAGCATGGAAGTTACGGATTCTGATCTTGCAAATCAAGGATTTATGGAGGGAATTGGATGACGTGATCCCTGTCTATGTGAGTCAAAATTTGAATAAGGTGGCCGATTTCCTTGCGAAGATGGGTGCTGAGAAAGAGGTAGGGGTGCAGCTGCACAGTGACATGCCTCTGATAGATGAAGTGATTAGGCAAGGTCTAGAACGATCCCTGCGACAATGAGTAAGAAAAATGCTAAGGGTGGTTCTTGTCGTGATTTTGCGACCTGTTGCACCGTCACAGCCTTTGCTAGAAAGCTGTCACGATTTCATGACATGTTGCACTGTCACGGCCTTTGGAGAGAAGTTGTAGTGATTTCGCTACCTGCTACATCGTCGCGGTCTTTGATGAGAAGGTGTAGCGATTTTGCTACCTGTTGTGTCGTCGCGGCCTTTGCTGGAAAGCTGTCGTGATTTTGCGACATGTTGCACCGTCGTGGCCTCTGCTGGAAAGCTATCACAATTTTGCTACCGGTTTCGCTATCACGGCCTTTGGAGGGAAGCTGTCGCGATTTCATGACTTGTTGCACATCGCGGCCTTTGGTGGGAAGTTGTCATGATTTCGTGACCTGTTTCTCTGTCGCAGCCGTTGGTTGGAAGCTATCGCGATATCGCGACACTTTTGGAAAAAGTGTGCTAAGGGGGAAAATCGTCGCGATATCGTGACATTTTTGGTGAATAACCACCCAAGGGAAAATTTGTCATGATTTTGCAACACTTTTGAAGAATGGGCACCCAGGGAGAAAATCGTCGCGATATCGTGACATTTTTGCAGAACTGGCACCAAGGGGAAAAGTCGTCGCGATATCGCGACACTTTTGAAGATCGGGCACCAAGGAGAAAACTCGTCGTGATTTCGTGAAACTTTTGAGGAAAGGGTGCTAAGGGGAAAACTCGTTGCGATTTTGCGATAGTTTTGGAGAACTTGCTTCATGGGGGAAAATCGTCACGATATCATGACAAGTTTGAGGAAAGGGCGCCAAGGAGAAAACATGTCACGATTTCGTGACACTTTTGCTGAAGGGACGCCAAGGGGAAATCTCATCGTGAAATTGTGACACTTCTGGAGAACTGGCACCATGGGGAAAATACGTCACGATTTCATGACACTTTTGCAGATTTGGCGCTAAGGGGAGAACTCGTCGCGATTTCGCGACACTTCTGGACAACAGGCGCCTTCTGGCTTTCTCGTCGTGATTTCATGATGCTTTTGGTTACTGGGTGCTTTGGTGTTGTGCCATCACGATTTTGTGACACTTTTTGTGTTTTGTGGCCTCAGCGTCTATCTGTCATGATTTCGTGACATGTCGCGATTTCGTGACCTGTTGCCGTGGCGCGGCCTTGGTTAGGTTTGGTGTCACGATTTTGTGACATGTCGCGTTTTTGCGACATGTCACATTTTCATGCCCTGTTGTTTTCTGGCTTCTCTGCTTTCGGCTGGGATGTTTTTACTCCCACTTGTAACTGTTATTTGTTTTAATACAAGTTTTTTCAAAATTTTCAAAAAAAAAAAGAGAAGTTGGCACTCTCTAATAAACCAAGAATTATGGGCTGACAGAATAACTATCAAGAAGTTTATCAACACATCCCACTACTCTATAGTCTATGGTAAAGAAGCAGTTATTCCAATACACATAGAAATGCAAAATTTAAGACTACTTAGTCAAACTGGCACAAAAGAATCAAAACCAATGGAGAATAGGTTGATCCAGCTCCTCCCATTAAAAGAATATAAGGAACAAGCTTATGACCACTATCAAAATATATGGTCACCATGAAGAAATGGTTCAACAAAAAGGCCACTTGAGAAATTTCAAAGTGGGAGACTTGGTCTTGAGGTGGAAAGAAAACAAGGCGAAACCCAAAAATCATCAAAAATTCAATGCATTCTACGAAGGCCCCTATGAAGTGATTGAAGAAAAATAGTAAAAATTCTTTCAGTTAAAAAATGAATAGGGTCAAGTTCAATCCATTTCTGTCAATGGCTTACATATGAAGCTGTACTATAAGTAAAAGGTTTCTTTCTACTTTGTATGTATTTTAAGTAAATATGTTATGTTTTCTTTCCAGAGGACCGCTCCAAGGAAATTTGTCGTGATGGCGTGATATTTCAGTACCTAGAGGCCACCTCAATGCAAATTATCATGATTTTGTGATATTTCAGTGACTAATGGACGCTCCAAGGAAATTTTTCATGATGGTGTGACATTTCGGCATCCAGAGGACACCTCAATGCAAATTGTCAATATTTCATGACATTTTAGCACCCATAGGCCACCTCAATGCAAATTGTCGCGATGGCACGACATTTCGATGATTGATGGCCACTCCAATTAAATTTGTCGTGATGGCTCAATATTTCAGTGCCCAAAGGCCACCTTAAAACAACCACGTGGCAACCTCAGAGTGACCACATGTTTTGACAAGAAAAAATAGTTTTCTTGAACTTTTAAAAAACCTTATTTTTTAAGGTACCACCGTACTAGCCTATTGGTCTAGAGTAGAGGTGACGCTAATTTATTGGCCCAGGACAGTAGCAAAGTAGTATTACATGGTAGTTGGTTCCTTGAAGGTGGCATATGAACCAAAGTGTCAAGTAACATTCAAAAATTGTTAATGGGGTGTGCGCCACGAACCATATTTATTGCATGTCACCTTGGCACATGCATGCATATCCACTTATACCATAGAATATTTTTTATCTCTTATTTATCCTCTGCGTTCTTTCGCTCTACCCATTGTGATCCTTGTTTTATAAAAAAATCTTTCAAATATTTTCTAGGCACGTTCCAAACTTATTCCATGTCTGAATTATAGCAAGAAACCATGACGGCTTCTCCACAAAATGCTAAAGGGAAACGCAAGTGAACTAAGAATGAAATCAATTTTGTGGAACCAAATATCCACATTGCTGACACCAAGTTAACATGGAAGGAATCAGAATGAATTGAAAAGGATGTAGTGGCCAAGGTTGCCAAGGGTGTCACTCCATCATGCTCAGGTACATTTTCCTACCACACCCTTCTCTCCTAGTACATCTGCACCTAGGTCCACCCCTAACCTAAGTTAATCAAAGCCATGGTTGAGTTCTACGATGTCAAACATAGGATAATGAAAAATTCCAAAGGAGGTATCATATTTACTCTCAACATCGACATGATTAGGTCCACATTCAGTTGTGACAAAAAGCCTACAGTAAACCCTATCCTTTTCAACCCCATCAATTTAGCAAAGTTTTATGCTAACAACCCCAACATCAAAATTGTTTATGCAAGAACATTCAATAGACTTTCATCCCAAAGGAACTGTGCCAAAGTCTTTAATTCCATTGTCCAAATTCAATAATAAGGAGCTTTTTCCATGTTGGCCATGGTTGTAAGGTTAGAAACTGATTCACAGGTCTACGTATGGTAGTTTTTGATGGCACATTGTATATCAAACCCCAAATTCTATGATGTTGCATGTATGGACCACAAGACGGTGCCACTCTCCTTTGACT
Organism: Wollemia nobilis; assembly: GCA_028583015.1. Lineage (NCBI taxonomy): Eukaryota > Viridiplantae > Streptophyta > Pinopsida > Araucariales > Araucariaceae > Wollemia > Wollemia nobilis. Next base: position 1,109,606 of record JAQPPZ010016958.1, on the reverse strand, counting down.
GGCTAATGTACTTGGCCTAGTAGCTCCATGCAGGCCTATTCAAGCTCTAGAGAGACCTCCCTAACACCTTCAGGTTTTCTTCTTACCTGGTATGGCTTTTCTTCTTTTTTTAGGCAAATAATTTAAGTTTCATCCCTACTACAAAGAAGGACCAAGATGAAAACATCCTACCCGTGTATGAGTGGACACCGCTCCTTTTGAAGGTGGAATCATATTACCATTTTAATATGGAATTCTTAGATATTGTGTTGAAAATAATGTACGACACCATGCTAAGGATTCCTCAAAGGATACGGGATACTTTACACACATCCATGCAAAAGGAGACTGGTTTATTTTGACCCAGGGAGTGGTCGTCAGGCTATATGGCTTCCCAAGGAAGCCTTTTTTACTACCTTATTACGTCACTGAGATTGTTCACTCTAGAATACATGAGGAAAAATGAGTTCATCAATAGTAAATTCAGCCTAGGCACTAGTAAGATAGGCACCTACCTCATGCCCTTTCAATGTTTAGGTGTATCAGTATCAAAGAAAGAGGACCATGAGCGAATCACTCAAATTTTGAAAAATTTGAAGTTGATTGAGTTATCGTAGAAATGGAATTATGACACTATATACAAATTTTCTCAATAGTAGGCTACCCTTAATCGAGCCCCCTAAAAAAAAAATTTATGCATAAGACAGGCAAATTAATAAACAGGGTAGTAACAATGAGGAGGATGACCCATTGGAGTGGCACGTTGAACAGATGCAACCACTACCCCCGTGGCATGATTTTTATGAACACCTAGAAAACTGGAGCCCTAATGTGAACCCAAACCATAAGCTAGATGACAAGGTCATCAAGAGGATGAAGAAAAAGGGGAATATTGGGATCACACTAAAATATTAGCATGGTGGCAGATGAGGTGTCACATATAAACGTATTTCAAGTATGGAATGAAAATTGACAAGGAGTTTTTTGAAAGATATGACAATCACCATGATACATGGTCCAAAAATCTTGTGGATAAGGTCCCTATGGGCCTCAATGGTGTCCCCATTATTGCAGCAAAGGTAGACGCAAGTATAGGAAAAGGAAAGGATATTGCCATTGAGCAAACAAAAATTCCTAAAAAGGTATATCAAAAATTCATTTCTCCTTTATCATTGGATACAAATTCTGATTATGATACTCTTCTCATCCATAGGAAGCATAAATTAGAAATAAAAAATGAGAATGAAAGAAAAGAAATCAAGAGACACCCTCTAAAGAAACAAGGGAACAAGAAGAAATAGGGGAACACGAAGAACTAGGGGACAAGGAGAAAACAAAGGAAAGCTCCGAGTAAACTTTTCAGCATCAGAGGATAGATGAACAAGAAGTGGTCTTTATGATCAAAAATCCTACTCCCACAAAAGAAGCCCTGGGTAAATAACAGGTCCTAGAAAAGGCTACAACTAATACTAGTGATTTGAGCTTGAAGTAGATAGCAGAAACTTATACAAAAGCTCTTGAGAAGGCACCAGAGACTAAAGACATCATTCCATTGAAGGATCCAATATATCTCTTATAAACTTAACTTATTTTTATTCTTCACACCCCAAATAAATTCCCCTTCCCATTATGAATGTCAGGGTGATGCCTCTCCTACTTCCAATCACCAACCTCCACCATCGCCACCATATGCTTAAGTCGACCCAAAGCATCCTCTATCATTCCCATAGTTTCTCTCATTGAGAAAATAAATATGGATGCCTCTCTAGCCACTATTCCCTTTTATTATACAACTAGTCTCTCAAACTTCCAAACATTCCTACCTCCTCTTTTGAGAGTAACCCTATCGTTGCCAAGTTGAAAAAGTTAAAAAAGGTAACCTTGAACGTTACTACCTGGTTGAAATCACACAACACCCAAAGTTCTAAAGATATAGCCTGCACCAGGGAGGGGATGGAATTAGATCCCATTAGCATGCAATGTTCCACTATAAAAATAACACCACTCATCCAAAATCCAAAGAGAGAAATAAACCTAGAAGACTACAAAGCTAAGATAATTATAGAAGATATCACTCAACTACCACATAAGGCAAAGCCAAGACAAAAAGTCGCAACATTGCAATATTTTGAAGGTGAGGGTTGAGCTAAGGCAAAAAATCATGATAGCATGCCATTTTGAAGACATAAGGTGAATCTAAGACAAGAAATTGTGATAGCACGATATTTTGAAGGTGAAGGCGTAGCTAAGGACCAAAAGTTGTGACAACACGACATTTTGAAGACATAAGGTGAAGCTAAGACAAAAAGTCATGACAATACGACATTTTGAAGGTGAGGGCCGAGCTAAGGCAAAAAGTAATGAAAACATGACATTTTGCAGACATAAGGCGAAGCTAAGATAAAAAGTCATGACAATGCAACATTTTGAAGTTGAAGGTGAAGCTAAGGGACAAAAGTCACGATAGTGCGACATTTTGAAGAAATAAGATGAAGCTTAGACAAAAATTCATGACAACGTGACATTTTGAAGGTGAAAATAGCTGGACCACAATACCTCTAAAGATATCAAGGAAGATCATTGTAACAAGAAGATCTTAACCATTTATAGTTGAAGACTCCATGCTCTCCTAACGATCTCTTTACCAGAATGAGTCTATGGGCATATTGTTGTAATACTTTTTAGATTGTTCTGTTATGTAAAACTATTATATATAGGATGAGCGATCTAGACAAAAGGTCGGATCTTAGATGTATACAAGGTGATGTACACAAACTTCTGAAAGCTAATAAAAGATTACTCATTATGGTTTCTGGTCCACTGTTGTATTATCAAGTATGTATGGATTGTTGATTGCTAATTAAGGTTAGATTAAAACTTGATTGCTCTAATTATTATTATGAATTTATTTCGTAAAGTTCTATTAACTCTGAAATCAACCATTCCATTAATATTATGCTTGGATAGATTTACATCAGAGGATTAGTTGTTCTATTTGATAATTCAAATATATGCTTAATTAAAAAGTGTTATTGAGGTTGCTTTGTTGTTGTCTAATCTTTATCTTTAAACGCTTCTAGGACTAGCTATATTTCCCTCTCTTTACGTATTTACCTCTCTCTCCATTTTCCTAAAAGAAGCAAAGGAACCAGCCTCCTATGGATATTGAACTGAGTAAAATCCTATTTTAACCCTGTCTTTCAATTTTGGTAAAGTCTTGGGTGCAAACATAAAAAAAGATAGATTTTGCACCAACAGGTAGCCCTAGGGATTAAACAGTGGTTTTCACCACTCAAACAAGGGATATTTTCCTTTGCAAACTCTGGTCATCCCTCTAAGGGATGACCTCCAGAGGTTGTCCTACGAAGGGACGACCACTAGTCAGGGTTGTCCCACCCCGGGATGATCACGCCAGAAGAAGGATTAAAAAAGAGAGGAATATAATTGGTAGCCAAAACTACTAGTGAACCCATGCATGAATTTGCACCACATTTTAGCATATGCTTAAGCTCAAATTAGATAAAAAGCATGACTCAAATAGTTTGCATGAGATTTTGGAGAAAAGTAGTCACTTTTCTTAATGTGAACTGCCCCTTCACTTTTTCATGTGCAAGGTGGTACTATTATTAGATTCTTTTCAAGGAATGTATATAATAGCACTCAAAACTCATTAAAAAATATACAAAGTTGTCAAGTTTTCAAGTAATGAAGTGCTACCAAAATTTGACCAGAGACCGAACAACTCCTGAAGAATCGAAGTGTTATTGTCTCAACTCCCTAAGAAAGCCATGTTTCTAGACTACTCCAAGGGATAAAGGTGTGCATTTCCTTATTCTACTTGATCATGCATGCTCACTTTGAAGACTAATCCAGATCCATCAAGCCACTTCTTCAAAGTGTATAAATCTACCAAAAATACCATAGATCGCACATAGAGTTGCCCCTACATCGATCTTGAGGAAAGTACTTATAGGTTCGTGATTGTCTTACTTAGAGACGGTCTGTAGGTATGATCATATTGCATAGAGATGGCCCCTAGGGTTTAGATCTATTTTTTTGTTTCTTTCCACAATAAGTTTTAGCAACTTTCTTATTTATAGTTTAGCATAGTTAGATTTCATTTTATGCATGCATTTATCATGCTTTAGTCATTTATCGCTTTCATTTATCATTTTATCCATACATGCTATTAATATCTTTGTTTTCCTTTTGTGTAGGCTATAGGTTTTCTATGAGGAAGGAAGAGCACAAGAATTCAACCCTTGCAAAGGTCACGAGAACCCTCTTCAATATGGTTTGTCGGTGTGAAGAAGACCCTGTGTATTGCATTCAAAAATATATTTTGTTGTAAATCATTGTATCAAATGGGTATCATCCCTTAGAGGGATAATATTATAACCTCATGGAAAGGAATAAATATTATTATTAATAAAAAGGTACCATTATTCACTTTTACATATCTTGCTCTTGATCTTTGTAGTTTCACATATTTACTTTCTTTCAGTATTTAATTGCTTGGATTTATGGTATTTTTCTGCACTTCAGTGGCGATCATTGTGGGACCTAGTCCTTAATTTTTATTTATTCTACTAATTAATGTCTATTTTTCTATTTTAAGGTTGTAGGGTTGACCATATACTATAGATATAGTCCCTATTATGTGATAGTTTGCCATAGATATGGCCTCTGTTCAGCAACCATCCCTCATAAAGATGACCTCACATCAGAGAGCAAAAAATAAATACAATTGGAACATCATCAAATGTAGGCTTTCAAGGTAAGTACGTCTATTCTATCTCTTTGTTTTTATGAGTAAAAGTGCAAAAAATATTCAAGTTGCAGAGATTTAGGTAAATAAAATCATAAGTGCTAGGCCTCTATCTGTGATCGTCTCTAGTCTAGACGACCCCTGTCTGCAATCGTCTTTGTGTGAGACTATCCCTTGCAAGTTACTTTCATTATGTAGGATGAATCTTGTATGAAGTCATATCTCTATGATACAACATCTTGTCTACTACTTATTGGTCAGATTGCTTGCTGCTTGATCCTAAGCTACTCATGTAGGGTTTTGCATCTTATAAGTTTCTAAATTTTAAGCATACATTATTTAGAAATCTAAATTTAAAACGTTATTTTTATGCATTAGTGAAAGAGCATGGAATTCTTAGTTATTTATAAAAATAATCCCACACACCATGTTTCACTAACATTAACGAGTTGGATTTCATCACCAATCATTAATCGAGACCAACAATGGTGGGCTTCATCTCCACCCATTGGCTTGTACCATAGAAACTTAGTAGCCAAAAGTGAGTGGCTTCCTAGACTTCATCACCAAGAGGTTCCTTACTCTTGGTTGCAGCTAGAGAAGGAAGGACTAGTAATGCCCTTTTACCATGGGGGTTAATAATAGGTGGAACACAATTGTCTTTTTTATCTGATCTTGTTTTAGAGTGAAGCGAAAGCCTTTGGGGTATTTCCTCAGGGATTAGGTAATTAGCAAGACTCAGACAACACGACCTCCTATAGGAGATAATTGTGATTCCTTAGGTTTACCCTTGAGATAAATATCCAACAGGAAGCCACTTTTTGTCATTTGGGTTACACTCTCCAACAGGAGGGTGTGCTTGAACTACCTTTTAGTAGTTTTTTTTGTTTACCATTAGTTTCATAGGAATAGGGCTTTTCAACACTAAAATGCACTAAAACAATTATAGGGATTCACAACTTAAACGAGATAATCACATTGTTTGCTTATGTGTTTCTTTATTGTTTAATCAAGAGCATGGTAACCATGTGCGACACATCTCGATCAAGGACTAGCATCATAGATAATTTTCAAGGAGGCATGGAATGCCTCCACATTAGTCCAGAGGATATGGGCATTCCTAAATGACATCCTAGTTTTTACAAAGAGTCTAACCTAGAGGAATTTCCCATTCATCTACTAGTCATTAGTACGATCAAAGTGATGACCTCCATGGTTGAGATACTTTTTGTACTTTCCATAGATAAAATCTTCAACATAGAGAGGGTACTAGTAGGTCAATATCATGAGTTCACATCCTAAATCACTCTATGCACCAGTTAGAGCATGATCAAAAGTATACTCCATGGATTAGGTTAGATGATCAAGCCACTCTGCTTGATCATCCATGGATGAGTCTATAATATGCCTATTTAAAATAGGTATAACACTCATTGTCCTACTCAATCATCCATGTTGGCTCGTATAGTCCTTGTTAATGAGGAGGAAGGATATTTTGATAATCCCCCTACTTCTCAAGGAGATTATTCCATGCAAGCATATTGTGCCTCTATACCACCTGAGTACGTCGAGCTTACATATAAGCCTAGACACCAAGTCAATGTTACTTCCCTCGACCATGGAAAATAGATAGATTTTGAGGCTATAGAGAAATCCAAGTCCCTTCATATTAATATGAAGGTCAATCGACCTCATACTGCTAACTAGATAGATCAGGCATTTAGAAACAAAACTGATAAACAAGTGATATTGAACCAACTACGATTGGATAAACAATTCTTAGATGAGCAATATCAATTGAGTCAGTAGAGGTTATAAGAACATAGGGTGTACCAAGAATGTCTATATCAAGAGAGATTACAAAAAGCTATGCATGAGGTGGTTCCTACACCGAGTACATATAGGCAACACATCCATCAAAAGTGTATGGTGCACCATAAAAAATTATCGCCTAAACCTAATCAGAATCATCCTCTTCATGCACCCCTTCAAAAACATAGGCCCCAAAAATGTCAACCCAAGAATGCCCAGTGGGAGCGTGAGTGATGGGGAGCCAAACTTGACTAATCCCAATTCTCATTAAACAACTTGAAAAGATTTACAAAAATGGCAGCAGTCTGCCAAATAAACTCCTTTATTCTGAAAGATAGTTTATTTTTTTTATTTTACAACATTTCCAACCCTGGAAGAAAAACAACCCACACAAGTCCAGAATGGCCCTCTTGCCTTCACTATCTGCAACTTTGTCACAACAGTTTTCCCACCCCCTTTGCATACCTTTGCTTCCTCTTTTAAAATCTCTGGTGTGACTCTTCGTTTCCCTTTTCTGGCCCTTTGTTTCATTTCTCGTGCCTCTTCGTTGTCTTGGCTTTCGAAACATTTTTCTTTTAGACTCTTGGTCTTTGTCTACTTTCATTGCACATTGGTGCCATGTGCTTGTCCAGTGCTGCCACTGTAGACTCTATCTGCCTGTCAACCAGTGATGACATTCAGTATACCCACTGCTTGATAATTTCCTTTGTAACGGCCCTTGTAACCGCCTGCCCCCTTTTTTTTTCTTTTGGTCACGAAAATGAGACATGTCGTGATATCGTGACACTTTTTCTTTCTCTCTCTTTCTCCTTGCTTTGGCCCGCAAAAATACATGTCGCGATATCGCGACACTTTTTCCCTCTTGCTCTTTCTCTTCTCTTTCGGTCATGAAAATGTGACATGTCGCGATATCGCGACATTTTTTCTCTCCTATGCCTTCTCTCCCTTTTTTTGTCACGAAAATGCGACATGTCGTGATATCACGACACTTTTTTTTCTCTCCTGTGCCGTCTCTCACCTTTTGGTCGTGAAAATGCGACATGTCGCGATATCGCAACACTTTTTCTCTCCTACGCCTCTCTCGCCTTTTGGTCACGAAAATGCGACATGTCACGATATCGTGACACTTTTCTCTCTTGTGCCTTCTCTCGCCTTTTGGTCACAAAAATGCGACATGTCACGATATCGCGACACTTTTCCCCCCTTGCGCATTTTCTCGTCCTTTGGTCATGAAAATGCGACATGTCATGATATCACGACACTTTTTCCCCCTTGCACCTTTTCTCGTCCTTTAGTCGCAAAAATGCGACATGTTGCGATATCACGAAACATTTTCCCCCTTGCGCCTTTTCTCATCCTTTGTTCATGAAAATGCGACATGTCATGATATCGTGACACTTTTCTCTCTTGCGCCTTCTCTCATATTTTGGTCGTGATAGTACGACATGTCGCAATATCGCGACACTTTTCTCTCTTGTGCTCCCTCTCGTCTTTTGGTCGCAATAATGCGACATGTTGCGATATCGCGACACTTTTCTCTCTTGTGCCCTCTCTTGTCTTTTGGTCGCGATAATGTGACATGTCACGATATCGCGACACTTTTTCTCTTTTGCACCTTCTCTTGTCTTTTGGTCGCGAAAATGCGACATGTCACGATATCGTGACACTTTTTCTTCTTTGTCGACATGTCGCGATATCGTGACACTTTTTCCTCTTTGTGGTATTTTTCTTTTCGTTGGATGCTCCTGCATCAGACAATCGGGGTGGATTGAGAAGTGACCTTCACTTCTGTACTGTTCTGTCACCTTATTTTTCAACATCTCAAAACTTGAAAAATCTTCAGCCTCAACACTGCTCTTTTCTCCTTTACCCATCGTTCTCAACTCATAAGCATTCCTTGGACTACTCCCACATACAATATGGAATGGTGATTTACCAGTACTCCCATTGACAGTCCTATCCAGAGTAACTGGGACTGTACAAGCTCTCCAAGCTTCAACAAAATCTAGGTCTTCAGGGTACAAACCCTTAAGTTCTTCCAACCCCACAACTTCCACTCTCATTGTTGTCAGCAACCTCTTTTCATCCATCCCCTTCAGTGGATTTAGTTTATGGCACATTCCTTCGTTTGTTAGGAAGTAAATGTTGGTATGTCCATCATGGACTACACGGTGATCAAACTGCCATGGTCTTCCTAACAGCATATGGCAAGCATCCATAGGCAGGATATCACACAAGACCTCATCTTAGTATCTCCCAATATTAAACTTGAATAAGGACTATTCACTGACCAATGCCCTATGGTCCTTCCACAACCACGTAATCCGGTATGGGTGTGGGTGTCTCCTCCTCTCTAGATGTAACTTAGTAACCATTTCTTCAGAGACCAAGTTATCAGTACTACCATTATCTATAATAACATTACAGGCCTTACCTAAACATTTGCACCTTGTTTGGAACAGGATCCTCCTCTGGTTTGGTTCTTTATCTTCATTCAACAAGGTTCTCCTTGTGACCATAAATTATCCTCTCTTTGCCTCCTTAGAATGCTCTGATTCAACACCTTCATCTGCTACTATAGTTTTGGCATGAACCTCAGGTATCTTATTCATCCACTCTTGGTGTTGGGGACACTCATATACTCGATGTCCTCCTCCATGAAACCCTCTTTCTCCATTTTCTCGACTATACCTACCTCTTTGTCTTGGATAGTTGTTATGACCATGGGATCTGTAATCATTATCTCCCTTCTGATCCTGATTGCTACTAGCTTCTTCTTTCTTCTCATCTCGTCCTCCATATATTCCTCCACCAGTTCTTTCTCCATGACCTCTTCCTTTATGCTTACCCTCAAACCTTATGTTCAGCTTCTCTTCAACCTTCAAGGCAAACTGATATGTATCCTCAATGGTGGTTATTCTGACCAAACTGAGTTCTTCTTGGATATTCATTCTTAACCAATTTATGTAATGAGCTACTTTCTCCTTACTATCCTCTGAATATCCAGTTCTTATTAAAATCTGGTAAAACTCCTCTTTATATTCTTTGAAAGATTTGCTTGACTGTCTCAAGCTTTGCATTTTCCTCAACAGAACCAATTCGTAATCTGTAGGAATAAAATACCTCTTAAAATTCTCTACCATTCGATCCCATATGGTTATATTTTCCTTTCCTCTCCTATTTCTTTCTTGCTGCACTTCTTTCCACCATATGCTAGCATGGCCTTTCAACTTTGTTTTTGCCAATTTGATCCGATCTGGATCTACAACCTCCTCATACTCAAAATACTCCTCTATATCATTGATCCAATCAATCAACTCCTATGGATTGAGATTCCCAAAATACGTGGAGACATAAAACTTTGGCTTCTTCCCGATCCGAGATATGGCCTTAACTAATCTGGCTTTTGTAGGATCCATTGCTTCTTCATTTGATGGATCATCAACCTCCCAAGCTTCATCTTCACTACGGTCTTATCTCCTTGGCTCAACCTCTCTTTGCAACTCCTCTTGCAGGGCTTGCACTTGCCTCTGCAAAGATCTGAAATCTTCTTCAGGTACCACATTCCTCCCACCACCACATTTTCTTCGTGGAGGCATTCTTCTTCACTCTCTTCTCACAACCCTTCCACAGATCCTAGTGCAAACTACCTCACTTTTTGCGATCTGCTCACACACTCAAGAACTCATGTTCTAATACCACTTGATGGGAAGCCAAACTTTACTAATTCCAATTCTCATTAAACAACTTGAAAAGATTTACAAAAATGGTAGCAATCTGCCAAATAAACTCCTTTATTCCGAAATATAGTTTATTTTTTTTTATTTTATAGCATTTCCAACCCTGGAAGAAAAATAGCCCACACAGGTCCAGAATGGCCCTCTTGCCTTCACTATCTGCAACTTTGTCACAACAGTTTTCCCACCCCTTGTGCATACCTTTGCTTCCCATTTTAAAATATCTGGCGTGACTCTCCATTTCCCTTTTTCGGCCCTTCGTTTCATTTCCTATGCCTCTTCGTTGTCTTGGCTTTCAAAATATTTTTCTTTTAGAATCTTGGTCTTCGTTTGCTTTCATTGCACCTTGGTGCCACGTGCTTGTCCAATGCTGCCACTGTAGACTCTATCCACCTGTCAACCAATGATGACGTTCGGTATACCCATCGCTCGATAATTTCCTCTGTAATGACCCTTGTAACCGCCTGCCCTTTTTTTTTCTTTTGGTCACGAAAATGCGACATGTCGCGATATTGTGACACTTTTTATTTCTCTCTCTTTCTCCTTTCTTTGGCCCATGAAAATACATGTCATGATATCGTGACACTTTTTCCCTCTCGCTCTTTCTCTTCTCTTTCGATTGTGAAAATGTGACATGTCGCGATATCGCGACACTTTTTCTCTCCTATGCCTTCTCTCCCTTTTTTTGTCATGAAAATGCGACATGTCACGATATCGCGACACTTTTTTTCCTCTCCTGTGCCTTCTCTCATCTTTTGGTCGCGAAAATGCAACATGTCGCGATATCGCGACACTTTTTTTCCTCTCCTTCGCCTTCTCTTGTCTTTTGGTCGCAAAAATGTGACATGTCGCGATATTGCAACACTTTTTCTCTCCTGCGCCTCTCTCGCATTTTGGTCATGAAAATACGACATGTCACAATATTGTGACACTTTTCTCTCTTGTGCCTTCTCTCACCTTTTGGTTGTGAAAATGCGACATGTCGCGATATCACGACACTTTTTCCCCCTTGTGCCTTTTCTCATCCTTTGGTCGTGAAAATGCGACATGTCGTGATATCGCGACACTTTTTCCCCCTTGTGCCTTTTCTCATCCTTTGGTCGTGATATCACAACACTTTTTCCCCCTTGCGCCTTTTCTCGTCCTTTGGTCGTGAAAATGTGACATGTCGCGATATCGCAACACTTTTCCCCCTTGTGCATTTTCTCGTCCTTTGGTCATGAAAATGCGACATGTCGTGATATCGTGACACTTTTCTCTCTTGTGCCTTCTCTCATCTTTTGGTCGCGATAATGCGACATGTCACGATATCGCGATACTTTTCTCTCTTGCGCCCCCTCTCGTCTTTTGGTCACGATAATTCTACATGTCACGATATCGTGGAACTTTTCTCTCTTGCGCCCTCTCTCATATTTTGGTCGTGATAATGCAACATGTCGTGATATCGTGACACTTTTTCTCTTTTGCACCTTCTCTCATCCTTTGGTTGCGAAAATGCGACATGTCACGATATCGCGACACTTTTTCTTCTTTGCGACATGTCACGATATCGCGACACTTTTTCCTCTTTACGGTATTTTGCTTTTTGTTGGATGCTCCTGCATCAATGAGGCCTATGAGTAATTAGGGCCAAATTATTAGGATCATGGGTACCCCAAGTCACTTTATGAGGATTTGGTTGATGACCATAATTAACCACCTCACCCCATTAGACATCTTCCACCTCCCCCTCTTCGAGGGTAAATGTGAGGAGATGATATCATTTCATTCAAAGCTTACAAGGTGCTCATTGAACGTATTAGATCACTAGAAAAAAAAGCTTCTGGAATGAGTTACAAGAAACCCACACTAAGTCAACTTTGTAATCATTTGCTTCATCCTTCTATCCTATCTCCCCCATATCCAAAGAATTTTGAAATTCCCAAGTTAGATAAGTTTAAAGGGGATGACAATGCACAGAAGCATGTCACTAGTTTCATGAACCTCTACTTTCAACTTCAAGATAATGATGCCTTGTTATTGAAAATATTTTTGATAATGCTCTTAGGCCCAACCCTAGAGTGGTATAATCACTTACCAAGGCACAACATTCATAGCTTTGAACAACTTGCAAATGCATTCCTGGAACAATTTTCATTTAGCATAAAGAAGAAATCAACCTTGACTAATTTATATAATCTTTTCCAATTTGAGGATGAACCAGTCTTGGACTATGGTAATAGATGGTGAGTGATCATTTCAAAGTTATCATTTACCTTACTTGTGATGGAGCTACTCATTTATTCACAATAAGCTGTTAAAAATATATTTCATTGTTATTGCAACTCCAACAATATCATATATTTGAGGAAGCCCTAGCTTAGGCCAAGGTCATATAGGAGATTAATATTCAAGAAAGGAAAATAAAACTTTGAAAGAAAGAATGGAACAAAAATCCAAAAGGCAACCATACCCAACAAAAACCCTCAATGGTTAATCAAGTTGTCTTGAATGTTCTAGGGCCTGCAAAGCAAAATCTGCCATAACAAAATAATTATCATGCCTAGCCCCCTCATGCACAATAAAATCAACCTAAAAAAAAAACAATGGCAAAAGCAACAATACCACCCACCTCACAATTATACGCCATTTCTTGAATCTTTACTGTCACTTTTAATTGATTATATAAGGAAAAGGCTATCAACTTTTCAAAGATCCACCCCTTGGATCCTAATAATCCCAAATCAAATTGGTATTGAGAGGACATGTATTGTCCTTATCATTGACTAAATGGTCATGACATTAAGTCATGTATCACATTTAAGAACAAAGTACAAGATATGCTTGACAAGAATGAACTTCAAATCAATAATCCTAGTACGACCAACAACCAACATATGGGAATATTTAAGGATCCACTAAATACACATGAGGTGCAGGTAGATCAAACTAACAGGTCAATAAAATCCATACAGTCATGTGTAGGTAGATCAAACTAACAGGTCAATAAAATCCATACAGTCCCACCCAATCAAGGATTTATAGGGATGATCAATATTATCACATGGAATAGGGGGTATCTAAATCAAGATGTACCACCTACAACTCCAACAAATACTCCTTCCACATCATAGTCTGTATCGCCAATAAATCCTATCCAAGGTCCTTCACCTCATTCGGTGGTAATGATCAAAAGTAGGTTTTGTTAGAAAATATGGCTATTACATCATTTGGTTATTTCATAATGTACCCTCATGGGTGCATATTTAGTTTAGGATTATATTAGGAATTATTGCTTTATTAGTGTAATAAAATAAATGCACTAGTGTTAGAATGTGCAATGATGTAAATGTGCATGTAGTCCACATGTACATGAGTCTTAGGGTTGAGTGAGAGGCAAGTAACCTATATTTCTATATAAAGCCCTCATTGTGAGTGATTGTGTGAGAGCAAGAGTAGTGCAAAGGTGTGAGTTGTAGTACTCAATGTAGCCCCATTTTGTTATTATGGAGGAGTTGCAAACTCTATGAGAGGAGCATTATAATTTTCATGAGCTTTCTATATGAGCATTTATAGAGCTTTCTATAAAGTTTTTTATCATATTTTCATGCATGATTTTTTATATTATCATAGTTGTATCATTGCATGTTTATTTATATACTTGTGAATGCATTTCCTTTATGTTTAAGGCTCCAAAAGCTAACAGTGGTATCATAGCCATGGTGGATCAAAGGAAAGCCACAAGTACTATTGTTGAGTATTTGCAAACTGGATCAGCCATAGTGCACTACTACATGCAAATACCATAACAATAGAATTTTTGATAGAAGTAACTCTAGATAGAAGAATATAAAATAGAGAAATCCACATGATAGATTCAGCTAGAGTTTTTCCACAAGAGCTGTAACGCTTGTGAATACTAGAACTCAACATTGTTCCATTAGATCAGTAATCGAACTAGTGAAGTTTATTTCTCATAGAGTCATAGAAATTTTTATTATCTCTAATATTTTATTGCAAGAGAGAAAATAAGTTTTTAGGAGAACCATTTTGTTACTATCATCTAAGTTTTTCTTGTTGCAAAAAATTAACTATCAGAAGGTGGGAAACTTCCTACAAAATATAGAGAAGAACTTCATCTTCGTTGCCTAAAATTCGAAGTTAATTTCCTCTTGTAGGGATTGATTATTTGTTACAGAAAAATTAGGATTGATAATTTGGAGGTCTAAGAAGAAAGGTACCATTGAAATATTTACATATTGAAGGCTCCTAGCTGAAATATAGAGGAGAGAGATAGTGGCCAAGGAAGCCACGTTGAAGATTTTAAATCTAGGAAAGAGGTCCTAGAAAGAAGACCCCATTGAGGAAAGGAGGTCCTAGAAGACCCCATTGAAGATCAAAGAGACTCAAGGATAAGATTCCTAGAAAAATATTGGATATTCATGATCTCTATTGAAGACTAAAAACTTTCGATTGAAGAAGAGGTCCATTGAAGTTACGATTTAAGAAGAGGTCCATTGAAGGCCCTATTGACGAAATGGTCCATTGAAGACTCTATTGAAGAAGAATTCCATTGAAGGCCCTATTGAAGAAGATATTTTAGTAGCAGCATATTGAGGAGATCCTAGAATATCTCATTTCCATAGTTGAAGATTGAAGAGGCCAAGGAAGGTCTCATTGAATATTTAGAAGCTACAAGATTGAGAACCTTGGAGAAGTCTCAATAAGAATGCTTGGTGATCCTCATTGAAGGAGTTCATAGAAGAACTAATTGAATAAATTACTACCAAAGAAGAATCTAAGGAATCGAGACAATCATCACCATCCGATGATAATCCCAAAGGTGAAAGTTTGACAAGAATATTATCAAATAAAAAAGGTAGTATTGAATAGATCTCAAGATTGATAGATTATTTGAGGAGGAGATCTACTTTGAAGTCAAAATTTGGCAAGTGAAAAGAGATATAAGAACCACCCAATTTGCAAGATTTTGAGGCCATCATTGAAGGAGGTTCTTGAGCAACATCTCAGCTGCTATTTAGGGAGAATCCTACCAAATTTTTAGGATTCAAGGACAACATTTTAGTGACGGTATTGACTGCCTTGCAATATGGAAAATTTTCACATTTGAATACACAGAAAAGGGCAGTATATTAACAACACTCAGAGTTGCAAAATACATAGTTCATGGACAACAAAAAAGGTAGCAAATCAAAGAAATTAAAAGCAATAGTGAAGATTGCTAAGTGCTGAAAATTTAAGAAATTATGGGCAGCATTAGTGACTACTATAAATCAGATTCTTAAAGTACATTTTGAAGGGGTTTTTGAAGCCACCAAATCATATTTTAGAGAAGTAAATTGATAAGGTATTGAAGTTGCAAAAAGGTGAGAAAAGAGTTATTTCTGGATAACATAGGAGAGCTACAAAATCATCCATAAAAGGTTGCCATTGAGGTGAATTGAATCACCACTCCATCATCTACGAGAGAAAAAGGTATGCAACAATAAGGTGCAAAAATTTGATTAGTTGAGCTTTCATATTTGGTTTCTTATTAATGTTTATTAAGCACCGATTTCAATATTCAAAGAGTTGTATAAAATAGTTTCATTTCAAGTCTTCAAAATAGTGTAGAAGTTATAGTTTACAAGGAGCAAACCTGCACATAGTAGAAAATAAAAGTTAGGCATAGTTCGAGTGAAAAAAATATAGCAACATTCTATTACCTATTCTAAAGAAAAGAAGATTGTATTTACATAAGTTAGAATGTAGATTAATAAATTGAATATATTGGAGGTATAAGTGAAAGAGTTTCTAGGAAAAGGAGGGTTTTTCCAAGGGTTAAAGGTAGCCATAACATCACCCTAGTTCAACCTAAAACAAGTGGATAAAAGGCAGAATTTTTAGATTTTCTGTGAAGAAATTAAAGGTAGAATTTAGTAATTGGAAAAAATTCATCAAGAATGGTGACACTACCTCCAAAATTGGAGAAGAAAATTAGCACAATATAGTGAGAAAAGAACTTGACAGGAAGGGATAACTTCGAGGTTAAAGTGCTAGTTGAGTTTACAATTCCAAGAGGTATTTTCGGACAGATTTGGAGAAGTGCAAAACATATTTTGAAGACACTCTTGGATAGAAAAAACAAAGGGCCAAAACAACCAAATAAATCCCACATTCTGAGCAAGGTAAAAGTAGGTTTTCAAAGCACAGGGTGGCAGTCATAGTGTACATTTGTGAGTCATCCAAAGGACTCCAAAAGTGTTGGAAAAAGAGTAGGTTTCATAGAAATAAAAGGTGTAAGAACTTCACAAAAAGAGCACTCAATAAAACCCTACAAAAGAGTCTCTAGAAAGCAATAGAAGGTCCCATTCAAAGAGGTTAAAATTATAGATTGTTTGAGGTGTCAAAAGACACCAAAAGGAGTGCCATAAACCACTAAAGTTGTTGCCTAGATATTAGACCTACAAAAGAAATAAAACAAGGGTGTAGTTGAAGTCATAGAATAGGCACCATCCCCATTGAAGCAAGTTGTAAAATAGGTTTTCTCTCATCCAAGAGCGCCATTGAAGGAAGAACCAATGTACTATCAAAAGGAAACATATGCACCAAGAAGATTTTGCAGAAATAATACGTTGGAAAGCACCGAAAAGCTTCAAGGGAGGTTAAAAAGCAAGTTAGAAATATTTTGCCACGTTGCAATACAAGTCTAAGCACCCAAAATTTCAAGTGTAACATCCTCCAAGAAATAATAGGACAAAGGA
Organism: Wollemia nobilis; assembly: GCA_028583015.1. Taxonomy (NCBI): domain Eukaryota; kingdom Viridiplantae; phylum Streptophyta; class Pinopsida; order Araucariales; family Araucariaceae; genus Wollemia; species Wollemia nobilis. The sequence goes on along the minus strand of JAQPPZ010016958.1, from coordinate 1,092,567 downwards.
GTTCCATACGCCATAGTGTAATGTCCCTCCACGGTAGAATAAGATGAAAGAGCGCTCAACAAAGGTGCATTAAAATTAGTTTAAATATTATCCATAAATGAGCACCCAACGTGGAGGAAGGAGGTAATAGCTTCCATAGCAACCATCAACCACCAAAGTGTAAGAACTCAAGCACCACTTGTCACATACACTAAAAGGATATATACCACACATTTGCAAGATTGTAAAGAAAATACAAGTGCCACATGTCATGAGCACTTCATCAGGTGTAAGAGAAAATATTTTCAAGAAGGATAGTAAGAAAAGTTCCACTTGGCACTCTCATCCCAAATTACACCAAACAAAGAAAGCATCCACAAATGTGGATACAAATAAGGAGAGCTAAAGGAGTGTTAAGAAGCTAAGTAAAGTTGTTGTTTGTAGAGATACGTAGAAATCAGAAAAGAGAGACATCTACTTGCAAGAGAAAGGCATATTTGAAGAAAGATACAAGTATTATATAGTGCACATAACAGCCAAAGACATAGTGAAGAAGATTGGAGCACATATTCAGCCATCACTTAGTTGAAGAAAAGAAGAAAAATCAGCTCATCCAAAAGAAGGAGAAAGTGCACAAGAAAGGTAGAAGAAGAAGAACCATATTCAGCCACTCCAAACAACTTGCAAATCAGAATTAAAAAAGGTGAGAAATATTTATTATATTGCAAGTTTTATATCAAATATTATTGCATATTCTAGAGATACTAGTAGGAGTAATAAGGTGATGAAAATATCTCTAGAATAGAATATTTGATTATATATAAGACGTAAAGTAGAACTAGAAGAATTTATATAATTTTCATTGCTTCTAAAGAATAGTTGCAAACTCTTAACATAGGGAGATATAAGGAGTAGTAAACAAAATTTAGTTTGCATAAACTTTTAATATTTATAAAACTTCTAATTAGGGAGATATAAGGAATCCTACTTCAAATTAAATTTTTAGAAGTTTAGAACCTATCATTGCATCAAAATTATAGTTGGAATATTGATTTTGAAGGACATATCCAACTAAATATATTGAAGTCTTATTTTTGAATATTACATTTCTAATAGATGTCTAAAAGTAATTTATTGCAAGTGATAAATGTAAACCATATTCATTTCATTCTAGAGAGAGAAGAGATATTCTACAAATATTTGAAAAACAAAAGACAAGTGATAAATACCTTTACCAAGGAGATTATTTCAAGATTCTATTGCACTTGTCTCTATCCACATACTTCAATCATCAGTGAACAATAAGGAATTCATACTCAAAGGATAGTTAAAGGTAAATATGGATGATATTGTGAAAAATACATTCAATAGTGAGGAACTACTACATGAGATGGAATTTTATTCACATAATCTAATAGATACATTTGAAAGATACAATCACATATCTTCTAGTGAAAGAAATAGATTCTCAATGTTCCTCAAGGAAGCAAAAGAAGGAAACTTCCTAACATTAATTGGTTATCTTCATGAAGTACTTTTCAAAGCATGGTGGGATACACAAAATGCAATTATATTAACTGCAGAAGAATGTTTGATGGTATATCTATCATTGATTATTTTTTAACTCTTCCAAAGAAAGGAGCAAAATAACAATTCTAGTCACTACTATTGTGATGATTTACTAATCCATCATGAAGTAGATATTTCTCTAGCAAACCTGCAAAAACAGAAAAGAAGAAGAAGAAGAAATAAAAGAAGCACAACAAGAAAATGAAGATAAGAGGAAGCATACTCAAATCAGATTCAAATCATAGCAGATCAAAGATGCAAGATGACCAAGAAAACTCAAAGAAGAAGAAAAGAATGAAGAACTAAAGCATCAAAATGAAATCCTTATTGAAGATAAATATAAGATCCATATTGAAGACTAATGTCTTCAAACCAAATAATGTAATATAGGGGGGTTTTGTAAAATATGGCTATTACATCATTTGGTTATTTCATAATGTACCCTCATGGGTGCATATTTAGTTTAGGATTATATTAGGTGTTATTGCTTTAATAGTGTAATAAAATAAATGCACAAGTGTTAGAATGTGCAATGATGTAAATGTGTATGTAGTCCACATGTAAATGAGTCTTAGGGTTGAGTGAGAGACAAGTAACCTATATTTCTATATAAAGGCCTCATTGTGAGTGATTGTGTGAGAGCAAGAGTAGTGCAAAGGTGTGAGTTGTAGTGGTCAATATGTAGCTCCATTTTGTTATCATGGAGGAGTTTCAAACTCCATGAGAGGAGCATTGTAATTTTTGCGAGCTTTCTATATGAGCATTTCTAGAGCTTTGTATTAAGTTTTCTATCATATTTTCATGCATGTTTTTTTGCTATTATCATAGTTGTATCATTGCATGTTTATTTATATACTTGTGAATGCATTTACTTTATGTTTAAGGCTCCAAAATATAATAGGCTTACCCAAATTCTACGGATAGCATCACCAAGACTCTCCATTTATTAGCTTATACAACAGTCATAACCACACATAGAAGCTCTAATGGAGATTATGAAATCGGTTGAATTGCAAACCTAGGATCCTAACTAATTTATCAATTTTGTGAGGCACATTTAACATTGCAAGGACCCTATCATAAAATTTTATGATCACGATATCAAAGCAAGTCCCACTACTGGGCTTAATCCTCCACTTCACATCATTGTCAGTGTGAATAAGATTATTTATAAGTGGGTATTGATCGAAATGGACTCCATAAATATCATTACAACTAATGCACTACACCATCTTAGTCTTCCATCCTCAAACATTGTAGCATCTACATTCACCCTCTAATCATTTAATGATGCTTTATGCTCCACCATAGATACGATAGTCCTTCCTATTCAGGTTGTACTAAAGACTATTTCTACTTTGTGACATATTTTGGAGGGTGCAATGCAGTATAATATATTACTTGGAAGACCTTGGATGCGATACATGAAGTGTGTCCCATTAATTTTATATTAGTGCCTTAAGTATATACATGAAGGGCAAGTTTATGTGGTCCATGCAAATCTAGAATACTTAAAGTATTGTAATATGGTGTACCACCTACAAGAGTCCACCTTGCCATCCTCATATCTAAACATCAGATCTAATGATTCCATCAAGATTTCAAATCTAGAACCACAATCAACCATGAAACAATCTTCATCTCCACCATTACCATCGGTTTCTCCTAATATCTCTTCATCCTTGGATCCTCTAAGTGATAAAAAAGTGAAGGAGCCAATCAAGCAGATCCCACCATCCATTTCCACCATTTCAATAGAATATGCTCCCACTGCTATGGATGAGTAATAATCATCTATTGATATGGTTGATTCAGACCAGACCACACCCCCGTCATCCATCCCACTGTAGGTCACAGTTTATTTGGTCAATCCTAGACTCGCTGAGTATCTGGTATAGAATGTCATATTCACTCCACTCATCATGTCCATGCAAGACATGGGCATGCCTCACTTCACCTCACTCCACTCCACCGCCATAGCTTTTGCGATCACCTCACTTCCCCTCACTCCACTCCACCTCTTCTCACTCTCCTAGATGCAACTTCACAAATTTAGAAATGCACAAATGAGCTCTATTTTTACCCTACAAGCTATTTATAGCTACTTTAGGCACCTTGAAGTGCCCACTGGTGTTTCTTGATGTATTGAAGTGCACCCAGGTATTTTGCAAAATGCCCAAACACCAACAAGATTTTGCGCATGCTGAAAGCACCAATTGACATTTGGTATAAACATTGATAAAAAGGCAAAATCTATGCAAAACAATGGCTTACACTCACCATATCACTCCATATTTCACTCATGCATACATTTCATCATATTAAGATCCAAATCGCTTTGGATGCTTAATTTTTGTTTAATCAAATTCAAAAGCACTCCAAAACAGTCCAAATTTTTACAAAATTTCCATAATCATCATTGCCATCATCAATAATTCACTTTCATATCATTTCTAATCATCAATCATGACATTTGCATATTTTTCAAGTTCAAACAACATTCAAGTGATCCTCATACCTAGTGGTTTATTCTATCTACTTGGCGATTGCAATGATTTACATCCATGTAATTCGGTAATATGAATAAATTACCATAAGGACACTTGGACATCTTCGTCATCCACTATATCATTGCTCAAAAACAACATCACATTTGGTACTTTACATTTTGCATGAAACCTTAACAAGAACAATTTGCACAAAATTTATCATTGATGGCCTAGTTTGTGGGGCTTAAAACATGGACAAAATCACATTTCATCATTTCACATCTCCTTGATAGTCATCATGGTGAATGGCCTTAGCTAGGGTTATTGGTTTCGATCATAGGAATTATCTGACGGTCACTACTTGGCCTTCCGAAGTTGACTATTTTTATCTTTGCATCTTCATATTTACATATCAATGATACCCAAAGACACATTCTTTAACAACATCAAATCACCCTAAATTTGGGGTAACCACATTTGGTTTTGATTTTCCCACAACGAGATGCATTTTACATGATCATGGAATCTAAACTTGGCAAAAACACCTTCATCTGTTAGGTCCAAAATATAATCAACTATTTGCATCTTCCAACAATCCCCTTCCCACCATTGGGGTAAAAATGGTATCACATTTACATCATGCATATCATCCACAATCGCACCATTCACTCACATAATCATTTGCACTCATTTATCAATTGGCTCATGAGATTCATCCGTAAAATCATTCACCAATTGAGGGGGTAAGCTACGCAAATCAAATTATTTTATCTCCAAGCTCATGTCCACATCTCAACAATGTTGCTTTTACATCAGGCCAAAATTGGTATTTTTTGTTTTTGCACTACATTGTGTTTCACGCAATGTAGTACAAAAAGAGGCATCTGTAGACACCAAAATCTATCCACTTGTCATCCATCCAGGTCTTCCCACCATTTTTATCCATTTATTTACATATATTTAGGTATATTTGTTTAATATATATTAAAATATTAATATTTAATATTATATTATATAGTAAATGTATATATAAATATATATAAATATATATATATATATATGTGTGTGTGTGTGTGTGTGTGTGTGTGTGTGTGTGTGTGTGTGTGTGTGTGTGTGTGTATGTGTAAATTAATCCTAGCCATCCATATTATTTTAATCCCAACCATTCATCCACCTTGATCCATGCCACATACCCATATTTAATCTCTATCCTCCATCACGTTTTAATATTGATTGCAAAAATTATGTTGTTGAAACCCTAATGTGGCCTAGGTGAGATTATAAATAGGAGCCATTTTGATGGCTCAACGACTAAGAAATTGGTGTCCTTGAATTCCTTGAGTTTTGGTCCTAAGTTGTCTAAGTTTTCGGAGTGCCCTAAGCAATCTAAAAATTTCCCATCATCGCCCTTGCCTTTGCATCCATCATCGCATCCATTGCTACATCCCTTGTCTAAAGAAGATCTACTTTTGTAGATCTCACCCCACACCTCGAATACTCGCCTACTACTCTTGAGCACATCTGGGAACTTTTTACCACTCTTAAGTACTGTTGGTCATTTTACACCATCCCTAAGCACCCACGGGCATTTTATACTACTATTGAGTGTCCATGGGGATTTCAAACCAGAGTTCTATAGCCCTACTAACCCTTGAGTGTCACTAGGGCATCGCCACACCATTTTCCTGCAACAACTACTACAGACCAAAGAAAAACAAGTGAACAAGGTAAATCCAACATTGATTTATTTTATTTCATGTATTTTCATATTCTGCTTACTTTCTTTATATTGCATAACTAGGGTTGTATTAATTCCTGAGGGTCTCACACTGTGGAGCCCTCATTGTTGCTACTGACTTGTTTTTTATCTTTTATGTGCACAAAAAATACTACACCTACATTGTGCAGTTGCTTAAGTTGGAGTGGCTCAGTATTGAATAGCACGAAGCCCACTCACTTTTGTTAGGATCAAAAGCAAGTTTAAAGACACCACCAAAAATGTTCACTAGGATTTTGGAGAACCCTAGTATTGTAATATTTTGTATCAAAAGAAATCAAATCCTTAATTGTAACATTGGAAATTTGAGGCTCCCCCCATATAAATAAAATCATCTTTTTTGTGCAATATTGTCTCTTGGTTTCATTTATTTGTTATATTTGGTGTTTCGCTTTTGCATCTATAGTTAGTATATTCCAATCTTTGTGCTTTCAATATTACAAGTTTCTTGAACTCTTTCATAGTCATCAAATTCTTGCATAAGGGTCTTTCTTTTTCCTTTGTCTTTAGAGTCATATGACCCTTTCTTTTCCTATATGAAAACTTATGCTTCATCATCTCTATTATTTGATTCTTCATTAGTTGATTTACAACCTGCTTAAGCTTCTTTGATTTCTGGTGTATGAATATGGAAGATAAGTTTGGATCATAATTGATCCATTTTTCTTTTCCTTGTTTGATAATATAACATTGTTTCTTTCCATTGATGACTTTAAACTCAATAGTCATATTTTGATCCATAAGTTGAGAAACTGAAAGAATATTGGTAGTCAATCCAAGAACATATACAACATTAATTAGATTGACTAGAACATTTTTTATTCCTTTTACTTCATAAGTCTTACTATCTCCTATAGCAACTGATTTCTCATATTTTATTTTTAGAGAGTTAAACCATTGTTTGTTTCCAGTCATATGTTTACTTGCTTTAGAATCTATGTACCAATAATCCATTGCTTTGAATGATATATCTTTCAACCTTTTAAACCTTTGAGTTGAATCCCTTTTGTCTCCCAAATTTCAAAAATATAATTTCTCAATTCTAAATTTCAAAAACCTATGTTGGTGTTGAATTCCTTATAACTCCCCAATTAGAAATTTAGAAATTCTATAAAATATATTTGCAAGTTTTGTATTTCTAATTTGATGTATGAAACCTTATTTCTCCAAATTAAACTATTTTTAAATATTTCTATGCAATTTGAATTTCAAAATAGAATAAAGTAATTTCAAAACCTTTCAAATTAAATACTTCTTACTTCAACAATATTCCAAATCATTCAATAAATATTCTAAGGTTATAATTCATCAATTCATTACCTTATTTCTCCATTCATTCAATTAATCTCAAGTATAATAGATTAATTAACCTTAACCTTAATAATATTATTCCTTATACCTCCTTAATCTTTGCAAAGGGTTAAATCAATTCAAATATTCTATACCTCCTTGTATATGGCACACTAAATTTGGGTCTTCAAATATTTGACCTCCTTTTGCATATTTGTTGACCTCTTTGTCCTCCAATATTGGGTCTTCAAGTCTTTTACCTCCTTCTGCATATTCGCTAGCCTCTCTATCCTCCAATATTCTCTCCTTTATTACGTGCTCCATGTTCTTCAAGAACTTTGAAATCTATCACACTAAGCTTGGATCTCATGCATTAATGGTGCGTAGGAAACATTTCCTTCTCCCATGAAGGTGGTTGGCATTCCTTCTATGACGTGACATGTGGTAAACAATATCTTCACTTCCTCATAATGTTGTTACAAAGTGACGCTCAAGGATTGAATATTATAATTTTGATTTACTTTTTGACTTAATACTACGTATGAACCTTGCAACTTTTAGCACTTAATTTTTCCTTGATGATGATGGTGCTTCAACTCTTCTCCAATAATTTTTCAATCAATGCTCTTCCTTAGTGCTATCTTTACTGCAAGTGTTTTCTATCCCTTATGGTAGTTACAAACATAAAACTCTCAATTGTTACATGCTCAAATGATTAAATCTCCTTTCATGCTTCTTTCAACGTATCTTCTGAATCCTAATGATGTCTCCTCAATTCTTGGTGCTCAAACTTATATAAATGGTAATTCAACTCCTATCAATGCTTATGCTTCCTCCTCCTTGCTTGGTGGCTCTATCTTTCAAGCTTAGTGGCTCTTCTCCTTTGCATGGTGGCTCTTATCCTTTACATGCTGGCTCTTCTCCTTTTCATGGTGGCTCTTCTCCTTTACACGCTAGCTCTTCCTAGGCAACTCTTGGATGCTTGTCCCCATATGCTATGGATGTTCATCTTAATTCTAATGACACCTTGACTTCCATACTATGGTGCTCAAACTTCACTTTTCGATGACCCTTCCTCGTTTGACAGACTTTCTAGTCATTGATGATGTTTTAGCTTCCTTTTTCTCCTACCTCCAATGTTTGGTTTGCTTCTCTCTAGATTGCTATTTTCCTTGCTCTATAACCTTGTTGTTTGGTTATTATTTCACCATGCTTATACTCCTTTCTTTTTACTCTTTCTAACTCTTCCTTTTGTTGTAGATTCTAAGGTGGTGAAGATGCTTGATTTCAACTCTTATTCATTGCCTTCAACATTGCAATATGGCACTTCCAAATCTTGCTATAAACAAACTCTTTAATGCTTAAACAAAATACTTTTTAGAACACTAATTTGCAGTCCTCTTTTAATCTTCTTACTTGCTTACTTGCTTGCTTCTTTGTTGTCCAAACTTGTTGTCCACAAACTCCAAAAATTACAGCTTTACTTCCTTTTACTTTGTTGCCCCAAAAACAACTTCTACCTTCTTCAAAGTATGTTGTTTGAAATCAGCCTTCTTTATCTTCAACTTATCTGATTTTTTAGTTCCAAAATGTTGTCTTATTGCTGTCCAAAATCTCTATAATTTGCAGCTTCAATTGTTACCAAGTATTTCATCACTTTGTTGTCCAAATCTCTCTTAAATATGCTCCAAAAATCTTCAAAACGTAGCTCTACTATCTCCTTCTAATGCTTCCCAATTTTATAGTCCTGAAACTCTTCAATCACTACTCACAAAATATGATTTCTCCTCTTGTATCTTGCTGTCCAAAAATAGTCTCTAACTCCTCCAATCCGTTGCCTTAGTTTGCTATCAAATTCTCCTTCAATTGCTGCTCAAGGGCACTACAAAATTTACCCAAATTTTCTCCAATTTGTAGCTCTATGTCACCTTCAATTTTCTATCATGTGACCCTTCAACTTCTACCTCAAAAATCAATAAACTTCTTCTTTACAAATCAACCTTCAAAATCTTAATGGTTGTCTTCAAACTTCTCAATTTGGTGGTCTCTTCTATCCTATTTCTCCTCCTTAGATCTTACTAAATTATTTCTTTGAATTTGACCTTTTTGTTGGCATCTTCATCAAAAAATTGAATGTCTTGAAGTCTGCAAAAAATACTTTCTCAAATTTGGCAAATTTCTTGCCAAAACACTTCTTCTTGAATCAGTTTCACAAATCCTTTTGGGCTTGTTGTTGAATGACAATAATTTTACCAAATTTTATGTGATTACCTCTTTTCAAGAGTTTCTTCTTCTTGCAATCTTCTTCCTCAAAATTTCTTCAAATCTTCTCCAATGGCCACTTCTTCAACTTTCTCAATAGGGTTTCTCTAGCCTTCTTCTTACTTCTTCCAAATTTTCTTGAAACCTCTTCTCTTGGGTTTCCAAATTCTTCAATATTCTATCTCCTTTCTCAAATTTGCAATGGGGACCTCTTCTCTCGAGTCTCCTCTTTCTTCAATATTCAATAGAGCTTCTTTGACCTCTTTCTCTCTTCTTCCTTCAATCTACTATGGGGACCTCTTTCTTGGGTCTCCTTAATCTTCAATCTGCAGTCTTCAATCTTCAATGGGTACCTCTTTCTTGGGTCTCCTCAGTATTCAATCTTCAATCTTCAATAAGGCCTCTTTCTTGGACCTCCATAATCTTCAATGTCTACTCTTTTGCTGCAACTCAAAACTTATCCCTGCATAAGGAAAGTACATAGACTTTAAAACAATTGAAGGTGAAATTATTCTCTATCATAAGAAGTTTCTCAACTTCTAAGATCTAATTTTTTGCAAAAAAAAAACTTAGATAGTAGCAACCAAATACATTCAAATATTCAAAATTCTAAAATCAATAAACTTTACTAGTTATCCTTCAATCTAGTGGAAAGAAATTTGTGTTGAGTCCTAGTCTTCACAATTTTTCCTACAACCCTATGGAAATACTCTAGCCAAAATGTAACTTTCAAATTCTATAAATGTAATCTCCCTATCTCCTCTCAATCTCTCTTGTGGCTTTGATACCATTGTTAGCTTTTGATACTTAAAGAAAAATAACCACAAGATCTAAAATAAAGATGTAAATATAAGTCAATGATAATGTTCTAAACATATAAAACTCATAAATACCTTCTACAACAACTCATAAAAATATCATTAAAAAATGCTCATGAAAATAGTATCTTGATAGAATAAAGATGTCCATTATACCATACTTCCACACACTCTCACTCTATATTGTGTCTCTCTCACACACACATAGACATATATATACTGTAATATGACTTTTCATATGGATTACTCTTGGCCTTCACTCTTCTTGAGACTCTTCACTTTCCTACTCTATGGACTCATGTGCACATGGACTATTATGCACATTTATATTATTAAATACTTTTCACATTCTAATAATACTTGTGCATTTATTACATTGCATAAAGTAAATACTCACACTCTAATCTAATACACACTCCTAATCCAAATATGTATCAAGGTGGTACATTAGCATGTACCAAATAATGTAATATACGCTAACAAACCAAAGGATGCAAAATTGTATGAACGAAAGACTTGCTACTAGGTCCTTTGTTGATGCAAATCTTTACGAGTTACTTCCACCACTAGACATCATTTCACAAAGAAGAAGAGATAGAAGCCAAAACATGGTTGCTCCATCATTGCTCAAAAATTCCATGTCTGGAATGACAAAGGTCCCTTGAGATATCTTTCTCTGCATAAAGTGTGGGAGGAGATGCCAATGTTTGCTCTAAAATCTCTCATATTTTGCTAGGGATGAGCTAACTACTTTGATTGAATCTTTGAACGACATGGTGAGCCTGTGCACACTTCTTAATATATTAGAGCAAAATGTGGCTCTAAGAATATTGGCAACCTTATTTAGAGGCAAGGCTAGACAGTGGTATGTTATGCTTCAAACAAACTCAATAGCTAACTAGAACTAGCTAACCACCCTATTCATAGAAAGATTCAGATAGAAGAGGGATGGGATGTCTCTACTGGAACATCTGTCAACTATTAAGAGAGCTTTCATAGAAATGAGAAATGATTTCAACCTCATATCTTACAAGACATGGTACATAATACTTGAAAAGCTTTGTCCTTCCCAATATACCATTTATATATTATCTAAAGACCTTAGATTCTAAAATCTCATTAATGCCAAAGGTAAAACTCTTAACTTTTTAGATGTTTATGTGTATTTTTGAGAAAGATTTAAAATACTAAATATTAAAGATGTTTATCTTGATAATAATGCTTATCACTATGCTTTTGATTAGATGATTTTATTCCTTAAAATACTTTAATAATAATTGATTTAATGCTCTCTTAGATACTTGGTATTGAGCCTCACATTAAGTTCACACTCCATCATAGCACATATGTATTAATTAAAAAAAAATATTCAAGTTCCATGATAGCATATATTGAATATAAGAAAAAGATACTTGGTATTGAGCTCACATTAAGTTCACACTCCATGATAGCATATATTTATGTTCCACTAAAAAAAATATTCAAGTTCCATTATAGCATATATTGAATATATAAAATATTATGGTGCGGGGGCAATATCCATCCTACCAACCCACTAGAGATAAAGCCTGCAAAAAGGTTGGCAGGACTAGTCCATTTTAACTTGGCACAGTTGGAGAAATTTAAATTTAAACGTATCCATTAAATTTTTATAAGGTCACTGACTTTTAAGCCGTCCCCATCGCGGTAGTGTTGTGCACCTTTTTTTTGTTTATAAAATAGAACAAAACATTTGTTGCACGATAAATGATGTCAAAACCAGTAATAAGTCCAACCTACCTTATTTTACAGTCAAAATATTCAAGCCCAAGTGGAAGTGTGGATCTCATTTTATTTTATGAGCGATTTCTCTCTGAAACAAAGTCCACAAACATCCATGTGCACGTTGAATCCACACAGCGATATTCAATTACCAGGGAAATCCAGTCAACATTCAGCATCATTAGCGTAGAAACACAGGCAAGGAGAAGCAAAAATTTGGCAGGGTGATACGAAAAAAAAAAGAAAAAGAGTAGGTAAAATTTCCCAGCTTTCCAAACTTGGTGGAATCCTGCCAACCATACCCAACTTCTAGATGTTCTTCCATAAATGAATACCTACCTACTGAGACTTTGCTGGCTATAAGAAGAGCATACAACCCAAATTAATTCCATCCATTTGGTCTTTCCTCCAATACATACACTTTTGTGTAGTGGCTGCAGTGATCTTGACTGCCAAAAACATATCAGGACACTATGGGTTTAAAGAATTCTGCATATCCAAGTGTAGTAGGTATTGTGGTGGTGTTAGTCATTTGTTTTTACTTTAACAGTGTGAATGCCTTTGTTAGTTTCAATAAGATGAAGGAGAAGGTGACACATTTGGAGTTTTACATGCATGACATAGTGTTGGGGAAGAATGCCACAGCAGTTCAAGTGGCACCAGAGAAGCCTATGAACTTTTCTGCTGGGGCTCCTTTTTTTGGTCCAGTGTATGTGATTGATGACCCTCTCACAAAGACCCCCCACCCAAAATCAAAAGTGCTGGGAAGAGCACAGGGGCTGTATGTCATGTCATCCCAGGGAGAATTCAGCCTGCTCATGGCCCTCACTTACTCCATGGAAAGTGGGAAGTTCAAGGGCAGCTCGCTCAGTATTGTTGGGAAGAACATGGTGCTCAGAAATCCAAGGGAGATGCCCGTTGTTGGAGGAAGTGGGCACTTTCGCATGGCAAGAGGGTATGCCTTTGCCCACACCGTTTCCGTTCAAGGCCCAAATGCTGTAATTGGATACAATGTCACCGTCTTCCACTATGGAAACTAGCTCTCCGCTATCTGATTAACAGTTTTGTCATGGAGTCTGTGAGTTCCGGTACTTCTGTGGTTTAGTTGATCCTTCTAATTCTTAATAAGATGATTTCCAGACTGTATTTTCTCAAACTTTGTGACATTTCATTGAGTATAGTTTTTATGCTTTATAAATAATAATGAATTAGAAACTTAATGCAAATTTTTATTTTAAGACTTCGAACTTTAAACGAGTTTGAAAAAATTTAATGAGTCTGAGTTTATACATGGCTTATAACTAAGATCTTTGTTTTGTATGGCAAATTGCTTTACACATATTATGTTTTACCTTAATAATACAACTTAAGTTTAAGTTAGTACCTCATCATGTTTATTAGTTATTTGAAAGTTTTTATAAAATTTCATGATATTTTATTTTATTTTGATGTACTTTGAATAGGTTGATAGAAATTCACTCAATGAGAGTTTATGCATGGCTTATAACTAAGGTCTTTGTGTTGTATGACAAATAGGTTTAAATCTATTTTGATTTATTTTAATAACCCTACATGTGAGTACCTCATTATGTTTGTTAGTTATATAATATTTTTTTTAAAATTTTATAATAGTTTATTTTATTGTGTTTTATTGACAAATTCCTTAAGGTATATTATGTTCTCCGCTAATAATACTATTAAAAGTCGGTAGTTCATTATGATTATTAGTTATGTGATGATTTTATAATAATATTTTATAATAGTTTATTATTATTAAAATTTACTATTAAAATTATTTTTATTTTGTTTTTATTCCATTTAAATCTATTGTTATAAGAGTTTGAGTTTGATACTGCAAGGTAAATTTATCAAATATTAGGTTTATAATTTTATCATCTTATCATGTTGCTTTTATTCTACTAGCCAATATGTGGCATGACCTTTACAATTTTATTTGAACTATCAAAAATTGGTAACATATTAGCTATAAATTGCTTTGCATCCCTATATATTCAATATTTACATAGTCAAAATAATTCTTTTTTTGAATGTGGATAAAAATGGATGGCATACAAGTAATAGTACAAAAAGAGATTTCAAATGCAAATTGAACAACCTTTCCAATACACCACCACATTAAAAAAATAATTTTTTTGTGTAGCATGGAAGAGACTATTAATTAACATGGCTACCATTACAACCATAAATTATTTTAACATATATAACCATAAGACTATTGAAATATTATTGAGTACAAGATTGAAATTAACATCTACACTAATATTGAATAACTTGTCTTTACACATTATTTTTGTGTTTTCATTTTTCATATTCTATTAAAAATACAAAGCAAAAAGCAATACTGAGTAGAAGAATACTTGAAACTCCAAAGCACAACTATTTATTCCAATAACCAAATGCGGGAGTAAAACTAGTCCATTAATATATTAAGAGATTTTTGTAAACATATAGGGACTATTAGAATAAAGCCTTCTAAGAGGACCAAATATTTTTTACACTCCTATTATGAAACCTATTGAGCTATGTTTCACATGATATAATCAAATTTATCTCAACCTATATGCAAAGAAATTTGAATATATAGAAATTAGTATTGTTCATAAAATTTTATCAATATCTTATATTATGTAAAACTAAAAGGTTAGATATTGTCATATGAAGCATAATTTTGACATCAAAATTCGAAGATCAAAATCAAGTGGAATCTCATTCATACAAGTCAAAGTTCAAGACTTTGTTTCTCACATTATTGTAAACCTCCATGGCTAAAATTGGAAAGGTAAACATGCCCTTGTTGTTATTCAAGGTAGAGGCATATTTAGAAAAATAATCCCTCTACTTCATTAATTCTCTAAACAACGTTATCTAAAAATTCTATAATGCTCTTCCAAATATATTTGTTCCCAACATGTATTCTATGTTAGTGTGGTAGAACAACTATTACCTTTAAATTATCGATGATTAGGAAGCTTGAAGAACTAAGGGTAATAAAATTAAAGCCCCCCAAAGCACCTTTATAGGCCTTAAGATGTAGGAAACCAATTCAAATTTATAATTTTATCAACATGCGACCCACTCAAAAGGTAAGATTAGATCTCTATGATAAAATCATTATCTTGAAAAGTAATGAGTCACTCCCTCCAAATAAGTGAATTGCTATTTTTTAAGTAATGGTTGTATTTTATTTTCATGTAATTTACTTTAATAGTTAGAACTCTTACTTTCATCCATTTATTTATAGTATTTAGCTTATATTAGCAAGGATAGTGGATATTTGGCCTAAATATAGAGGTCAAAGGAGTCATATCTTTCCTTCTTCCAATTATTGAAATAAATTTGTGAGACACATTAGAAGTTGGAATTTTTAGCAATTTAAAAGGTTTTTAGCATTCCCAATAGGACTAATGGCATGATTTCCATATTAAAATCAAGTATATTTCTTTGATTTTTTAATCTAAATAGAACTATATTCAAAATATACTTATGAAATCATAGTTGCTTCATGGAATGGTAACTCAATTACAAAAATTAATAAAAATTCAAGAAATTTACATTCTAATTCTAGAATAGCAAACATTTTTTAATGATGCAAGTCTCACAAAGTACAAAAGAACAAATCATTTCACCAAATTTGGTAATCTACTTCATTTTTTGCTTAAAATTATGATTTGCTATTGCCAAAAAACTACTCACCAATTTTAAATAAAAATTGCCAAGTTTTCATCAACTAAGTTATTTGCTAGTTTTCAAGAAAAATAAAACTTCGTAAGTGTTGGAATAATGAATATCCCATTTTCTAAGAGTAAATCACTTGTTTCCACAAAATATCAATTTGATTTGTTTTTTTTCCTCAAAATTTTTCTAAGTATTTTCTAAGAGAAGCACCATTTTTCAAAAGGAAGTTATTCATTATTTTTTGGAAATTGTTTTTTCTAACCTAAAACTTTCATTGATGCATGCATAAATCAGACATGTTCCAAGGTTATGAATACGTGATCAATGACATAATAATAAAACAAATAATTTTATCTCATCAAATGCATTCTCTACTATTGGTAATTTGAGTTATTTTATGTTGTCATTGATGTCACATGGATCATTTTGAGTTTTGGTGGCCAAATGATATTTTGGAGAGCATGGATAAATACAGGGTTTTTGTGAAAACCAAGGCAGGCAAAATAAAAGGTTTTATTTAAAACCATGGATGGCATATTTGAACTGGGTTTTTCTTAAAACCCAAGTTGGCCTTTCATTTCGTCAAAAAAGGTGCCCCGGTGATGGAGATATTTAATTTTTAATATTTAGTTTAAATTTTAATTATTTAAAATTAAAATTTAAATTTAAAATTAAATATGCAAGATTTCTGCTGACGTCATCAAAAATAATAAGGAGGCTATATAAAGGGGATACCTAAGGTTCATAAATTGATTCTTGCTTGTGGTTAATAATCGTTGGCTAAGCATCAGAATTGAGATCATGCGAAAATCTTTTAGAAAGCAGAAGCAGCGAATAAATGAAGGTTGGTCAGATTCCAAAGTCATCGTGCGCAGAGTGGCGCATTGTCAATTGGATTTTGGCTAAGGTGTGTGGCAACACAAACGTCAAGGTTTCGAATCCCCTTGATTACGTCCGAAAGAAGTTGGAAGAAAAGTGCTCAAAGCGCTTGTGATTTGTGAAAAGAGAGGAAAGGTTTTAAGGCACATTGTGCCTTTCCTTTTTGAATGAGCGGCTAGCTCGTGTGGCAACCTTAGTCTTGGCTAAGGCGCTCGTGGTGTGGGCAAGTCGAGGGTTCGAATCCCCTTGAGGAAGTAAATACGTTTTTGCTCTAATAAATATTTGTTAAGCCCTAAGTTGGATTTATAAGGTGGTTAGGAATAATTAAAGTGTTTAATTAAACTTTGTTTTTATAAGGGCTGTGATTATTATTTCAAAGGTGAATGATTTGTTGATTTAATTTGATGTTCATGAAATTGAGAATTAAGATTTAGGAGAAATAAGGAGTTGTTATAAAATAATTTCTGAGAGGTTTATTTATTATTATTTTTGATAAGGGTTTTTATTAAAAGGACTTTTGTGGATGTGTTTATTAAGTTGGAGTAAAAAGGTGTAGATTGAGTTATGCTTTATCTTGTGATTATTATTTGAAGTCCACTAACCCTTATTGAGATTGGAAAGGAAAGTTGTGTTTAGTGTGGCAGATTTTGTGGACAACTTCTTGGCATCAAAAAGGTATGGGCACATTCTCCTATTGATTGTTTATGATGGTTGATTTTTGAAATATCATTGGAGTGAAAAAATTGAATGTGGTTTCCTTTTCAAAATTGGTTGGTTGAATGCTTCAAGGTTTTCTGGTTTGAGAGTTGTGTTTAAAACTTTTTTTATAAGCATAGTTGTTGAAGCCCATTGGTTATGTAAAGAACTTGAAAATAACATGAGTATCATTTTTATGTGAGATTTGTGATTGAGCATTGTTGTAAACATTTGAGTTGGTTGATACATGCTTGGACTAGGGTTTTGTGAGAAAAAGTTGTCCCTTGTGGTGATTGGTTGAGTTGAGTTGATTGAGCCTAGTCAAGTGATTGTGTGAGGTTATTGTTCGAGTTCCATGAAAAAAACTATTCTATAATTCTTATTTGAGTTGAGCAAGTTCATGGTGAGCTTGCTAGAGCAGTTTTGAGCAAGTTCATGGTGAGCTTGCTAGAGCATATTTGGGCAAGTTTTTAGTGAGCTTGTTGAAGCATATTTGAGCAAGTTCTTAGTGAGCTTGCTAGAGTAGATTTGGACAAGTTCTTAGTGAGCTTGTTGGAGCAGATTTGAACAAGTTATTGGTGAGCTTTCTAAAGCAGCTTTGGACAAGTTCTTAGTGAGCTTATTGGAGTAGATTTGAGCAAGTTTTGTGTGAGCTTGTTAAGCAATTTTGGACAAGTTCTGTGTGAGCTTGTTATGCAAATTTGGATAAGTTCTGCGTGAGATTGTTATTTCCTAGCTTTGAGCAGATAAAAAAAACTTGGACAAATTCTATGTGAGTTTGTTGAGCATTTTTGGACAAGTTATGTGTGAGATTTTTATGCAGATTTGGACAAGTTCTGTGTTAGCTTGTTATTGCCTAGCTTTGAGTAGATCAAAGAAATAATTATATTGGATAAGGATCCTTATTTCTATATGAAATATTATAAGGAGATTAATCTTGTGGAGTACCCCACATTGGGGGAACCACGTTAAATCTTGTGTCTCAATTATGTATGGTGACTTGTGCTCTTGCTTACTATTGTTATCTGAGTTATTAATGCACACTGATATATTTGGTTATTGCAATTAAGGACATTAATTGATATTGGTTTGGAAAGAATGTAAAAAGTGGTTTTATACTGTTCACCCCCCTCTCAGTATAATCTTTTGTTCTTCAATTGATATCAAAGCGGGTTCCTTAAAAAAAGCTAACAGCTTGAGGGCAGATTCTACAAGAACACAGATGGCTTCACATAATGGATCATCTACAAATAAGGCTCCACTATTTGATGGTAACAATTATGCTTTCTAGAGCATGAGGATGAATAACTACTTGATATCACAAGGATATGAGGTATGGCAAATGGTTGAAAAATATTATAGGTTTGAAGGTGATCTCGAGGCAGATAAGACTATCAGGAAATTGGTTATGGGCTATGAGAGACAGATTTTGCAAAGGTTTTGGTATGTAATTCAACTAATGATATGTGGACCAATTTGAGGAATACTTATGAAGGAGATTCCACGATAATGTTGGCAAAACTACAAACTCATAGAAAAATATTTGAGGAATTGAAAATGGAAGATTCTGAAGATATTGCAAGGTTTTTACTTTGAGTTGATGAGATTAATAACACCATGAGAGGTCTAGGATTTGAGATGAAAGAATCAGAAGTTACTCAAAAGGTTTTGAGATCACTTCCCATAAAATATGATTCTAAGGTTTATGCAATAGAAGAAACAATGGATATCAACAAGCTAACAATGGAAGAATTACAAGGAACTCTCACAACTTATGAGATGAGGGTAAGTAAGCATCAAGTTCCAATAAAAGAGATTGCATTCAAGGCTTTATAAAAAGATAAAGGGAAAGTTTTAGAAACAAGTAGAGGTTCAGATAATGATGAGGAAGCTAACTTCATCAAAAGGAATAAGGAATCAAGGAATTTCAGGGATATAAGGAAAGTTAGATGCTACAAGTGTGGTGATATTGGTCACTATGCATACAAGTCTCCATATGAAGAAAACAATGATGATGAAAAATAGGGTCACAGAAAAAATATATGGAAAGCATAAGCATGACAAAGATGACAAATACAAGCAAAACAGTTATGAGAAGAAGAAATTTTTTTGTAAGACAAAAAAATCTTACTACATTGTAGAAGCAAGTGATAGCTCAAATCATAGTGATAGAGACAAATAAAATGATGAAAAGGAATAACATCTATTCCTAGGAATAAAATGTGAAAGAGAATAATGCTTTGTGTGTGGTCAAAGAGATCACAGATCAGGATATTGCAATGGTTTCAGTGATAGTGAAGATGAGATGACACATCAATGAAATAAGCATGGTCAAAGAGATCTTCAGAGTTTGTTTGCTATAGAAAATTTTAATACTATAAATGACAATGAAGATAAAGAAGTATCACTTTTGGTAATATAAAAAGAAGAGGATGATCCAAGAAAACAAAAATCATAAATTAAAAGGCTAAAAGAAGAATACATGAATCTTAAAAACAAGATTCGAACAAATGTCAAAATCAGAGAAGAACTACTACAGACAATCAATAATCTCAAATAAGAGCTTCAAAATGCAAAAAGAATAGAATAAAGGATGAATTAAGAACTAATGTTAATAACGACAAGACATGACACATTAGATGAAAAGTTTCAAAAAGGAGTGGAAACTTATTTTAAAGTTGTATCCTATTTCCAAGAAAAGTCACACTCAAAAGGAAAGGAAGTTATAAAATATGAAAGCACCTAAGATTTGTGAGGAAACTTCCAAAGTTCCTATGGCTCCAAATATTTAGTTTGGTTCTTGTTTTGATATAGGTGAATCAAGTTCAAAAGGAAAAGAAATACTTGAAGAGAAAAACAAGGAAGAGGATTTAGATACTACAAAGAAAGTTCAAGAATGCAATGCACAAGTTGAAGATGATCATAAGAATAATGTTCAAGAAAGGTATGAGGAACCAAGGCATGAACAAAGGTATTTTCAAGGACATTGTTTTTCTTGTAATGGATTTGGACACAGGACTATAAACTGTAGGGTCTATGGATCAAAGAAGTTTGATTTTCTAGAAGGAACATCAAAGGAAGAAGGTATGGTTTTCAGGGACATTGCTTCTCATGTAACAATATTGGTCATAGAGCTTCTCAGTGCAAAGGAAATGAGCAAAATGGTTTTGGTTTTAGAGCTACACAATTCAGAATTCATGGTTATAATGGTCATGAAAACAGAGCTTCACAATATAGGGTTCAGGAAAGGAATGGATATCGAAATTATTTCAAGAAATATTTTAGGATATGGGCACCATACAAAGGCTACAATATCAAGTGTTTTAATTGCAATAACTTTGGGCATATTGTAAAATGGTGTAGGAATCAATTCCAAACAGGTTGGCAAGAAGGTCAAATAGGTTCAAGATAATAATATCAAGTAATTCATCAAGAGAATGATATCAAAAAAATATGGAAGAAAGTTGATAGAGGAAATAAAAAATGTAATATGGGAGTAAAAGTACTCCCACCCCAAAATTAATCACCTTAAGAGAGAAGGTGGTGATGGGGCTATGCTTAATAGTCATATATTTTAGCCCCATAGGTGTCCCTTTTGCCATTGATTTCAAAGGGGGAGATATTTGAGTAAGGAAGAGAGCATTGAGTTAGGGGGAGCAGCCTCCATAGAGAGTATTGAGTCAGTGGGAGCAACTTTGATTCTTAGAGATGGTTTTTGCAGTGATTATGGTTTTTGCATTAGAGGTGTTGCCATCAATGACAAAGGGGGATATTATTGGCAATTTGAGTTATTTTACGTTTCATTGATGTCACATGGATCATATTGAGTTTTGGTGGCCAAATGATATTTTGGAAAGCATAGATAAATACAAGGTTTTTTTGAAAATCAAGGTAGGATAAATAAAATGTTTTATTTAAAACCATGGATGGCATATTTGAATTGGTTTTTTCTTAAAATACAATTTGGCCTTTCGTTTCATCGAAAAAGGTGCCCCAATGATGGAGATATTTAATTTTTAATATTTAGTTTAAATTTTAATTATTTAAAATTTAAATTTAAATTTAAAATTAAATATGAAAGATTTCTGTCGACATCATCAAAAATAATAAGGAGGCTATATAAATGGTATACCTAAGGTTCATAAACTGATTCTTGCTTGTGGTTAATAATCGTTGGCTAAGCATCCGAATTGAGCTCGTGCAAAAATATTTTAGAAAGCAGAAGCAGCGAATAAACGAAGGTTGGTCGAAGTCCAAAGTCATTGTGGGCAGAGTGGCACATTGTCAATTGGCTTTTGGCTAAGGTGTGTGGCAGCACAAACGTCAAGGTTTCGAATCCCCTTGATTGCATTCAGAAGGCATTGGAATAAAAGTGCTCAAAGCGCTTTTGATTTACGAAAAGGGAGGAAAGGTTTTAAGGTACGTTATACCTTTCCCTTTCGAACGAGCAGCTAGCTCGTGTGGCAACCTTAGTCACAGCTAAGGTGCTCGTGGTGTGGGAAATTTGGGGGTTCGAATCCCCTTGAATAGGTAAATACATTTTTACTCTAATTAATTTTTGCTAAGCCCTAAGTTGGAGTTATAAAGTGGTTAGGAACAATTTTTTTTTTTAATTAAACCATTTTTTTATAAGGGTTGTGATTATTATTTCAAATGTGGATGAGTTGTTGATTTAATTTGATGTTCATGAAATTGAGAATTAAGATTTAGGAGAAATAAGGAGTTGTTATAAAATAATTTCTGAGAGGTTTATTGATTATTATTTTTTATAAGGGTTTTTATTAAAAGGACTTTTGTGGATGTGTTTATTAAGTTGAGGTAAAAAGGTGTAAATTGAGTTATGTTTTATCTTGTGATTATTATTTGAAGTCCACTAACCCTTATTGATATTGGAAAGGAAAGTTGTGTTTAGTGTGGCAGATTTTGTGGATAACTTCTTGGCATCAAAAAGGTATGGGCACATTCTCCTATTGATTGTTTATGGTGGTTGATTTCTAAAATGTCATTGGAGTGAAAAGGATTGATTGTGGTTTCCTTTTCGAAAGTGGTTGGTTGAATGCTTCAAGGTTTTTTGGTTTGAGAGTTGTGTTTAAACCATATTTTATAAGCATAGTTGTTGAATCCCATTGGTTATGTAAAGAACTTGAAAATAACATGAGTATCATTGTTATGTGAGATTTGTGATTGAGCATTGTTGGAAACATTTGAGTTGGTTGATACATGCTTGGACTAGGGTTTTGTGAGAAAGAGTTGTCCCTTGTGGTGATTGGTTGAGTTGAGTTGATTGAGCCTATTCAAGTGATTGTGTGAGGTGATTTTTCAAGTTCCATGAAAAAAACTATTCTATAATTCTTATTTGAGTTGAGCAAGTTCATGGTGAGCTTTCTAGAGTAGTTTTGAGCAAGTTCTTGGTGAGCTTGCTAGAGCATATTTGGGCAAGTTTTTAGTGAGCTTGTTGAAGTAGATTTGAGCAAGTTCTTAGTGAGCTTGCTAGAGCAGATTTGGACAAGTTCTTTGTGAGCTTGTTGGAGCATATTTGAGCAAGTTCTTTGTGATATTTCTAGATCATATTTGGACAAGTTCTTAGTGAGCTTGTTGGAGCAAATTTTACCAAGTTCTGTGTGAGCTTGTTAAGCAATTTTGGACAAGTTCTATGTGAGCTTGTTATGCAAATTTGAACAAGTTCTGTGTGAGCTTGTTATTGCCTAGCTTTGAGCAGATCAAAGAAATTTGGAGAAGTTCTTTGTGAGCTTTTTGAGCAGTTTTGGACAAGTTCTGTGTGAGCTTGTTATGCAGATTTGGACAAGTTATGTGTGAGCTTGTTATTGCCTAGCTTTGAGAATATCAAATAAATCATTGTATTGGATAAGGATCCTTATTTCTATGTGAAATATTATAAGGATATTATATTGTGGAGTACCCCACATTGGGGGAACCATATTAAATCTTATGTCTCAATTGTGTATGGTAGCTTATGTTGTTGCTTACTATTGCTATCTAAGTTATTAATGCACACTGCTATATTTGGTTATTGCAATTAAGGACATTAATTGATACTGGTTTGGAAAGAAAGTAAAAATTGGTCTTATACTGTTCACCTCCCTCTCAGTATAAGTTTGTATTCTTCATATACCAAAGAAGAAATACAAATGGGAAGAAGAAGACAACTATCGTGTGGACATGTGAAGCCAACAAGCAAATTTCAACATTATCAAAATGAAAGAGACCAATATTAAATACAACCAACCAAGGTCAAAATCCTTCATGTACACCCCTATAATGTTGGTCAACTAAAGTAGGATCCATTAGTAGTCTCCTAGTATGTTACCTTACCATACCTAGTCCTAATCAAGCTTGGGATTCTTCTAGGCCAACTATATAAAAATGATCAAAAATCCCTTGTATAATATGATTCCAATACCACAAAGTCTTAACCATTATGTCATAAGTTGTTTATCAATTGGGATATTCAATAGGAAAATCTATTAATGTGAATAATTCCCAAGCCAATCACGCTTTGCAAATGTGACCCAATACACATGTAGGGGAAGGTCAACCATAAACATCATCATGTTTCCAAGGAAATCCTCAAATAGGTTAGGGTCATTCCTTACCTAGGTCAAGTCAATAGCAAAAGTTTTAAATGTAATAACCTCCTTAGAACAACCTATATCCCATGATCAATTAAATCCATCCAATCCTAATGTTGACAATTTTTTAAGACAAACATCAAATTAGGATATTGCATAGAATTGGTAAACATTCTTTTGTCAAATAGGAGATTAAGTGATTTAGTATGTTACCCTAAATCAAATATTATCCCCATTGATTCATCCTATGCAAAATTTACAATAGATTATGGTTCCATCAAACTAACAAAACCCACAATACAGATTATAAAATTCACTACCTATGTGTAACTCCCAAGTCGTACCCAATCCAAATATAGCATTTCCAAATACCCCAATTGCATAAAATCTTGACCTTTTTTTTCAACCACAATATCATGTAATCCTATAAAAACCCATACAATTTACCATAATAACAAATGGTTTACTATATGCCATCAATTCAAGCATACATAACCCCACCTTAAGGTTAAATGCAATATTTTCAATATATGCAACATGGATAAGTTCCCTAATATTACCAAGCACTTGCACCACTAATACCTCATAATCAACTTTCTAATTAGATGTAACAAGGGACCTTATACATAATGGTGTACTCCCCCATTCATGCTACTACCATGAATTTATTGCCTACCTTTGATGGGAATGAGAGTAAAATAGCTTTGTATCATCTCAATGGGCTATCTACAGTGCAATAAATGCACCACATCAAGAAGAGGAGATTATGGTATGCTTATTCATATATTCATTACGGATAAAGAAACTTTATGAAACAAAAATTTTACCTAATAATTTTATTTATTAATTGGACCTCCATCATGGAACCTTTCATGAAGAGGTTTGGTAATTAATGAAATGCATATTTAGTTATTTTTAATTAAATATTATGTAAAGACATTCTCATGAAAATGTTCATGATTATAGTACTAGATTCATGAGGAAATTTTATCCAATCCTAGCAAACATTCACCTTAATTATGAACAAGATATGCCCTACTACATAAATGGATTACAATCAGATTTAAAACTAATTATTTTTCCCTCTTTATTTTATGAATCCTACTTTGATAATTCCTCGTTCTAAAATATTTCTTTTCATATTACCTTGTTTACCCTCCTCTCTCTCTTATTTGTCATCTTGCCATATATTTGATTTAAAAAAACAAGGAAGCAAGAAATTCACTTTTATTTTGTGAGTAAACCATTGATGAATGTAAGTGGCATGCACATTGCACCTGTGCCTCATGAGCCACCTATCTAAATGGGTGAATCAGCCCTTGAAAATACTATAAACCACCCTAATGGACCCCTATACAAGACATGGGTAGGGCACAAGAAATCAAAGACCCTGTAGTGTGGGGACTATATATTCCTTCTAATTCTACTCCTTCCTCATTCTTTCTTTGAACTACTATAATAATGGAATCACCTCCCTTTGCATACCATGCCAAATGCACCTAGTTTACTCATGTGACTTATGCATCCCTTTGGATTGAGATCAATGAGATCCTTGCCACAAGTGAATCAATTTCACATGCCTAAGAAATGAATATTTGACACAGTCTACAAAGTTAAATGATCTAAAAAAAGATCAAAAACCCACTCACCTTAGGTGAATTATTTTTCCCTTAAATCTAAAAATTACCAACTCTACCAAATTGAATGAAATTCTTGTAAGCTCAAGTTCACCTCTATGGAGTAGAAAAATTGGACAAGTCCCTTAAAGTGAGTGATTTGTTTGCTTAAGCAAGCAAATCGCTTACAATTGTGAGTGAATCACTCATTTTTCCAATGTTTTCTAAGTTCCCAAAAGTGAGCAAATCACTTATAATTGTGAGCGAATGACTCCCTTTTTCTATTGTTTCCCATTTCTAATGTTAATAGTTTACCTTCATTTTTTAAATTGTAACCATATGGATATCATTTTTGCATCCACCATAAATTTATTTCCTAAAGCACACCCTATTTCACTACCTTCCATTTTAATTTCATCACCCACTTATTCTCCACCATCACCTATACCTACACCTCCAAAGAAGGTAGGACCATGATGGAGGCAATAAAAAATGAAGAGAGGAAAAGGAAGAGATAGGTCTCCCCTCTCCTAAAGAAACTGAATAATTCTATGATGATCCCTAATGGAGGGTGAAAGAGGAGAACTACACACAAATTAATTATGAATGTCAATAAGCCCTAAGGATGTTCAACCTGGGGCCCTAAACTAAATCATAGAATATAAGTTACATTTGTATGTCAAGGTTAACCATGAACCTATTACTCAAGTTTGGAGCTAACTTGAGTTGGTGGAAACCATTGCGGAGAGTGATGGAATGAAGTATGTATGAACTTGTGATATTCATTCAATCAATGAAATATATAGCCTCTGAAAATATATATACAAAATAGTGTCTCTTGGTTTCAAGAGACTTGATTTTTCTAAGACTAGCAAGTCACATCATTTCATATTCTATGCCTTCCACAAAGTGATAAAATGAATATAATAATTAATGCCTAAAATCCCCCCTTATTACATTATTTTGTATGCAAATACATTTACAAAATAATTCAAACTTGACTCATCTAGGTACCTTTGTGAAAATATCTACCAATTGATCTCTAGTAGGAACATATTTGAGCTATATTTTGTGTTTCTAAACTTGATCCCAAATGAAGTGACATTGTGCTTCAATATATTTTTTCCATTCATGAAAAAACATGATATCCTTGATCAATTTCATAACACCCTATTTTTCATAATTCAACCATGTTAGTTGCCTTTTGCACACACCCATATTTGATATAATGAATTGTAACCATAGTTTTTCACACACAACTCCTCATGTAACATGATATTTTGCCTTTGTGGATGATAGTTCCACTACATATTGATTTTTACTATGCCACAAGATAGGTCTATATCCTATATGAAACACATATCATGATGTTCATTTTTTTCATCTATGGATCCAACGTAGTTTGAGTTTATATAATCTTGTAAGAAAAAATAGCATTCTTCTTATGTTCCAAGCCATAGTCTATCATTCCTTAGAAATAATGCAGTAACCTCCTTATATATTTTTATGAATCCCATGAGGATCTCTCATAAATATTGAAAAATAATTTATATCAATTAATATGTTAGTCTTGGTGTTTGTTAGGTATATGAGAGTCCCTATCAATTGATAATAAAGAGTAACAGATACTTGTGGTGATTTGTCATACCTTGACAACTATAACCCTTGCTCCAAGGGTATCACCTTGGGTTTACAATTCGCCATATTATATTTTCAAGTAATATCTTGGCATATTATATTTGTGTGACCATAATGTGATTCTTATTCTACCAATATTCTAAACAAAAATACTACCGCAAGAGCCCTAGATCTGTCATATCAAATGATTTTTTCAAATTATTCTTCACATTATCCACCAATTTATATGAACTTTATTTAATTAAAAAAGAATCAATATATACCACAAGGATAACTATGTCAAAACTACTTTTCTTGATATAGATATCTAGTTCAAATGGAATTCTGGTAAGACCATTTATTTTGATGTACCAATCTCTAGGAGCCTATTTTAACCCATATAGTGATTTTTCTTAATTTATAATTTTTTTTGTCGTTTCCATCGATAACAAAACCTTCTAGTTGGGTCATGTACACCTCTTCTTCAAGATCACCATTGAGGAAGAAAAAATTAACATTCGTTTGATTAATTTCCCACCCAAACTAAATTGGCAATGCACAAATTTTATGAATAGTGGTCATCTTGGTTGTAGGTGCAAATATTTTTGCATAGTCAATACTTTCCTTTTTTTAAAACCATTTACAACAAGTTAGGCCTTATACTTATCAATGGACCCATATACCTTGTATTTAATTTTGTATATCCCTTAGCAACCTATGAACATATTTCCTTTAGGTATATCGACTAGGTCCCATATTTCATTCTTCATCAGGGATGTATATTCGGTTTCCATTGCTCCCTTCCACTCAAGTGACTGAATTGCATTATTTATTAAAATTATTTTTTATTTTTCCATTATTGATGTCATAAAACCTAAATTTACTTCTTCACGTGTATTATTACAAGTACGAGGTTTGGTGGAAGTTAGATCAGGTGATATATCAAGCCTATCATATCTAAGAGTATTTATGAGCTATTTTAGAGTCTTTTATATTGTGATGGTGTCACTGCTACCACATTTACAAATGTTTTATTGATCACTTTTGAATCATCATCTAAAAATATTTCATGAACTTTCACATCTAACTCAATGCTCACAATTGGAGGTACGGTGTCCTTAGATTCCTTATAATCACTGTTGTCTATCTTGAATTATTTATCAAATACTACATCTCTACTTACATGAATATTATTAGTGACTAGGTCAAGCAATGGATAGGCTTTTTATACCCATCTTACCTAAGAAATATAAAATGTAAAGTTTTGGTATCCAACTTCATCTTTTTTTCTTTAGCACATGCATGTATGCCTTGCATCCAAAAACTCTAAGGTGTGTGCTAGGGTTTTCTTCACGACCAATATTAATTAGATGTAATCCGTTGAAGATCCTTTGTAGGTTATATATTTTGAAGATACACCACATTGTTAACAAATTCATCCCAATATTGTTGTGCTAGATTTGCTCCTATGAGCATACACACAACCATTCCCGTGCTAGAACATTTTCTCCCCTCAACAACCCCATTTTGCTATGGATTATAGGTAGTAGTTAGTTGTCACTTGATCCCATGTTGCACCAAAAATTTATAAAAATAATTGGATCTATATTCCCCCTTGATATAAGTAGAGGACTCGAATAAAATATCATGTTTCTATTTCCAAAAGCTTTTTGAAATGTTGAAAATGTGTGAAGGTGTCTGATTTAAGGGGCAAGAAGGATACTCATATTTGTCATGAGTAATCATTAACAAATATTTGAAATTACCTATGTACACTATAATTGGATGGCATGGGTCTACATAGATCGATGTGTATAACATCCAATGGTCCTTTATCTCTATGAGTGCTAAGTTCAAATGATACTCTATATTTCTTTCCTACTAAAAAACCTGAGTAAACTTGTAGAACGAATGAATGTTTGGGCATACCTTTCACCATATGATGTTTATACATTTATATTAAATATCCAAAAAATATATGACTATATCCTATATGACAAAGTGAGGTGATATTAGTTGTGATTGCAATTAGTGCTACATTAAGCGATGATAGGGCATCAAGTACAAACAAACCATTTGTGTAGGTAATAGTAGCCATAAACTTTCCATGTTTTGTAATGAAATATTTCTTCTTTCAATCAAAAAAATTAAATTCTATTTCCATCTATTGATACAATATTTATGATATTGAGAGCAAGTTGTTTTCTAACCTTGGGACATATACCAAATTTTCAATCATGCATTTTTCATCAAATAGATTGATAGGAGCATTACCCACTCCTTTAACTTGATAAATTTTATCATTAGCAATTATGAATGGTTTTTCATATATCTCTTGTAGGAAATAAAATTTTTATTTTTTATCTAATCATGTGTTTACTAGCCCCTACATAAATGTACCAAAATTCTTCTCTTGGTTTTGTTACTACCTTAGTCATTAGTACCTTGTGGAGTCTTCTTAACAATCACATTTTGGTTCCTCATGAGCAAAATGCCCTTGTTGTTGCTATGGTTTAGACTATAGTTTTTCTAAGGAGGTTTTTTGACTTGACTCCCTCAAGTCAAACAATTGTATCTACAAAAATTTGTATTATGTCATTCCTTTTCACAAATATGACAATACCTCCTTTGTTTTTTTGGGTTGTTTTTGTGATAAAGAAGTGGAAGGACCTTTTTCATTTCTTTGTAGTTTCTTTGTAGAGATGAGTGCATTATTAGAAAATTGATATCTTAATTGGTTTTCTATTTCCTCCTATTAAAGAATATTGTCCAATTCACCAAACATATCCCTTCTATTTGAAACTTGTAAAGATGTGACCCACATTTGAAATGAATAAGGAAGATCTCTAATTATAATGGAGACTATGACCTTACCATCTATCTTTCCCCCATGGTACTCAAATGTTAATCCTAAAAAGAAATTGCTTAATATTTTCTCCATATTAAACCTTTAATATATGAATTTAGGATTGAAGATGAAGAATTATTGCTTCATTCTTCCCTTTAAATATAGTAGAAAGTATATCCCATGCTTCTTTTTTATGTTTGTGCTTCACTTATATGTGGTTAAACTTCATTTAATACTCCAAGGATGATGAGAATTAGTGTCTTTGCATCTCCCTCATCATACTTTTCTTGAACTATAATTTCCTTAGGTTGAGTTCCTTCTCTAGTGACTATGTTCCAAAGTTTCTTGACCACTAGAATAGTCCTCATTTGGTCTTCCAAGGTATAATATTTAGAACTTTCAACCATTGTGATTCTATGAGAAATTTTTTTGAGGTCATTATGGTGAAGGTTCCTTATATCTCCCAAATGATCCCCCTTTCTATATACCACTAGTTCGATATGCCAATATTTTCTATATACCTTCCCTTTCTATATACCAATCGATACATGGAAGAAGCTAGTCCTATCGATATACAGTCATACTTGAGATAGATCTTAAGGTATGTAATGATACATGGTACTAAATTAGTATAAAAAGAGATTCATCTATCTATGATGCTTAAAGAGAAATCCTTGTACATGGGTGTAACTTTCCTATATGCTCAAAATTTCTCAATTTCAAGATTTATGCCTAGCAATGGTGATGAATAGGGTAAACATGGAGTGGAAATAACCATAAAAAAAATCTCTGTGATGATTTATAGGGTCGATGCCCAAATTCCATTATGGTAGCTATATTAGGTAATATACATAGTAGCTTAATGTGACAACATGATCTATAAACACAAGCCAGATGTGTCATTTATACTGAAAGCTATGATTTGTACTAAAGCATAATTTTTGATAAAATATGCAATTTTGAGGCAAAAAAATAACTTTGAAGATGTTAAACTCCACCAAAAAAATATCTTTATATATATATATATATATATATATATAACTATAGAAAATTGTAAAAATAATATGTTCTTGTATGGTAGTAATAAAGAAATATGAACTTTGGTGAGTTTTGAACCCCTAATTCCTTAATTAAAAAATTTATACTTTCTTTCAAATTTTAACTTCTCTACTTCATCATTTATGTATTGAAAATAAAATATATTTTGTTTGATATGTACCTTGGTCTCTTATCCAATGACATCATGTCTCTAGATTTTGGGGGCACATCACCCAAAATTATTCTATGTTTGGTTTCTATAGGTTTTTATTATTGCTCTTAGACACGTTATGAAAAAATGTTTTCACATTCTTCTTTAGGATAGGCTCATTTAGAAGAGAAATTGGTTTTAGAGGTAACTTTTCAAAAATATTATAGTCACAATTTTCATGTTCTTCTTCAAGATAGTCTCCTTCAAAGGATCAATTGGTTATAGAGGCAACTCTCCAAAACATTGTAGTCATCTTTTTTGATGTTGAGTTTGAAGGGATGTCCCTTTTTCTAGTTTACGTAGAGATGTTTCCCTATCATTGTGTTGGTCAAATATCTGCCTAATTAACAAAACTACGTTTGTGCACCCTCGACATGGCCAACATTGAAAGGTCGCAGGAAAGGGATGTCCTTTGTTCCAATCTCTAGAGAATGATGGATCCCTTGATAAATCCTAAATGGGTTTAAGACTAGAGTTGTAAGAAATAAATTGGTAAAAATGAAAAGATATGGGAAATATGGCCACAGGTGAAAGGTGTAGGATTAGGGACAGACTAGCAGCAGGAATTCTACCCAAGTATTGAAAAAACATGTAAGAAGAGCAGGCAAAAAAATTAACTCATGATATTACAAAAAAAACCTCCAGGATCATATTCCAGAACTCACTCCCTCACCAAAAATATTCAAATTCAAATACAAAATTTAAATTTAACAACAGATGATGAACATGAGCGTAAAATAGAAATGCATGGAATAGAAGGAAATCACACACAAGATCACTTTCTATTTCCAATGAGGTCAAGGCAAGGAAATTTTAATGGATGATGTTTCTCATGTCATAGATTTGGGCACAAGGCTTCACAGTGCAGGACACACGAAATATAGTAATATGGTAACTTTAGGAACAAATGATTATTTCATGGATATTGCTACTCATGTAATCAGTTTGGCCATAAGGCAATGAATTTTGGGTCCATGATATGAATAGATATGGCTTTACAAGGAGAAATCCCAAGATATTTGCACCTCCAAGGAAGAATAATATTAAGTGTTATAAGTGTAATAATGATGGACATACAACAAAGTGGTGTAGAGCAGACATTCTAGAATCAAGCATGAACAGGAACAGGAACAAGAATAGGAATATCGACATGAACAGAAATAGGAATACAGACAGTAACATGAACATGGATATGAATAGGAACAATCAAATGAATCATAAGGATCATATGAGAAGGAAAGAGGAAAAAGGTAAAGACCAGTGCTAGCTGGGAGTAGAAATACTCCCACCCAATAATTAACCACCTCAAGAGGAGGTGGGAGAGGGGCTAAGCTAAGAGACTCATTCTTAGCCCCAAGCCCCAAAGGTAAACCTTTGCCATTGATGTCAAATGGGGAGATATTTAAGTAAGGGAGCGATATTTGGTTTAAGGAGAGAGAATTGAGTCAGGGGGAGCAATTTCCTAGGGGGAGCAGAACAGGAAAAAGGTCAAGTTTTGGTAAAAAGAATTTGGGTTGCCATCAATGAAAAATGGGGAGATTGTTAGAAATTTTGAGTAGATGAAGGTGTCATTTATGTCAAGGATGAATTGTCATTAATATCAAAAGATCAAAAGGATTAATGCAAAAGGTTGGTGGCAAAAGAGCTTCATAATATTTCTTTTTAAATATTATGTGAAGAACAAAATAAAAGGTTTTTTATTAAAACCATGGTTAAGCAAGTCAAAAAGTTTTCTAAAACCTAAAGAGGCTTTTATTTTAAAATCCCAAAGGAGATTTAAATATTTAATTTATAATATTTAAATTCCTTTGAATTTAAATAATTATAAATAAATATATTTTGAAGGTAAAGTTGGTAGCACCGATGATAGCATTGTTTCCCTGATGTATTTTCCTCTCCGTTGACGTGTGTGATAAGGGAAGGCATATGGTATAAATACCATACCCATTATTAAGGTTTGGCATCAATTTTATTGCATCCACCTTAAGTGAAAATAAGCTCATGCAAATTTTGAAATGTGTGCCTTCCGAATAGCGCAGTGTATGGTTTCGTCAATGTCGAAGGAAGAGCCAAGGGCTCTTTAAGGGTTTGAAGGATTTAAAGCACACATTGTGCTTTGAGGCTCCAAGTGGAGCACGTGGCTCACATGGCATGGAAGCCACGACCAAGGCATTATGGGAGTATTGTGCCAAGTTTTGAGCCCCACAGATTGCAAAAAGTGGTAATATTTTTTTTGGAAATTATTTTAATTTGTTTTGCTAAGGTTTAGGAGGGATAAGGTGTAAGTTAAGTTTGAAATTGACGTAAGTGTTGAGGAAATATGTTTGATATATGAAGGGTTATTTTTTCTAAAGTAAAAGCTAGGGTAATTTTGGTTTACCTTAGAAAAGTGAGAGATTGAATTATTGCATTATTTTATAAAGTTATTTATTTAATTAATGCAATATTAAGTAGGGAGTCATATGTAGAGTTTGGATTATTTTTGAGATATCTTTATGAAAAGGGTTATGATGAAACTGAATTATTAAGATGTTATTTTGATGAGTTAGAGTTTTGGAAGAAGTGTTTTTTATTAAATATTTTTGGTGTTGGATATTATTTTAAGATGGAGTAATAAGGTGTATTTGAGCTTTGATTATTTTTGTGACTAAGGAATATTTTGAGAAAGTGTTAGAGTGATATTTTGGTCATCTAATCATTGAAAACTGAAAGAAGGAAAATGTGATTGAGACAGGTTTTTTAGGAACACTTCTACATCAAACAAAAGGTATGGGCACATATTTCTAGTGAGTGATTGTTGAATGTTGTGAATGCTAAGTTGGACTGAAAAGAGTTTTCTGGAATAAAGAGTTGTTGATAAAACCTTGTTTGATAAGAATTGTTGTTGAAGTGATTAGTTGAGTGAGGAACTTGAACTAGAGTTTGTGCAAAGATCATGAGTATCATTGTTATGTGAAGTTGTCAAATATCATGAGTATCATTGTTATGTGAGACTAGAATTTTTGTTGAAGCAATTAGTTGAGTGAATAACTTGAACTAGGGTTTGCAAGATCATGAGTATCATTGCTATGTGAGATTGGTTGATAAGAATTTTGGAAATATTTGAGTGAATGATCATAAGTTTTGACTAGGATTTATGAGAAAGGATTATATCATTGAGTGATTGGTTGAGTAGAGTTGGTTGAGAATAGTCAAGTGGATGTGTTGATGTGATAGTTCAAGTTCTGTAAAACAAATTGTTCTATATTCTGAATTTATTTGAGAAAGACGTTGAGTGTTGAAGAATGTGAAACATATTGAGTCTCTATCAATTCTCTATATGTTTATGTGATAAAAGAGAGATTTAAGGTGATTAAGAGTTTGTGAGTGTGAAGCATATTGAGTCTAACAATTCTTTATATGTTTCTATGGTAAAAAGAGAAATTGAAAGTAATTGAGCATTATGGTGAATGTGAAGCATATTGAGTCTCTAACAATTCTCTATATGTTTCTATAAGATTGGACAGGTTCTAGTGATGACTTGTTGATAATATTTGAGGCAAGTCTTTAAGAAGACTTGTGAACATATTTGTGTGAGCTTTTGTGGAAGCTTACAATACAGAGTTTGAGGACATAAATTGTTGAGCAGATTGAACAAGTTCTAGAGAGGACTTGTGGATAGATCAGTGTGAGATTTTGTGGAAGCTTACAAGGCATATTTGAGATAAGTCTTTTAGAAGACTTGTGAAAAAAGTTGATCGATTGATTTATTCAAACCTTGAGTTAAGGTTTGAAGTGGATCTAGCAGTATTGATTTATGATTGAATCAAGCTTTGTATTAAGGCTTGAGGATAGATATTGAGGATAGATTTGTGCTAGATCGAAGGATTGTGTTTAGTGTAGATCAAAGGATAGAGATTAAGGACATATTTGTTATAGATCGAAGGACTATGTTTAGTATAGATTTGAGGACAGAGTTTGGTGAAAATATGAGGACAATTTTGTGCCAGAATAGAGATAGATATTGAGCATATTTGTGCTAGATCAAAGGATTGTGTTTAGTGCAAATTCGAGACAGAGCTAGAGTAAGCTTTATAGGTGACAGAGTATAGAGGACAATCATCTCTAATGGATAGAGATCCATTAGCTAGGGCAGTGAGGATAGGTGTCTTTAGTGGATAGAGATCCATTAGCCAGAGCAGTGGGGGAAATAGTTCTTCTAAAATATCACCAACCAGAGCAAATGAGAAAGGATTTCTCCTATGGACAGAGATCCATGAACTTGATTAGGGGATTGGTGTCTCCTTTGGATAGAGTTCCATATACATTGTAATAGGGAAAGGATTTCCAAGAGATTTATTGAGAAAATTTTAGTGAAATATTTTCTTCGTAGAGTAGCCCACATCGGGTGAACCACATTAAATTTATGTCTCTATTGTGTGCGATGATTTGTGCATTGCTTTGATGAATACTGTTGATATTGTTATCTATACATTGCATAATATTGATTGAGAAAGAAAAGTAAAAAGTGGTCTTCTAATTTCACCCTCCCTCTTAGTATAAGCTTGTGTTCTTCACCATTATCCATCATAATAGAGTCAGGGACACCAAAATGGGTTATGAGTCCCTCCAGGAGAGCGATGACAGCTGTTTGATCTACCTTTTTGGTAGGAATAGCCTCTGCCTACCTAGTGAAATAATCAGTCGCCATTAAAATATATTTATGTTCCACGGAGGAATGTGGATCAATCACTCCAGTGAAGTCAAGGACCCACTGTTGAAAGGGCACTTCCACTTGAATTGGGTGCAAGGGTAGTGCTTCTTTCCTAGTTCTGCTAACATGTCACTGATAGTTATCGCAGTGTTGACTTACTTTATGAGCATCAACAAACAAAGTAGGCCAAAAGTAACCAGCTCATATGATTTTCAAGGCCATAGGCCTTCTTGCATAATGGCCACCAGATAGACTAGAATGAAACTCCAATATTTTTTCCTTCTCTGACTTCTTCACACATCTGAGGAGAACTCCATCAATATTCTTGTGAAATAACCCGTTAGGTAATAAAATATATTTTAATGCTTATATCCTAAACCTTCAATGTTGTGAAGCATCAAGGTGTGGTGGAAACTTCGTAGAAGTAAATAAGTCAACAAGATCCTCTGTCCCATCATGATCGCTTGCAGTACGATTTGCACAAACACTTTTGCTAATATCCTCTTTCTGCATTATATCCAATGATTTGGACGTTGCACTTTTGGCTAACTCTTGACATAAAGCTTGTCCATGAACTAGCTTAGTTGGTCAGATCTCCACATCATATTATTGAATTTTTGAGACCCAAACGACTCCTTTGTCACCTAGTTCTCCTTGGAGAATGAAGTTTCGAATGTCAGGAGGAGAAATTGAAGGGATTGTATTATTCATAAAATGGTTACAATAAATAGGTATGAGCCTATATTCAACACATGACACTTGTCAAGTGAAACTGACAAGTGTCAAGGTGAAGGCATAGTGCACTTTACTTTAACTCTAACATTCCCCCTTAAGGTGAAGGCATAGTTCAGTTTTTTTAGCCTCAAAATTTTAATGTTAGGAGGGAAAACTTAAGGGGATTTTTTATTGATAAAAATGTGTTACATATATAGGCAAAAGGCCTATATGATGAACATGACACTTGTCAATGAAACTGACAAGTGTCAAACTGAAGGCAAAGTGCACTTTAACTCTAACATTCCCCCTTAAAGTGCACTATCCTAACTAAAGAAAAAACAAAGCAAGTCAACATTAGGTAACATTCCCCCTTAATGTTGAATTCTCTAAAAAATAACCTATCATCCTCTTTTTTTCTAGGCTTGTGCTCTTTGCGCTTGGCTCTCCAACTGTGAATAATGCTAGATCCACTGTGTATACATCTCGGTCTGTTGCCTCAGGGTCAGCCACTCCAATGGGTTTGTTGCCACATAAGCAGAAGGCCTATATGATGAACATGACACTTGTCAATGAAACTGACAAGTGTCAAACTGAAGGCAAAGTGCACTTTAACTCTAACATTCCCCCTTAAAGTGCACTATCCTAACTAAAGAAAAAACAAAGCAAGTCAACATTAGGTAACATTCCCCCTTAATGTTGACTTCTCTAAAAAATAACCTATCATCTTCTTTTTTTCTAGGCTCGTGCTCTTTGTGTTTGGCTCTCCAACTGTGAATAATGCTAGATCCATTGTGTATACATCTCGGTCTGTTGCCTTAGGGTCAACAACTCCAACGGGTCTGTTGCCACTGGGTCAGTCGTCTAAGTCCCTCAGGGTCATCATGGGTGCCTCAGGGTTAGCCACATATGGGTCTGTTGCCTCTGTAGGTCATCCTCAGAGGATGTTGCCACTCATAGGTCACTAACTAGATTCACCATGAGTATGAAATCCTTCCTCATGGTGAACTCAATCTAGAAGGTGTCGGTCTGTGCCGAAAATGCACCTAATGAAAGAAAAAACGAGCCATATTAGAGTGTCATTCTCTGCCGAAAATGCACTCAATACAATAAAATGAGCCATAGATCAAAATATGAGGAGAGAAGAAGAAAATAAGAGAATCTCCTAAAGTGTCTTCGTCTGTAGTCTTCAGAAGTAGATCCAAAAAAAAAGCTCGGATAGAATCTAGGGTGTCTTTGTCTGTAGTCCCTAGAATAAGTGTCCTTATTGTAGTCACCTCATCTTATCGAAATGCATGGGTAACCAGCCACTGCATCCGCCAAGTAGAAAGAGGTGAATACTAGATACTAGGTTCACTTACAAGTACCTTGGGAGTGTCGGGTACAACCGAAAGTGCACTCCAAGGTAGAAAAACTTTGAGGCTAAAAAACTCAATTAAAACAGCCTCAAAATTAGAAAATGACACCACCATTGTGTCCGTCATGGAAAACCATTTCCAACGACTATAAATACCCCTATATTCCACCATCAAAGGGGCCTTCATCATGTGGAAAAAACATCATGCCTATCTAAGGCAGAAAATAGACAACATCGCTCAATGGCGGCATCGCTCTCAGGCGGGAAAAAAATAACATCAATTTTCCTCGCAAGGGAATTACATGGGCCATTTAGGGCCATCATCTCTCTGAAAAATACAATAAGAGGCCATGAGGGCCTTCCACTTCCACTTCCATGTGAAAACAAATGATTGGCCCATTAAAAAAAAATTGTCCCCTAAGTCCATCTAGGCGGCAAATACACATGGACACTTCCCAATTAAAATGAATGCCCCTCTTAAAAATAAGTATGCTCACCATCATTAAAATAACTTTCACATGGCCATCCCCTTTCAAATATTTTAATAATGCCCCATTAAAAAAAACATACCACCCCATTCAAATAGATTTGAAAATAAAATTACCGGTCCACTTACAGTATTTCTAGCATGGCACAAAAACTTGCACAGGTTCGCATAAGCTCTCGGAGATCGATTTCAACGGCTACAAAAAAAAAAATCTTCGGTTGTGCCATATATTCTCCAAAGACGCAGCCATCCTTCAACGGTGTGTTCACCCACTAGCATTAAAAATTAAACATCTAGAACATCAAGTCGCCAACAAACAGTCGCATCCACATTAATGTCAAACGTGATGCTTCATCACTGCGATGCATCCGACGTGTGGAGATCACCCGTTATTCACTCCTGAAGAGAAAGTAAACTGCATGAGAGAGTTCGTAACCGGCACCTGTCTTTTTCTTTCATTGTGACGTCATACGCGAACATGAATCAAAAATTTGTTTCTATTAGTAAACTTAGGTCTCGGACTCAGAGTCGCAAGAAATTTACAGAGAGGAGAAATTGCTAGCAAGGCCGGAGGAGGGAATCGAAACCCATCCTACGCTGATAAATCGAAGTCCAGTTTAAGCAGAAGTTTGCGAATTCGATTCTATAGTAAAAATCATGGGGTTTCTCTTGCTCACGAGCGCCTGCTTCTACGTGGGCACGCGCTGGGCCAACACATATGACCAAGTGCTAATCGTCGGCAACAATGACAGTGCTCACAATGCTTGCGTCCCCAGATCTCCTTCACCGCGACCTTAAGCTTCATAAGGAAATGGTGATGCGAGTCATGTTAGCAGACACGCGAACCAGTTTCTCCTGCTCGCGAGCACCCCACACAGAAACGTACGAAGAAATACCGAACCTCCGCCATCAGATACTGTGGGCTGCTCGTTTGCGCCATCTCGATCTCCAGCAAAAAATAAAAATAAAATCATCGACACTGCCATCGAAGCCGACAATCACGCAGAAGACGAAGAAGCGGTAATGCTAAAGGTATTACCACTGTCACAACAACGAGCATTGCCGAGGATCCTAACTAGCTGGGTTATGATAAGACTCACCAGAATCGCAGCCACCGAAGCCGATCGCCATCTTCACTCAGAAAAAATAAATCGTAGCTTTTGCTTCTATTTTCGCATTCTCCTCCGCCATCGCAGATGCCCGCCACAGAAAATGGGCAGAAAATGTCATATCTCTGGCTTACGAACAGAAAAAAAAAAATAGTCCCTCCTTCTCTAGCAAGCGCGCTCTCCTCTTAGTCAAATCTGTTTGTTGTGGTGGCTTGGAGGGCACCATGACCATCCGGAAGTCCCAATGACTGCACAACCTACCTTCAGTAAAAAGCACTACTATACCATAAAAAATACAGCAACTTAATCACTTTAAAAAAAAAAAATTGGGAGCCATGATTTTCTTACCACCATTTATATTTCCTCAAGCTTCTGGTTTCTGATCCATCAAAGATGGAGAGCATACTCCCTTGCATGAAGAAACAAAATGGGAAAAAAATCGGGGGAGGGAGGATTTCCATGAGGGAAATCCCCCCTCGAGGGTTTCACAGGGCAGGGAGGGAACCTGCTCTGATACCAAATGTTAGGAGGGAAAACTTAAGGGGATTTTTTATTGATAAAAATGTGTTACATATATAGGAAGAAGGCCTATATGATGAACATGACACTTGTCAATGAAACTGACAAGTGTCAAACTGAAGGCAAAGTGCACTTTAACTCTAACATCAAATATTCGGGTGTATAACATAAATGACTGTTTTACTTTATGAGACGAAGTAGAAAAACTTCTTCAAGGATTTCATCACCACATACACATTTTTTTTGATAAAATTATACTTCTCTTAATGCAGTGTAATAACTTGGCTTAGAAAGGTAATTGGATTTTCATCTTCATCTTCTTGCTTCTGCGTCAAAACTACGGTGTAACTCTCTTGCTCACCCACTGCATAAAGAATAAAGTCTTTTAAATAATTAGGATCAACACTAGAGCTTGGGTGATTCTTTCCTTGATCTCCTAAAAATATCATATTCTTGGCTCGGTTCATTTAAAATTTGTGTTATTTTTTAGGAGCTCAGTCATGGGTTTCACCACCTGAGAAAAAATTACAATAAACTTTTGAATGAATTTTATTTAACTGAAGAAAGACTGTAGGTCCTTTTTGTTGGCTGGAAATGGTAGCTTCAAGAGTGCCTTAGCTCTTGTAGGATCAATAGCTAGTCCTTGTTGTGAGATCATATGACCCAACAATTTCTCTTCTTTGATAGCAAATATTGACTTATTCAGATTAATAGAAATCTTGAACTCATGTTATTTTTTGAACACCTAGCTCAAATGAGAAATATGGTCTTCTCTACAATGTGAAAAAATAGTCATATCAGCAAGATAGATTACAATAATTCTATTCAATAAATCATCGAAAGTGATGTCCATGGCCCTTTGAAAGGTAGCACCAGCATTTGAGAGACCAAACAATATCCTTTGATAGGCGAACGTGCCACACTTGGTAGTGAATGTTGTTTTGTGTTGGTCCTCATATTTCACCCATATTTGGTTATAACCAGAGAAATCATCTAGTAATGAGAATATTTGTGCTCCGACAACCACATGGAGGATCTGATCAATCTATAGCAAAGGGTAATGATCCTTTAGTGATGCCTGGTTCAGGTTTTGAAAATTGACGCACAACTGAATGTCTCCATTCTTCTTTTGTACTGGCACCAAGTTTTCCACCCATGTTGAGTGCTTAATTGGATATTTTATCTTTGCTTCTAGCATCTTTAACAGTTTCACCTTCATGAGCACTTTGATCTTGGGATTGATAGGCCATTTTTTTGTTGAAAAGTTTGTACCCCCTCCTGCAGCTCAATGGTGTGCTGGATCACATTCTTGTCATATCCCTTCAAATTATAATAGCTCCATGCAACAATGTCGAGGAATTTATAACACAAGTTCTTGATATCTTCTATTTCTTCTCACGTACAATCAGTTCTAATTTTGATGATCTTTTCAGGCTCCTACTGCAAGTCCTTATATTACTTCTCATCTACCTTGATTTTATGCTTCTCAGTCCTATCATTTTGGTTGAATACGCTTTCCAAAAAAATCAATCCCCTAGGAATGTGATTGTTATTTAGTTGAATCATCCATTCCATCTCCTCTTCGATAAACACTCTATCATTTGTGCTAGCAGCTTCCTTAATTAGAAAGTTGACTATTTGCTCATCATTATTGAACACTTGCCAATAGAGGTTCTTATCAAGGATTGAGGGTCTATGGATCACCTTGACAGTCTTGGATTTTTTGACTACCTCTCTACATGAGAATAATTTACACTAAGAGAGGCTAAAATGTCTGCATGTTTGTTTTGCACTCGAGAAATCACTTGAATGTTCAAGGCTGTAAAGGACTAAAAAAAATTGCATAATTTTTTTTGATAGGGTTTCAGGTAATGCTACTTAGACACACACTTATTGGTGGTCTAATTGACAATGAGCTCAGAGTCACCAAAAAATTGCAACTGCTTAATGCCTAACTTTTTAGTCTTTTTCAAACCAAGACACAATGCTTCATATTCGACTGCATTATTTGTGCAACTCCAAGTTAGTATATAAGAATAGGTCTTCTATAACCTTGTAGAAAAAACCAAAAAAACACCATCCCTTGCACCATTTTTACACCTGGCACCATCAAAGTACAACTTCCATAACTAATCTGCAATAGGGTTTGGGAAATCAGGGACCTTTTCTTCAATATGCTTAGGTTTGGTTATAGTATAACAACAAATGTCTATTTCAACCATCGCATTGAAATAAATGAATGAGAACTCCTCTTCAATACGAAGTTCACCTAACACTTCGTCCATCAATTCAACTTCCTCTAATTCTTCAGTCATCATGTTGACTACACCTGGATATTTTTCTTCTTCTTCGAACTTTTCGATATGAAAATTCAATGGATTTTCATTATAAATACAGATTATCTTCCCTTTGAACAAAATCTCCAAATGTGAATAGTCCAGGGAAAGGTAACCTTTCAACTTTGTTATGAATTCTCTAGAGATGCACATGTTAAAGTATGGCTCCAAGTCAACCACCACTATTTCTTGGATAACAGTGATTTATGGTATACTATGTAGCACAATAGGAATATCCTTGATTACTCCCACTATTTTTATCGGAGTCCCATCCAACTACAAAAATTTTGGGCTACTTCTTGTGTACTCCATCCCCATGACTTCACATACTGCCTTTGGCATGATAGTAGTTGTAGCACTGGAATCAATCATACAGTTATGCACAATCCATCCTTTCATTCTGAGTGACAAATAGAATAGGGGTGGCATATTCTTTCTAGTGGCCAAAGTCAGGAGTGTCTGTGCCAACATAGTTTGGGAGTAAATTTTATTTTTGTCCTTCACAGTCTTAAGAGACTCTTGTAGTAAGTAAACCTATCCAACTAACTATAAAGCATTGTAT
The DNA here is from genome assembly GCA_028583015.1 of Wollemia nobilis. Classification (NCBI taxonomy): domain Eukaryota; kingdom Viridiplantae; phylum Streptophyta; class Pinopsida; order Araucariales; family Araucariaceae; genus Wollemia; species Wollemia nobilis. Next base: position 1,049,654 of record JAQPPZ010016958.1, on the reverse strand, counting down.
AAGCTCACTTTCGCAGGTATTTTCTTCATCTCTTCCACAATGTTATAATTAGAAACACCAGGAGATTTTTCTTCTATCACCCACTTGTACTTATCCTAATATTTTTGTGTAGCCTCCACTCTTTGTTGCTTAGTGAACGATGGGTATTTAAGGCATTCCTTAGCCTGTTATTTTGACTCATTTTGTGCTTGTGCTTCTGCAGGCTGAGAATATGACACCTTAGTTTGCAATTTTTATTGAGTTGGCTTAGGTAACAAATCCTTCATCAAGATAGAATCCTACTTATTGGCCATTGTACCAGACACCTTTACTGATGGATACACTTTTTAATTTTGTATTTTTGGGTCTACAGGGACCTTCAAAGGCTCCAATTCTACTGGGTTTACAGTCATCGACTTCTTTCTAGATCTCGTGAGGATTGAAACTTACTCCAAAGAAGGCACCATAAAATTGTGATCAGCCTCCATTGTCATATTGAATTGAATTCTAATAGAACTTTCCGCTAGCATTTGTACTTAATTCAAATGTACGATACATGTGTCTTATCCATGAGGATCGTTACACGTTGAGCACCAGCACACCTTTTTTGATGTGCTAGTTTCTTCGTTTGCTAACACCGTTGTGCTCCTCTCAGGGTCCTTGCTAGTAGATGCTATTTATCAAGTGATTGGTGGTGTTTGAAATATTCTATATCAAAAATTAGCCTCAACTTGCTTCTTCCTTACTGATGCAAGTTCATTTGACATTGTCCTTATGGCTGAGTTAACTGACTTCACTTCTTGTAACAACATTGTATAAGGATCAGGACTGGAGGGTGTATGAGGAGCCGATAAGGGTAGAGGCACTGATGGGGTAGGCATTGGTAGTGGAACTAGTGGCAGCAGAAATACCAAGAAAGGAATGGGTGCTAGAAATTATGTCATTGTCGAAGCGGGTAACTGCAGAAAGCTTGGAGCAAGAAGTTGTGGGACAAGAAGCAAAGTGATTTGAGGTGAACTTGAGCTCCATGAGGGAACTGGGTACATAGAAGGCATGGGTTGTGAAAAAATATTTGAATACAAATGCTACGGAAGGTCGAGAAGGATAGGCATGGTCATTTTTGGGGGAAGCTTGCATATAGCGATTAAATATGACTCAACCTTTTTCATTTGCATGTATAGTTCTAGGAATGTCTTCAAATTGGTTTATCGAATAACCATGCCAATATTGGAATTGAATGCTCTAATATAGTAAAACGCAACTTGTTCATGGGTGGGTCGAAGACCATCAAGAACCCTTTACCAACTTTGGGCGAACTTGACATTGAAATCTACTATCTCCTCTTATGGATGCCTTTGAATTATTGTAAACTGATGCAACAAGGAGAATGGATCGGCTTGTTCATGAAAATTCTTGATCAACAACTCTGTCAACTAATCCCATGTGGTTATAGTTTCGGGTTACAACAATCGGTACCAATACAATAATTTTCCTCTCAACGATAACACCAATAACCTTACCATAATATCTTCGTCTACTATACCATGGATCGTAGCCAAAGAAACCACATCTTGTATATGTATATAAGTAGTTTTACCAGTACCATCATAGGTAGGCAAAGCCTTTAGACCTGTTTGAGGCACTGTATTTTGTGCTTGTAAATTCAATGCTCGTGAGCTATTCCATGCTGGAATTAGTCTTGGTGGCTCTTGCTATTGTGGTGGTGGGTTTTGAGCCATGTGAACTGGTGTGTGTGGTTGAGCTTGGGGAATGCTAGTAGCAGTACTAACCGGACTTATAGGGGCAAAAAATACACCAATTAATTACGAGGATGTTATGGACACTATATGAGATGTATGTCGTAATGATGACGTTCAATGTAAAGTGACTAGATGAGGATGCTCTCCTAGAATTTGTGTATCAAGTTCATAGAACTCAATAGGAATTTTGAAATTTTTGGCCTTTGATCTTGTAATCATGAAGCACAGCTTTCGCTACCCTCACACTTGGAGGTTTTTGAGTACAATCTAGTCACCAAATATTCTAATTATACAACATGAAGGCGAACATAAAAACTTGATACTGTTAAAAGTGGAACTTTTGGTGTCCCACTAGGCGTGCCAAAAATTGTTGGTCAAATATCTGCCTAATTAACAAAACTACGTTTGTGCACCCTAGACATGGCCAACATTGAAAGGTCAAAGGAAAGGTATGTCCTTCATGACAATCTCCAGAGAGGGTTGGCTCCCTTGCTAAATCCTACATGGGTTTAAGACTAGAGTTGCAAGAAAGAAATTGGGAAAAATGGAAAGAGATGAGAAATATGGCCACAGGTCAAAGGTGTAGGATTGGGGATAGACTAGTAGTAGGAATTCCACCCAAGTATTGAAACAAGATGTAAAAAGAGTAGTCAACATATTTAACTCATGACCTTACAGAAATAACCTCTAGGATCGCATTCCAGAACTCACTCCCTCACTAGAAACATTCAAATTCATATGCAGAATTTAAATTTAATAGTAGATGATGAACATGAGCGTAAAATAGAAATGCATGGAATAGAAGGAAATCACACACAATATCACTTGCAAATTTAGAAGCCCTGTATCTTCTATTAATGCAGATAACTTGATAAGTTTTCTTGCAGAATGTCTAACCTCCTTTACAATAAGAATTGAGTAGTATTTATAGAGGATTTCACCTCTTTCATTAAATGCACTTGGATATAAGATGTTTACAAATTAGATATCAATATGATAAAATTATTCCTTGGGAATATTAAAAATACATCCTCTTGAAACAGTGATCCAGCTTCTAAGAAAATTCCTTTACGAAATCTGCATTCCTAGATTTGGTGCACAAAACATTATATGGGTTGGTTATTGACTGGAGACATTCGTCATCTTGAAAATGCACCCTTGCTTTGGAAATCATAAACATCGCCTTGAATTTTAATATTGTTTCCTTCCTTGCTCGAGATCCACAATTTGAGTTACTTCTTACTTCCATAATTAAATGCTTTTTATTGACCAAACCTGGGCACCTTTAGAAAACTCATGACGATGTTGATATTATATTTTGCTCGATCTGGACAGTGAGCGAATGCACATTTGCTATTTCTAGAGCATGCATTGGTGGATAATAAACTTTTATAGATTAAATTGATCATATTATTTCTTTTATCATGATAACAATCATTATTCTTATCCAGACAAAACCTTTTAACAGCCACGTTATTTCCCTTTTAAATTTGCGTTCGCCCCCAAAAGAGGCAAAAGAGGCCATTGCCCTTTCCTTTGGGGTGAACGCGACATTGAATTTTCAACATCGCTTGATCCACATTACATTCACCCAACTTTAAACTTTGTAGCGTGTTCGCACGACTTTGATTTTAGGGGACGTTCGCCCCTTGGAGAGGCGAACGAAGCGTTCGCCCCTCAACCAGGACAAACATGATGTTGACTTTTCAACGTCGCGCCTTCAACGACGTTCGTCCCAAGCTGGGATGAATGGAGATTTTGCCCCAAATTTGGGGCGAACACACCCGTTTCATCAAACCTATTCTCTTTGTGATGGGCGGGCATATTTTTTAATTTTTAAAAGGACGTTCACCCCAAAGTGGGGTGAATAAAGCCTTTGCCCTAACTTTTGGGCTAATGTAATCCTACCAAGTTTCATCTTCAGGTGTCATCATTACTTTAAATGTTTTGCCATTTTATCATTTCATTTTCTTTCTTTTACTTCAATGAAGGTTGTGCAAGGCCTTTTTCTCATTGATTGGGACGAACGCGTCTTCATTTTGTAGTGAAATTTTTGTCTACGTACTTAGTCTTTATGCATCATTTCTTAGCAATTTTATAGATGATGCAAACCAAAGTCTCCAATTTATTTTCCAGCCTTTATTTCCTTAAACACCCATTACTTCCAAGCCAAAAAGGTGTATAAAAACAAGGAAAGAAAAATAAAATAACTGCAATATATCAACTCGGTCAAAATAATATATATCAGATTAACATATTTTTTTTGTATTACAATAAAAATACTTCTGCAAAATTATATCAAAACCCCAATGTGGCAAGTTGCAAAATTGCCAACACATTGTCTCTCTAGATTATGCTAGTAAGACAATGATCTCTATGATCTTATCCAATCGAATAAGGCCTATAATATCTCTCCACATTTCTTGATTTTGCATAGAAATGTTTCTAGATCCAAGTTTGAGGTGGTTCAATATTGACTCTAGCTATACTATTCAATCTCCATGTGAAGGATTGTATCATTTAACCTTTATCCTCAATTGTTTTACTTATTATAAATAAATAAAATTCTATAGCTGATAAAAAAATAATATGGTACTTGAAAAATACTATTATTGAGAGTTATTGGTTTCAAGTGATTAAAAAATCCCCTCGTGCACCCTTGCTCTTTGCTTCAATGGCTTCTCTTGTAAGGTCAACTTCCCCATGCCCGCCCTTGCTCTCTTCCCCGCTGGCTTCTACTGCTAAGCCAACTTCTCCCCACTAGTCTTATCTTTCTTCCCCTTTGTCGCATTCCTCTATTTGTTTCCCTTTGTGGGAGGGATGTCCAGCCTTTGAAGCATTTTCTCATGGCTTCCCTTATCTCGTTGTTGTTTCTTCAGGCGGTGGTGAACCTTCAAGCCCCCCCATGAACAAAACTAGAAGCCATAAGAAGCCCCAATGCGATGTGGGTGTAGAGAGGAGACGGGGTCGGCCACCCAACACAGATTCTAGAAAAAAGTAGATGGCAGATGACATAGCTAGTGGCATCCAAACAACATTGCTATCTTCACTATCTCTACCCAAAGAGATGAGTAAGGAAGAAGGTAAAAGACCCAAACTCCCACAAGTGAAAGGGGGGAAGAAATCCACTTCTAAGCCATGCAAATGAAGGTCCAATCTTGGAATTCCAAAGGGCTCAACAGGACGGTAAAACAGAGAGTATTTTCTTCTCTAAGAAAGGAAATGAGACCCTCAATATTCATTGTCCAGGAAACAAAGGTGGAAGACCCAAATACAGACAAGGTGGTCAAATCTGTGTGGAGTAATTGCAAGTTTATAGGTAGTTCTGCCCATGGTGCTTCAAGGGGGCTATTGTGCCTATGGGATCCAATGAAAGTTACTGGATAATTGATATCCAAGAGTGATAGAGTAATCAATGTCCTCTTTGAATGTAATGAAACCAAGAAACAGTGGGTTCTAACCAATGTTTACACTCCAAATAATTTCAGCAATAGGATTGGAATGTAGGACAGTCTCACACAGATGCGTTCATATTTTTCCTATTGTGAATGGATGGTGGCAGGAAACTTTAATAACCCATTGTATCCCACTGATAAAGCTGGAGGTTCCCCAATTAATCCTGAGAATTATGAGGATTTTGCTGAATTCATTGATTGCAATGAACTCGTGGATGTTGAGCTCCAGGATTCTCTGTTTACTTGGACTAACCAACGCGCAGGGGACCAACGCATACAAATTAGACTTGATAGAGTTCTAAAATCTAGAGAAGAAATCCCGATATTTGGTGATTCTACTTTGTCACCATTGCCAAGGATAGCCTCTGATCATAATTTACTTCTCTTAGAATTTTCCAGTCTGGATAAGAATTTTAGACCTCCTTTCAGGTTTGAGTCCATGTGGCTTTAGCATCTAGAGTTCAAGATAAAAATCATTGAGTGGTGGAGTCAACCTTTTGATGGTACGAGTAAGCTCCATCTCAATAAATGGAATAAGGAGGTTTTTAGAAACATTTTTGAATCACGACAAGTAATTTTCTTTTATATAAAAAATAAGAAAAGTTGGTTTAGAATGGCAATGCTACTGATGAAGTTTTATGGCAGGAAAAAGTACTATTATGTGAATTTTCATAACTTGTTGGCCAAGGAAGAAATATTTTGGTAGTAAAAGTCTAGAGCCTTGTGGCTTAGAGAAGGTGACCTGAACACAAATTTTTTCCATGCCACCACAATGAGACATAGAGGAGCAAATAATATCAGATGCCTCCATAGAGAATATGGATTGTTGATTGAAGACCCCAAAGAAATTTGGAATGAGGCAGTGGAACATTTTTGTAATATCCTGGGCCCATCTCAGGCTTGCCCGGTCGAGGTGTCGGAATCCCTTCTTCAACACATCTCGTCCCTAGTGTCTCAAGATGATAATGATCTCCTGTTGTAGCCATTCTCTTGTGATGAAATTAAAGAAGCTTTGTTTTCAATGATAGCTAACAAAGCCCCTGGCCCTGACGGTTTCCCTCCTAAGTTTTTTCAATATTGTTGGGATATCATTGGAGATGATGTTTGTGAAGCCATTTTAGAAATCCAAAGAACCAAGTTTATCCCTAGAGAGTTGAACTCCACATTCCTTGCTCTTATCCCGAAATCTCATGAATGTCGATCCATGTCCAATTTCCATCCTATCAGCTTGTGCAATGTGTTATACAAAATCCTTAATAAAGCTATGGCTAATAGAATGAATCTCATTATGCCTAAAATCATTGGTAAGTGTCAGGGTAGCTCTATCCAAGGAAAGTTCATTACGGATAGTGTGATCACTATCCATGAGCTTATCCATATTGTCACGGTCAATAGGTCCCCAAGTTTCTTCTTAAAATTAGATATCAGTAAAGCTTTTGATAGATTTTCTTGGGAGTTTCTTACTACTGTCCTATCCCAATTTGGTTTTCACCATAGATGGATTAGATTGATTAAAGCATGCATGTCCTCTACCTGGTTTTTGGTCATAGTGAATGGTGCAACTATAGGATATTTTAGGAGCAAAAGGGGAATAAGGCAAGGGGATATGATGTCACCCTTCCTGTTCATCCTTGTGGCGGATAGCTTAGGAAGAGTGCTTAATGTAGCATGCTCCAAGGGTGGCATCTCAGGGATCAAGGATTCAATTGGGCTACCTCTAGTGTCCCATCAACAATTTGATGATGACACAATTTTAGCCAACCTCTCCAGTATCCCTAAAGCCAAATTTATCAAATATATATTGGAAGCTTATGAGAGGGTTGCTAAACAAAGAGTAAATTATTTGAAAAGTAGCATTTATTTCAACAATACTCTGGTTGATAGACAGGTCAGAATAGCTCAGATCCTATGATGTGCCATTGCTGAACTACCTACAACTTACCTTGACCTTCCTTTATTCCAAGGGCAACCATCTGTGAGGATGTGGGACGGTGTCATTCAGAGGATTTTGAATAAGCTTACTGGATGGAAAGGAGCCCTGCTTAGCAGTGCAAGGAAGTTCACTCTAGTCCAATCATCTCTTCAGAGTGTGCCAATAGACTTTATATCCCTGTTTCGAGCTCTGATTGTTGTATGTAATAATATTGAACAAATTCAATGGAATTTACTATGGTTAGGAGCAGAGAATAAAAGCATATTTTCCCTTGTTACTTGGTATAAGGTCTGCATTCCAAAGTACAGGGGAGGACATGGTATGAGGAGGTTTCACCAAATAAATATGGCTATGATTTCAAAATAGGCCTGGAAGATAGTGTCTAACTACCTGGCCCAATGGGTTGACATTGTTAAGAAAAATACCTCAGACAACGATCATTGATGGACAATTCCCTCATGCCTATTGGGTCTATATTCTGGAACTCGGTGTGCTAAAACTAATCTATAATTCAAAGAGGTGGACGCTAGAAGCTTGGATATGGATCACGAATAATATTTTGGGAAGACTCATGGATTACAGCTCAGCCCTTGATTCGAGATCAGTCTATAAGTATTCTTAAACCTATCACCAATCTGATTTTTGGTCCCAAAGTTGAGAATTTCATCAATAATGAAGTTGTGGTCCCCCGTTGGGTTGACATCCCTACTAACCTAGATTCCTCTGAGCTTCGCTCAACTCATCTTTGTTTAGTCGAGCGTCTTTGAACTCACTTGATCCCAAGTACCAGGCCACCTAATACTCTCTTTTGGTAATTTAGCCAGTATGGGAATTTCTTAGTTAAGACCATATATATGGCTATGAATGAACCTGAAGATGATTGGTTTCCTTCCAATAGTATCTAGATCAAAAACCTTATTCCCAAAATTACCCATTTTTTTGGCTGGTAGCAAAAAATAGACTCCTCACCATCGATAACTTGATAACCCATGGTATGATCCTGCCCAATAGATGTTACTTATGTAAATCTGCATGGGAGTTAGTTAATCATCTATTTCTAGAGTGCCCCTTTTTTGGCCTTGTCCTATCCATGATCCTGTCAAATGTTTCCATCTCTTGGGTTGCTCCTCAGTCTATCAGTGATCTTATTACCCAATTGCCAAACCCCTTTAAGTCCACCCACCTCAAGTTTTGGTGGTCGATCATTCTTCCTCACTTTATGTGGAAAATTTGGTTGGAAAGGAATAATCGAGCTTTTCAATTTTTTTCCCTAGATCCGGAGTCGGTCTATTTGAGAGTTGTGACTTTTGCCTCTAAAAATGCCAATATCATGTCTTCTGAGGATTGTCCTTCATCACTGTTTGAGATTCAAGTGGCACATTATGCTAACCTATATTTTGAGGTTTCTGGTCATTCCCAGGCTGTTGTGGATAGATCCCTTGTCTCTTGGATTCCCCCTCCCCCTTAGTGGTTCAAGTTAATTTTTATGGTGCATAAAAATGCAACTCCAGTGACGTGATTTGTGGAGGCATAATCAAGGATGACAAAGGTCGTCTCATCCTGTATTATGCAAAAAAACTTGGAGTCCAATCTAACAATTTTGCAAAAGCTTGAGCAGCTTTTTGAGGCATCCAAATGGCTATCGAGCTCAATATCATGTACTTGATAATCGATGGAGACTCGTTAAACACTATAAATTATTTGAAATAGGTCTCACATCCACCTTGGAATGTGTAGCCAATCATCGAAGAGTCCATTGTCCAGTTAAGGGTGATTAACAATAGGTGTATTCAACACGTGTATAGGGAAGGTAATTGGGCAATAAATACAATGGCAAACTTTGGGTTAACTATCCAATCCCTAGTGACATGGTAGGGCAACCTTCCCCAATGCATCATTGATTCTTGTAGTGAACTTGTAGTTACTAATGTTGAATAGTGCCATGATGTCAAGGATCATGATGGCTCACAATGCGAGGCAAATTGTGGGACCTTATTACACTGATATGCCAAGGTGGCATAATGGAACTTGCAAAAGGACAGGTTGTAGAATCTCACACTTTCTATTTGTACCCATGGGCGGTGTTGTAATAATCTAGGCTATTTTTTCTCTTATGGACCATGTGTTTGGCCCAATTTTGGCTTGTTCTATAGGGAGTCAAACCTTCACGGGATCCTCCTTACAACTTGTATATAAGGTTTTGGGTCCCTTATAAAACCCGTTACTAATAAAAAAAAAAGAGGATAATATTAAAAAATATCTACTTCTTGAGAATAAAATAGATCAAAAAACGAGGTAGTTGCTCTACAGGTCTAAAATCTAGAATAGACCTTCATATGCTATTTGTCTGTCTCTTTTTTCTCTAATAGGCATAGGGTATGTTGTTGGATGGCAATAATTGTCCCTTATTTGAATAACACTCCTCACCCCCCTTGCTCTAATACTAGATGATGGGATCAAGTAGGTAAAATATTACTATTATTGATTTAATTTATGAAATGTACATCCTTTACAAATATATATATATATATATATATATATATATATATATATATATATATATATATAATACAAAATTGTGTCTCTTGATTTCAAGAGACTCTTGATGTTTCAAAGACTAGCAAGTCACGTCCTTTCATATTCTATACCTTCAAAAAAGTGATGAAAATAATGTAATAATTAATGCCTAATAGAGAGATATAACCCCTTAGGAAGAAGTTTTATAAGGTCACTGACTTTATAAACTATCATTTTTATAAGGTCACTGAATTTTAAGTCGTCCCCATAGTCGTAATGTTGTTCACCTTTATTGTTTATAATCAAGAACAAGTCCAAACTACCTTATTTTACAGTCAAAATATTCAAACCCAAGTCGAAGTCTGGATCTCATTTTATTTTATGAGCAATTTCTCTCTGAAACAAAGTCCACAAACATCCATGTTCACATTGAATCCACACAACAATATTCAATTACCAGGGAAATCCAGTCAACATTCAACATCATTAGCGTAGAAACACAGGCAAGCAGAAGCAAGAATTTGGAAGGGTGATACTAAAAAAATGAAAAAGTAGTAGGTAAAATTTCCCAGCTTTCCAAACTTGGTGGAATCCTGCCAACCATACCCAGCTTCTAGATGTTCTTCCATTAATGGATACCTACCTACTGAGACTTTGCTAGCTATAATAAGAGCATACAACCCAAATTAATTCTATTCATTTGGTCTTTCCTCCAATACATACAATTTTGTGTAGTGGCTACAGTGATCGTGACTGCCAAAAATATATCAGGACACTATGGGTTTAAAGAATTTTGCATATTCAAGTGTAGTAGGTATTGTGGTGGTGTTAGTCATTTTTTTTTCTTTAACAGTGTGAATGCCTTTGTTGGTTCCAATGAGATGAAGGAGAAGGTGATACATTTGGAGTTTTACATGCATGACATAGTGTTGGGGAAGAATGCCACAATAGTCCAAGTGGCACCAGAGAAGCCTATGAAATTTTTTGCTAGGGCTCCCTTTTTTGGTCCAATGTATGTGATTGATGACCCTCTCACCGGGGTTATGCATAAGGGGTCAGCCCCGATATCTATTTATAAATTGAAGGTGAATTGTCTTAGAATCTCGGTGAAAAAATGGAGAAGTATACATAGCGAATTCCAATTATTTTTCTCCAAATATTTTTAAACCATGGCGAATTGCAATAATTTTTCTCCAAAATTTTCAAACCGTGGCGATTTTTTTTGTTTTTGGGGCCATGAATATCGGTTTTGCAAAATCTAAAAAAGTACGACATACTTAAAAGCTTTAGGTCAATATGAAATACATCAGGCCAACATGACGACAAATGGAATACCGATCGATTACAATCATGACGATCGATTACAAGCATGTCGATCAGTTGCAGCCATGACGATCGGTTGCATCCATGACAATTGGTTATAGTTATGATGATCGGTTGCATCCATGATGATCGATTGCAGCCATACCAATCGATTGCAGCCATGACGATCGATTGCAGCCATACTAATTGGTTGTAGTCATGATGATCAGTTGCATACATGATGATCGGTTGCAGCATACCGATTGGTTGCATACATGATGATTGGTTGCATCATGACGATTGGTTGCAGCATGATGATTGATTGCAACCATACCGATCGATTACATCCATGGTTTTCACCATTCTGATCGATTGTAGCCATGATGATTGATTGCAGCCATGCCAATCGATTGCAGTCATGACGATCGATGCAACCATGATGATCGGTTGCAACCATTACGATCACTTGCAACCATGTCGATCGATTGCAACCATGTCAATTGATTGCAACCATGTCGATCGATTGTAGCCATGACAATTGATTACAGCCATATCGATCGATTTTAGTCATGATGATCGGTGCAACCATGATGATCAGTTGCAACCATTATGATCGGTTGCAGCCATGACGATCAATTGTAGCCATGTCGATCGGTTGCAACCATGCCTACCAATTACAGCCATGACGATCAGTTGTACCCATGATGATCGATTGCAGCCATTCTGATATGCTATAACAATCGAGACACGTGTCATCCATCCATTAAATGATTGAATACAGAGGCCACGTGTCATCCATCCGTTAAATAATTGCATGTAGAAAAGTCTATATAAAGGGAATTAACAGTCATTTTTTCTCTCATTTTAACACTTTTTTAACCCTTTTTCTCTCGTTTTAATGCTTTCTTAAGCATTTTACTCTCGTTTTAACATGATTTGAACCCTCTTCCTCCACTTTTATCTTGGTTTTTACAATTTACCTTAATTTTTAAGTAGTTTTTAACCAATTTTCTCTCATTTGAAACATTTTACATTGTATCTTCTTGTTCATACCTGTAAACCCTATGGCATCCCCTACAATCCCTGGAGTGTTTAAAGTTAATTATAAGAACCTGGTTTACCCCTTGATTTCAGAAATTTTATCAACACCGGGTTATGACACGTCTTGAGTCATGAACTCTGGTCTTTGGGATCTTGTTTCAATGTCCCATTTTGATACTGGCGTTAAACTGGTGGAGAGGATCATTGCAGCTTATGATATAGATTCGGGAAAGGTAAATATTATCATCGATAACAAAAACATCATTCTTTCTTTCTTATCCATTGATGTTGCTAGATTGATAGCATTGCCCCATGCTGGTGTTGCGCCTGTCACTTCCAAACAACAGTTAAACGATGACAACAAACTCTACTTGGAGACCAACTTCAAAGTGCAGTCAAAATCTTTTCAAGGTATAACTATTTTTTTATGTAATTGATTTTAAATTATTATCAGTTATTGAACATACAATTACTAATTTTAGTTTTTTTGTAGTTAATTCCACCAAGTCTAGAAGGGGTTTGACCGTACTAACAATTGAAAATAAATTTCTTTGAGCATGTTGCGAATTCTTGCTTGCTAGACTTGTTCTGCAAGAAAGGCCAACAGAAATTCTGATGTGGGCCTTAACATATTTGGTCCGTTGTATAGGACACTAGAAATTTGACTGGTGCACCTATGTTTCAAATCGGATCAGATTGGAAATAGAGAACGTGAAAACCCACACTTCACCCTCGTCGACAGTTAGCACATGTAATTATATTATTGATTTTTTTTATGAATCTTTTCATAATTTGCAGAACACTCCAGTACCATCTTGGCACTCAATCCTTGTCAATTTAGCCATGACAGAACATCAGGTTCAGGTAATTTTTTAAATATTTAAGTAATTTTTATTTATTTTCTATTGTTTGTCTTTTTTTAATTTTGACATTTTATACCAAACACAGAAAAGGGCATCCTCTTCCTCTTCAAAGCGAGATGCTGCTATCAGAGGTTATAATCTAGAGGAATCAAGAGACTCAGAAACACCTGCTGAGGAAGCAACACCATTGATAAGGAAAATATCATCAAGGAAATGTAGAAGATCTATTTCTCCTGTTTGTCAATGATCTCCACATGTTGTTGCACGTTCATTGCCAACGGGCGTAGTTACGCATGAGATTTCATATTTTGGGAGTAAGTTTTAATTACTATCGAAACAAATTTTGTACTATATTTTTATTGTTTTTAATTATTTTTTTTTTTGTTCAGATGTACAACATGACCACATTCCATTTGTAGCAGCATCTATGCAAGATGTTTTTTCTCCTGCTAGTAAGAGTTATAACAATGTTTGCAACCAATTTTCATAATGTAATTTTATTACTAGTTTTTATTTTCTACTTTCACAAAAAATTTAACTAATTTTTATTTTTATGTTTTAAGGTCCCTCGCAACAATGTCGTCAAAAAAATCAACAAATGTCGCCCCCTCCTCCACAATGCCCAACTCAAATGTGAGGTCAATGCTTCCCAGTTGGAAAACACTTTCTCCCAACTAGGCCACAGAGAGAAGCAATGCAACAAATTTCAAAGAGAGAAGCATCAAAGACTTTTTTTGGTTTTTATCGTATATCTGTAAATAATTTTACTTTTAAGGATATACCGAAAGCTTCTGGTACCGGGTTGGTTGATGTTCCACTTGATAAAGATTAATTTTTGCAAGATAACATACACACTCAATTTCAACTATCAAAATTGGTTCAATACAAAGTAAATGAAGGTGCAGAATGTTCAAACAAATCTCCTCCAAGGGAAAGAAGCACCCGTCAGGCTCCTCGACAAGAGGATGATATAATAATTTTTTTTGAAAAAGATTTGGTTTCTGATAATGTTAAATCTACAATTAAAGATTTTCTACTTCCATATATAACAGAAATGAAAAAATGAGAGTATCAAGCTAAGGTGTTGATAAAGGAAATTAATGCCCGATACAATAATTTTTCAAAAAGAGAAAATTTTCTATTGTTGAAAATGAACCAAAAAATATGGAGGCTCTGCTACACAAAGTAAAATCTGGCATGTTTAAGTTGAATACATCGTACACAGATGAAATTTTAAAGTTTATGATGAACATATTGGAGAATATAAACAGTGAGGCCCAAGCTTATTACAATGAATGGGCAAATGATAAGAAAAAGGTTGTTGTTGTAGCTGCAAAGAATGTTGCTGAGGTTTGACTCAATCACTTTTGTGTTCAAAAATCTGTTGTTCTCTTTTTAAAATGTAATTATCTTTTCATTATAATTTAATTTTTTTCCTTTTGCAGGTAAAGTATGAAAATCTCAAGAAGCGGGTTCAAAACCTACAAGACTATCTCAGGATGGCAAAGGAGTTCTTAAACGCTTCCATGGCAATGAAAAAAGAGCATATGAATGAGTTCGACAAAATAACATTTTGCGAAAAATAATTATTTGCAATGGATTTGATCCTGATGTTCTGCTTAAGGAGAAGGGTAAAGAAGTTCAAGGACCAACATATGAAGATGTTGGAAAAGAAGGAAAGACCCTTCTCGAGGGAATGCAAAATGTTGAGATGATCCTTGTCAATGTTGGAGCAATTGGTAGATCTGTAACCTAGGCCGAGAAAACAACCGTCAAAATGCAGGATGTGGAAAAAGGATTTGAACAAGAGAAATATGAGAGGGGAGCCATTACTATGGAGACTGAGGAAGCCATTGAGAAGGAAAAATGAGTGGAGGAAGGGAGAAAATATTTTGAGGGGAAAAAATGAATTTCAAAAACAATTTTAAGACATTTCATATGTTTTCATTGGAAAACAAGATACTTGCTTTTATTATTTTACTATTACACTATTTACATTTATAATTGTGTGTTATTTTCATCACTTAAGTATTATGGTGTTTCAACTTTCAAATATGCTTGAGTTTACGTAGAATATATGCATAGATTTTGCGATATTGTTTTTATATTTCAAGTGAATATGGTCATTTGTATTATGCTATATAGTTTTTATATTTCAAAGTGAGTTTATGAAGTATATATCTATGCATGGGTTTCAATATTCAGTGCATTTATAATAATTATAGTTGTATAAAAATAAATATGGTCATTTGTATTATGCTATATTGTTTTTATATTTCAAAGTGAGTTTACAATGGATATATATAAGAATGGGTTTCAATTTTCAGTGCATTCATAGTCATTATAGTTGTATAAAATTGAATATGGTAATTTATATTATGCTATATTGTTTTTATATTTCACGGTGAGTTTATAATGGATATATCTATGAATGCATAATGGGTTTAAATTTTTATTTTCCAAAACTAGAGTACTATTCTATATGATTTTTTCATACATTTGTAGAAAAATGTTTTGTAGTTATGTATATATACAAGGTTAACTCTATGACAAAGCATAAACCATAAAAATATTTACATTTTGTCATCCATGTCGATCGATTGAAGGCATGCTGATCGGCTGCAGGTATGTCGATCAACTACATGTATGTCGATCGGTTGTAGGCACAACATTGCATCTGTACCACATGTCAATCATCTGTGAAACAATTGCATTCAGAGGCCATGTGTCAACCATCTATGAAACGATTGCATGCAGAGGCCATGTGTCACCCATCCAAAAGATGATTGTATGTAAAGAATTCTATATAAAGGGATTAACAATCATTTTTTACCTATTCTATCATAGTCTTAATCGTTATATTCCCTTTTAAATGCATTCTTACCCCTTTTCCTCTCGTTTTAATGCATTCTTAACCTTTTTCCTCCAGATTTATCTTAGTTTTAACCTTTTACCATAATTTTAAACCCTTTTCCTCCATTTTGAATCATTTTCTGTCAAGTGTCGCATACCATCCTCTATGTATTCTTATCCATACCTGTACACCCTATGGCGTCCCCTGAAACCCCTAGAATTTTTAAAGTTAATTATAAGAACCTAGTTTACCCCTTGATTTCAAAAAATTTATCAACATCGGGTTACGACATGTCTTGGGTCATTGACTCTGGTCTTCGGGGTCTTGTTTCAATGCCCCATTTTGATATGGATGTTAAACTGGTGGAGAGGATCATTGCAGCTTATGATATGGATTCGTGCAAATTAAATCTTGTCACCAATAAAAAAAACATCATTCTTTCTTTCTCAACCATTGATGTCACCAAATTGACAACATTGACCCACACTGGTGTTGAGTTTGTCACTTCCAAATACCAATTAACTAATGAATACAAACTCTTCCTAGATACCCACTTCAATGTGTAGTTGGAATATTTTCAAGGTATAACTATTTTTTTACTTAATTGAATTTAAATTCTAGTCACTGGTGTATTACTGATTTTTTTTTTGCAGTTACATCCACCAAGTCTAGAAGGGGTTTGACCGTACTAGCGATTGAAAATAAATTTCTTCAGGCATGTTGTGAATTCTTCCTTTCCAAACTCGTTTTGCAAGGAAGGCTGACATAAATTCTAATGTGGGCCTTAGCGTATTTGGTCCGTTGTTTTTCACACCAGAAATTCGACTGGTCCACCTATGTCTCACATCGAATCAGATTGGAAATACAGAATGTGATAACCCACTCTTCACCCTTGTCGACTGTTAGCACATGCAATTATATTACTGCTTTTTTTTATGAATATTTTTACAATTTGTAGAACACTCCAGTACCAACATCATGGCACTTAATCCTGGACAATGCAGCCATGAGAGAACAACAGGTTCAAGTAATTTTTTAATCAATATTTAAATAAAATTTTAGATTTTTCCATTATTTGTCTTTTTGTAATATTGACATTTCATATATACATAGAAAAAGACATCCTCTTTCTCTTCAAAGCAGGGTGTTGTTGTCAAAGGTTATAATCAAGAAGAATCAGGAGACTCCGAAACACCTGCAAAGGAAACAACACTACCTGTATGGAGAAGATCAACAAGGAAACCTAGAACATCTAATTCTCCTGATATTTAACAAACCCCACCTGGGGCTGCATTACATCCACTACCAATGGGAAAATATTCTGGAGCAAGAAATTGAATTTTAAAATTTGATATTTTGAAAGACAATTTTATGACATTTCATATGTTTTCATATGAAAACAAGATACTTGGTTTTATTATTTTACTTTTAAGAAATACACTTTTATAATTGTGTATTATGGTGTTTCAAATATACTATGTTGTTTTTATATTTCAATTTTTAAATGAGTTTACGAATGATATATCTATGCATGTGTTTAAATTTGATTTTATTTATATTTATTCTTGTTCTTGTATAGAAAAGTGTTTTTTCTTTTTTAATATGTTATATTGTTTTCATATTCAATGTTAGTTTACGATGGAGATATTTGTGTAAGATTTAAATATCAATTTCCCTAACTTATGCTATGTTGTTTTTATATTTCAATTTTCAAATGAGTTTACAAATGATATATCTATGCATGTGTTTAAATTTCAGTTTATTCATATTCATTCTTGTTGTAGTATAAAAGTGAGTATTTTCATTTCTATTAAGCTATATTGTTTTTATTTTTCAAGTGAGTTTACGAAGGATACATATATGAATGGGTTTCAATTTTCAATGCATTCATACTCATAGTTAGTCATTATAGTTGTATAAAAATGAATATGGTACTTTGGATATATCTATGAATGGGTTTAAATTTTCATTTTCCATATGTAGAGTAATATACTACATACATTTTTCATACATATGTACAGAAATTTTTAATATACATACACGGTTTACTCAATGATAAAGCATAAATCATAAAAAATCACTATATTTTTTCAGACAACTAATGATACTAATTATACATACATACATTTAAATTCAAAGGTAAAATAACTATTTTTGTCAACATATACATTTAGTTCAATAACATTGCATCATTATGTATACATGGTTTTCAAATTTTCAACTTACTCAAAGCTATATCATACATCATAAATTTTGAAAACATAGACAATCCATAACATTAAAAAAGCAACATGCATAATCATTGAAAATTGAATTATTATATGATTTTACAACAAATCAAATACAAAAAATCTTTGATAATATGAAATATTTCAATTCCGGAAAATCATTGATAATATGAATTTATTCAAATCACTAAAATTTTACAAATCAATTTTAAATCCGAAATTTTTTTAGATTATATGAATTTGTCATATAATCATTGCAATTTTTACATTTATGGAAGGTAATACAAATCTTTATCGACTTCTTCATAAGAACTGAGAATCTATGAATTCTGTGTTTTCATAATATCATCATCACTCCTAGCTGAATCATTTTTGTCATTATCAACCATAGTAGAGAAACCTTTTCTTTCTGCTAGGGACTTCCAATATGTCAACGCTCTGTCATAGGGAAAGTTACCCACCTCGTACGATGACACATACATTCTCAAAAAAATTCCCAAATTTTTGTCCAACATGTTATGAAATTTTGATTTAACAAAAGTTAATGCACTGAAAACCCTTTCGTCTTCAACAGATCCCAAAATCATTGTCTGACATAATTCATATAAAACAAAGTATTCACTCATAGTATCTTGCAAGACACTACTTCGATACAATTTTTTCCAGAAACGCGTGATTGAACCTATCTCATGTGGATTTTTGAATTGTGCAATTTGATTATCCATTGTTATTCCAAAATTGGTTAACTAATGTCTCAAAAGATCTTTGTTTAGAATACCATTGATTTCAATGCCATTTATTTCCACACTTTTAGAGAAATGTTTCATAAGATTACCCATATATTTTACAAAAAACTCACTTCTACTACTATGGTCAACATAAGGATTCTATAAATTAGGATTAACAACAACCATGGCCTCAAGTGTCTCATCTCTCTGAAAACGATCTCTTATTTTACTTGTTAATGCATTTGTAATTATTTTCAATTTATTCTTAGTGTTATCCAAAACCTCATTGAATCCAGAATGGGTAACGGGCACTTGTTCAACATCATCTGTCAGATTATTTAATCGCTTTTCAAAACGATATACAGGAATCAACTTTCCATGGATAATAATACAAATATTATCGTTGATGTTGAACTTTAAAAAGTTGTTCGGTTCATTCACATTAATTAACGTATTCCAACTATCAAACTTGGGATCCTTAAAATGTTTATCAGATAAATAAATCCTGTCAATAACCATACATATTTGTTTTCTCATCCTCATGAAATCGATAATATAAATTGCCCTTTCCTGTGCAATTTTAATCACAGTATTCATTTCTTGTAATATTGGTAGAATACCACATAATGTGAGAAGAGTTTCCAAGTCAGTCATACAAAAAAGCAAATATTTTGCCTTGTCAACATCTCTACAATGTGCATACATAAAACCAACCAAGGATTGATATTTTAAAAATACCCTTTTTGCAGGAAGAAACAGTGAAATCCACTTGGTTTCCACATCTTTTAACATTTTTTTGCCTTCCGTTACACCTAGAGAAAACTGTTGAAATTTTGCAAGCCTTTTTGGATTGCATGAAAAGTATGAGAGTATATCACAGCTGAGTTCTTCCACTATGGCTACATTATCAAAATTGATCACAATTTTGTATGCAAGATTCATTCGATGAGCCATGCAATGAATAGGAATCACATATGGGGCAATGGAAGTCTGAAGCCTAACACAAAGACCATTTCTTTGTCCTTGCATTGTAGTCACACCATCAGCTCCAACACAAATTAACTTTGTGGCAATTTCCTTTTCATCCATTCCAGCAATATCCTTTAAACTGGTTACAACATTATAAATATTTTCCGCATTACAATTTTCAGTCATCTTATGTAGTGCTAGTAAATGAGGTAGTCTCAAATTATTTTTGAATGTGTAAACATGTATGCAAATCCAAGATGTGTTTTCAATAGCTGTAACCTCATCAATGGAAAGTGAAATAAATTTGGCTTGTTTCACATTCTCTCTCAGGTATTCCTTCTCAACCAGTGATAGATATTTTGCCATTTCGTAACCACTTCGATCTGACCAATGTGAATTGGTAAGGTTTTGTACATTGGCTAGTTGAAGTATTTCCTTAAAATCAGCAAAATCAAACATTGATCGACCTTTTTTTAGAATATTGTATACAATAGCAAACTATAATTTCTTTGAGGCTAATACAATATTATTAACTTTTTAAAATTGTGACTCGATTGTTCCACCCTTCTCAATGAGAGTTTGTTTTTGTTTCATTGCTTTATCATATTCAAGACCATATCTTGCATGCACACATATTGTTGCATCCTTCCACCTATGAATTCTTTTAATTGTTTCATCACTTCGTATTTCTTTGATGTAAACTTTTCCTCAGTGTTTTTCTATTATGTCTTTCTTATTTTGTAATAAATGATTCTTTCCCAGCTTCCATGAACAAATAGTATATTTACACACATTCAGCTTCTCATCTCACTCAATAAAGGGGTGTAATCATGCCCATTCATTTTTAAAATCCCTTCTAATAGTCCATTCGCTAATCTTTTGACATTTAGATTTTTGACTAGAAGATTCCCCTGAGGTCTAAATTTTAATTGTACTGTCATTTACATTTTGTTTTGATGTGTCTAAATTTAAAATCTCATGAAGTGGTTGTTGAATGTCGTTATTAGGAAAATTATCATGTGGTCCCATCTCATATTTTGGAATATCTTCGAGTGAACGCACATCAAGGTCGACAATGTTAACTGCATTCAATGTTTGGAGTTCTCTATCATTTTTTGTTGTAAAAAAGGCACTATTTTAAAGAATTAATAAAATACAATTTTACAAAGCATTTAAAAAGAGGTAGATAAGCAGAAAATCATTTATCTATTAATAGAGAAAGGTTTCACATTTGAGAACGGTAATTTTAGAAAATTCAAGGTAAAAGGTGTTTGTACTTGCAAGTTGTGTAGAATCTGTAGAGATTGATACCTCATTGCATTTTGGTGTAAAATATTTTAGAATTGTATTTTTACAAGAATATTGGCCTCCCTTATTTCCATCTTCAGTAGGTGACATTGTATCCGTAAATAAAAACCTTCAGATGTTAGGAAATGTATATGAATTTTAAGGAAAATAGCAAACATCCCTCAAGACGAACATATGATCCTAACACACAACATGATAGGGAATACTTATTGACGACAGTTGCAGATAGTGTTTGTACGCTGCGTATGAAACATACTCTAAGAGACAAGAAGCAGTATCTAACAAAAGAAATGCTCCTGACACACAACTAGATGACATTGATAGTTGTCTACCACTGTTGCGTATAGTTCACGTACAGTGTATATGAAACTGTAAAAAAATATATTTGGATAAAAGAATAATGGAATAGAATACTCTATCGATTTTCAATCGTGAATCCTATGCAACCGATATGCTTTTATTGATAAACACTTCCCTACAATCGATCAGCTTATATCGATCGATAGTCACTACAAGCGATGGAATATTGACCACACGTCCCTACAACTGATAAAGTTATGCTGATAACACTACAACCAACAACCTAACACCAATTGACACAACCCTACAACTGATAGACTAATACCGATCAGCACATCTGCAACTGACCTAACAAGGTTGATCGATACCTCTATAATCAAATGGCTTATGTTGACAAACACGACTCTACAACCGATCGACTTATGTTGATAGACATGGCTCTGCAACTGATCGGCTTAAGATGACAGATAGGACTATACAACTGAATGGCTTATGCCAACAGACACGGCTCTATAACCAATCATCTTATGTCGATAGATATAGTTCTGCAATCGACCAGCTTCTTTCGATAGTCTTGGCTCTGCAATCGATCAACTTATGTCGATAGATGCGACTATGTAATCGATCGACTTATGCTGATAGACACGAATCTAAAACCGATCAGCTTATGCCGATAGACATGACTCTGCAATTGATCGAATTGTGTCGAAAGACAGGGCTCTGTAATTGATCAGTTTCTACCAATAGACACGACTCTGCAACTAATCATTTTATATCGAGAAACATTGCTCTGCAATCGATCGGCTTATGTCGATAGGCATGCCTTTGCAACCAACGACACGACTCTAAAACTGAATGTATTGCACCGATCGACACTCGTATACAACCGATCGGTTTATTTCGACAATCACAACTTTGCAACTAATCATCTTGCGTCGATCGACACTCTACAACATTCTCAAGTTTTTCGTTGTTTTAGAGGTATTTTCGACTTAGAGTATTTTTTATGTATGTTTATCGGTACCTAGTATAGTATATATATATGCGTAGTATATGAGGTGATTTGGGCAAGAAAAATAAAATCATTTATAATTTGAAGGTGATTTGGGCAAAAAATATAAAATCATTTATAATTTGAAGGCGAATTGGGTGGAAAAATCAAAATCATATGTAATTTGAGGTCGATGAATTAAAATAAATTTAGGTTCATGATTATCAACGGCGGGTGAATTTACCCCAAAAAAACTTTCACCCCATAAATTTCGAGCGAATGGGCCCCAGTGAAATGATCCAAAATTAGCCTTTTCAAAATTTTAAAAATCCTAAATAGAGCCAATTTATGATATTTCGTGCTTGTGCATAACCCTGCCTCTCACAAAGATCCCCCACCCAAAATCAAAAGTTTTGGGGAGAGCACAGGGGTTGTATGCCATGTCATCCCAGGGAGAATTCAGCCTGCTCATGGCCCTTACTTACTCCATGGAAAGTGGGAAGTTCAAGGGTAGCTCACTCAGTATTGTTGGGAATAACATGGTGCTCAAAAATCCAAGGGAGATGCCCGTTGTTGGAAGAAGTGGGCACTTTCACATGGCAAGAGGGTATGCCTTTACCCACACCATTTCTGTTTAAGACCCAAATGCTATAATTGGATACAATGTCACCGTCTTCCACTATGGAAACTAGCTCTCCACTATTTGATTAACAGTTTTGTCACGAAATTTGTGAGTTCCAATACTTCTGTGGTTTAGTTGATCCTTCTAATTCTTAATAAGATGATTTCCATACTGTATTTTCTCAAACTTTGTGACATTTCATTGATTATAGTTTTTATGCTTTATAAATAATAATGAATTAGAAACTTAATGCAAATATTT
Organism: Wollemia nobilis; assembly: GCA_028583015.1. Lineage (NCBI taxonomy): Eukaryota > Viridiplantae > Streptophyta > Pinopsida > Araucariales > Araucariaceae > Wollemia > Wollemia nobilis. The sequence continues at coordinate 1,026,543 of JAQPPZ010016958.1, read as the reverse complement.
ATTTTAAGACTCCAAATGTTGAACAAGTTTGAAAAAAATTAATGAGTCTGAGTTTATACATGGCTTATAACTAAGATCTTTGTTTTGTATAGAAAATTGCTTTACACATATTATGTTTTACCTTAATAATACAACTTAAGTTTAAGTTAGTACCTCATCATGTTTATTAGTTATTTGAGAGTTTTTGATAAAATTTCATGATATTTTATTTTATTTTGATGTACTTTGAATATGTTGCTAGAAATTAACTCAATGAGAATTTATGCATGGCTTATAACTAAGGTCTTTGTGCTGTATGAAAAATAGGTTTAAATCTATTTTGTTTTATTTTAATAACACTACATGTGAGTACCTCATTATGTTTATTAGTTATATAATATTTTTATAAAATTTTATAATAGTTTATTTTGTTGTGTTTTATGATAAATTCCTTAAGGTATATTATGTTCTACCCTAATAATACTACTAAAAGTAGGTAGTTCATTATGATTATTAGTTATGTGATGATTTTACAATAATATTTTATAATAGTTTATTATTATTAAAATTCACTATTTAAATTATTTTTATTTTGTTTTATTCCATTCAAATCTATTGTTATAAGAGTTTGAGTTTGATGCTGCAAGGTAAATCTATCAAATATTAGGTTTATAATTTTATCATCACATTATCTTATCATGCTGCTTTTATTCTACTAGCCAATATGTGCCATGACCTTTAAAATTTTATTTGAACTATCAAAAATTGGTAACATATTAGCTATAAATTGCTTTGCATCCCTATATATTCAATATTTACATAGTCAAAATAATCATTTTTTTGAATGTGGATAAAAATGGATGGCATACAAGTAATAGTACAAAAAGAGATTTCAAATGCAAATTGAACAACCTTTCCAATACACCACCACATTAAAAAAATATTTTTTTTGTGTAGCATGGAAGAAGACTATTAATTAACATGGCTATCATTACAACCATCAATTATTTTAGCATATATAACCATAAGACTAATGAAATATTATTGAGTACAAGATTGAAATTAACATCTACACTAATATTGAATAATTTGTCTTTACACATTATTTTTGTGTTTTCATTTATGTAAGTTTGATTATCTTAAGTAATAAGCCTCAAAAGATAACATACCTTAATACTACCTTTACAAATTTCATCAATTTTGGAAGGGATATGCAACAACAAAAGGCTAGATGATAGAAAATATCCCAAAAATCCTAAATTTGGCTCAATTTTGATAAGTACCAACTTACTTTAAAAAATTTACGGCTTAGAGGAGTGATTTGATTGCTTAAAGATATTGATACGCTCAATGAAGCAATTCAGTCAATAAGTATGGTTAGTTTGATTGTTATGTGTAAGTGAATTTCTTGCAAAAAATGAACAAATCACTCAATAGACCCTAGTGATTTGCTAAAATAGGTGCAAAAGTGAAAATTGGCATGGATCATGAGAAAAATCTCCTAGAAAGTGATTTTTTTAGTGTTTTATGATACACTAAGCATTTTTTTAGCATTTTAAGCTTGATATAGGTATAATTAGAGATATGTAACATTTGGAGGTGCAACATTTTACTAAATTTACCTCCAAATATTTACTTTTATTAGGAGTAATTGTTTTTCACCCTAGGTAACTCAAGGGTAAAATTTTGCTATAAATAGGATCCTAGGGTTTTCATTGTAATCATCTTTTGGCCATGAGAATTAAGGGTTACACTTTGTGAAACACATATTGTGATTTATACTCATGAGGTTGTAAGAAATTGGAAAGTCCTTATGCATCTCATCAAAGGCACCACCCTTTTGGTTTGCTAAGTGTGCAATGGTTGTGGTATGGTCCTTTTATCTCATCTTGTCATTTTTTTATCAATTTTATAATCAAATGAATGGGTGGATATTGACTTTATTTGACTTATCATGTGTTGATTAATCACATGTTTTCCTTTCTATAGTGTACCAATCATATTTTATTTCATCTCTCACACTTTAAACTTCACAATTTTAATTCTTGCATTATACTTTTATGCATTTTTCATTTCTACATTTTTTTCATGCATTTTAATTTATATTTGAGAACCAAACAAGGATGCTAGGTAATCGAACTAAATTCAATTCGCAAAAACCTTTGGTAATCTTGTCCAACCTTGTTGAAACTCATATTTGGGGGTGCAAAACCTAAATTAGAAGTTAGGATAATTCCTCAAAGCAACAATAATGTGATTGGTCACATAATTAGATGTTGACTTCATGAGGATCAAATTATTCTTACATATATGACTATGTGAATTTTACATAAGTTAAGTTGAATTCATGTAGGCATAGATGCACATCATGATTATCTCATTCTATTATGTTGATATTCAATATTTGTGTTCTTTTTAGAAGGGTTAGTCCTCTCAAGTAGGAAGAGTACTAGGGCAATTCCTCATCATAAGTATATGGTTAGACAATGAATCCATAAGACACATGTCATATGCATGACGTATGTGTTGAAAGTGTAATCTAACCTATGCCTAAGTTTGACATTATATGTTTTAATCGTGTATAGGCATGTGGGAAATAATTGTACAAATGTATTTAATCTATTGTATATTATTTAATTATGTAAGCCCTATGGGCCATAATTAACCTTGTTATGGTTAAATATGTCTTCTAACTTTAATTAACCTAAATTTATTTAGTTATGTTAGCTTTAGGTTAACTTGATTATAAAATTAGGTTTTTTTAGTATTGGTATAAATACTTCCTAGTCACTCCATCCATTGTATTGGAGTGTTATGATCCTTATCTATAGATAATAGAGTAATTTTTAATGGTGCTAAAGGGAACCCACTAATTTTGTATTTATTTATTGTATTTTCATCCTTTTATGCTTTCTATATAAGATTTTAGTGGATGGATTGCTACTATTCATTTTTGGAAATCAGTATGAATTCCAACATGGTATCAAAGCAAGTATGAAGTAGCATTTCTTGGTCAAATAAAATTTTTATTTAGAGTCTTTGATCCTTCTTTCAAAGTCTAGGGCACATTACTTCTAAAAGTTTCATAAATGTCTTTGACATAAAAGGTATAAATGAGATATTATTCCACTATTATTCATGCATTCTTCTTAAATATTTGAGAATGTGTACCTATTCCATTTTTTACTTTGTTATCATCAAATTACTTGTAACCTCTTGTATGTATCTTTGAGTCTGACTTAGCATGGTGATAATCTTCCTCATCCCTCATACAAAATCCATAATAATTTTATTGAAAAAAAAATGATAGGTTAGTGTCATCCTAAATTTAAAATTGAATCATGCCATGTTTTTAATTTTTGCATCCACTTTGTAGGTTGTGTGATACCTCTCTCCAAATAGAGGACTCATGCTCATACCCAATTGAAAGTGACACCAATATGGATAGGTGCACATCATTTAAGGTTATATATGCTTTGGACCGTGGGTTCAAATCCACATTGAATGCTTTTGCACCATCACTACAGAGTGAAAATAAGGATAATAAGTAGAGTCTTTGCTTTCATTGTAGCTTGAAAGCACGAGCTGGTGAGTTAGTTAAAGTTTAAGCATTGATAAGAGAAGGTTTTGTGTTCAAACCATATGGTCTTTTTTTCAATCTCTCCATTGAAGGTTTCGGTGGTGTCATCTATCGAAACATAGAAGGATGTATTATCATAATGCTGTCTAGCAAGTTGTCTATGTTGAGTTCACAAGGGCATTGATGGTTGAATCGATCTATGTTCGAATCTCCTTGTAAAACAGGATTTTTACAATGTGTTTTACTTTGGTATTATATCACTTCCTTGTGCGATCTATTAAGAGATGCCTTAAGTGCCTCAAAAAATATATTGTTTCCTTGGTTAGTATAAGATGATTTGGTCATGAAACATTCAATTTAAAACCCCATGGGATTTTTGGTACTTTTATAATGAAGAGATAAAACTATAGTCGATGTGGTAGCCAACATGGTAATCTTCTATGTCATATAACCATATTTCTAATATATATATATATATATATATATATATATATATTTTCCTTTTGACAGATCATATCAAGATGTGTTGAAACCACATTGGGCTTCGATTTCTAGTGGAAAATAGGTGGTGGATTATCAATGCAGTTATTAAGAAATCAATAGATGCCACATGGAGAATTGTGGCTAGCTATAATTTTTCTAATATTTAGAGGTAGATTTTTGTTTTTGGAGGGCCATTAGGGAAAATATTCCATAGATTATAACTTTTCATACACAAGCATTTTAAGCCTTTTTTTCATATTGCATAAATTTTAAAACTTTTTGCATTGGTGACATCAATTCAAGGACGCATTACAGTGTTAAGGGTTGAATTGTGCACAATAGTCCTCAAAGTTTATTTCTCTATTTTAAAAGGGTAAATTTATGGTATGTTATGTACCTAGAAAATTTGTTAAATATTTATGGAATAGATATTTGAAGCAACTATTGGGTCTTTTGGAGGCATATAGAATAAGGATTTAGAATATTATATAGTCAATCCTTCTTCTTCCTATCATATGATTAGTTTATTGATTCATTTTATGCATGAAGATATAATTCTTCATGATATTTTCATTATTATATTCTTTTTTAAGGTTCTCTTGGAGTTTTTTAATGGCTCTCTCATATATAGGATCACAAAAAGCCTTTTTTAGTGACGAAAATTAGGTGGCCCAAGGGCAAGTCAAAGTTTTCAATTAATATGAAGTATGTTGTAAAAAAAAATTTATACTGTCAAATATTACCTTATATGATTGTAGAATATTGGATTAACTTTTAAGAAGGGTTATTCATGGCCTTGTTGGCAATTTTGGGTACCTTGGGTACATTGCACTTGCTCTAAGTGTAGATGTTGTCATTGATGTCAAGAAGGTCTTGATGCAATTTGGTTTGATATCAAAGAATGTGTCTTGATGAAGGTTTCAGCATGGACAGTGAGTTTCCAAGAAGATCAGGGTAGCCCAGTTGCAAAAGATCAAGAAAAAGACAAGTAAGAAAAAGAATGCAGGCGGCTGGAAAAACTGTCGCGAGAAAGCGTTGGCAAAACTGTCACGATTTCACGACATGTTTGAGGAGAGAGAAAGTTTGGGCAAATCTGTCGCAATTTCACGAAATGCGGGAAGGCAGAGATGAAGCAGGAAAAACTATCACGATTTTGCGACATGTCGCATTTTCGCGACTCAAAAAGTGCAGGAAGGCAGAGAAAGAAAAGTGTCGCGATTTCATGACATTCTGCAAAGGAGGCTGTACGAATGAAAAAGTGTCGTGATTTCGTGACATGTTGCAGAAGAGAGAGTCCGTAGTGTGAGCTATCACGATTTCACAACAAGATCGATGAGAGAGAAAGTTATTCAGGAACTGTCACGATTTCGCGACATGATGCAAAGATCCAAGTAAGGACTGTCACGATTTTGCAACAGGCTACAAAAGACTAAGTATGGACTGTCGCAATTTCGTGGCATGCTGAAAAGCTCAAAATAAGAAGCGTCGTGATTTTGCGACATGCAGCAAAGGAAAGAGTCTGAAAGGAGTAGCATCGCGATTTTGCGATAGGCAGTGGAGAAAGCGTACGGAAGCCAGAAGTGTCACAATTTTGCGACAGGCAGTGGAGAAAGTGTACGGAAGCCAGAAGTGTCGCAATTTTGTGACAGGCAGTGGAGAAAGCGTATGGAAGCCAGAAGTGTCACGATTTCACAATAGGCAGTGGAGAAAGTATACGAAAGCCAAAAGCGTCACGATTTTGCGACAGGTTGCAGGGAAAGCTCTTGGAAGCTGAAAGCGTCACGATTTTGTGACAGGCTACAAAGGAGTTGTATGGATGCAGAAAGTGTCATGATTTTGCGATAGGTTGAGATGGTAGCTTGCAGTTGGATTTGGTGTCACGATTTCGTGACAGAATTGTAGATGATGTCAGCTGAAGCAGATGTGTCACGATTTCATGACAAAAGCAGAGAAGAAGGCATTGTAGACTAAAGTATCATGATTTCATGATAGAAGAGAAGATGATATCAGTAGAAGCAGATGTGTCATGATTTCATGACAAAAGCAGAGAAGAAGGCATTGTAGACTAAAGCATCATGATTTCGTGATAGAAGAGAAGATGACATCAGCATAAGTAGAAAGTGTCACAATTTCATGACAAAAGTTGAGAGGAAGGGCATGAAGACAGAAGGGTCATGATTTCGCGACAGAAGAGAAGATGTCGTCAGCAAAGACAGGAAGTGTCGTGATTTCATGATATAAGCAGAAAGGAGGTCGACAAAGGCTGTAGTGTCATGATTTCATGACAACAGGCAAAAGGAGGCATACGACTATAAAAATGTCATGATATCGTGACATGTTGAAGTTTCACGCCAGAAGCTTTAGGGAGGCAGTGGAGCCGACAGAGTTAAATCTGGGCTGACACAGCATAGGGTTTTGCACTGATGTTGTTTTAGGAATGTGCAGCCGACTAAGATCAAGGTTTTAATCTTGAGATTGTGAGTATAAAAGGAGGGCTGATTGAAGAGTTTGAATTATCGATCGAAGTGTGCATTCGAAGTGTGACTTTTGTAGAGTGTAGGGAGAAGTTCAATCATCGAAAAGCAGAAAGTGCGATGACTTTGCTGCTATGTTTGTACAGAGGTGCATAAGTGGATATTTGATCAAGCGCGGTAATTGCATAGAGGTGCAAGTTTGAGGACAATAGTGCTAGACCGAAGGACTATGTTTTGGTACAGATAAGAGGACAGACTGTGCGATGATAGAGTTGAGGGCAGAGGTCTCCAGCCAGAGCAGGGAATACAGGTGTCTTCTGTGGATAGAGTTCCACTTGCTAAGGGCTGCAGAGGCAAAGGTCTTCTAGAGGATCACCAGATTATGTAGAGCTAGGGGAAGGTATCTCCTTTGGGTTGGTGCCCATAAACTTTGTAATCGGGACATGTTTCCCAAAATTTGAGGTGATAAAATTTAGTAAAAATTTTATCCGTGGAGTAGCCCGCGTTGGGTGAACCACATAAATTGTTGTGTCTCTTTTGTGGATGATGTTCTGTGCATTGCTTTGATTACTGTTGTTGTTACTGCTATCTTAATATTGCATAATATTAAAATGAGATGCTATTCATTTCAGAAAAATGAGGAAGAATTGAAACATAAATTCACTGTCATGAAATGTTTTAGATGTGGAAATTTTGGGCATCTTGAGGATGATTGCACAAATAATGAATTGGTTGCTAGTATGTATGAGGATGCTTCAGAAAATGATAAGGAAGATGCTTGTATGGTTTTTGAAAAGGGTAGCACCTCTAGTGATAAGAACTCTGAAAAAGTCCTTGATGATTCAAAATGCAATAAAATAGAGGATCTTGAATGTGAGCTTACTAATGCTCTTAGTGTTTTGAAAAAGGAAAGAAAGAAGAATGCTAGACTCAAGGATAAATTAGATGAATGTTGTATGGAAAGATATGAACTCATAGAAAGTCTTGACATCTCTATGGCTAAAACACAAGAACTCAAGAATGAGTTAGAATCTAAGATGCTTGAGTATAGTGAATTAGAACAGAAAATGGCTGCCATGAAAGAGGAAAATAAATAATACAAGGATAAGCTATACAGGTTTCAAGATAGCTCCAAAAGGGTTAAATCTCTCATCCAAAGTCAAAGAAATCCTTCAGATAAAACAGGTCTTGGTTTTGTTAAACCACACAAAAAATAGGTTGGGGAATCAAGTAAGAGATTTCAGAAAGAAGAGAGTTCTAATGAAAAGAGTATTTCAGAGAAAGAGTCCATGAGTGATAAAAGTGCAGAAACAGAAGACAGAAATCTGAATGCGAAAAGAAGTTTTCGGGACCCAAGAGGTCAAACAGAAGAATATTTCATGGCAGATGTTTTGCGTGTCACGGGTTTGGCCACATGGCTTCGTAGTGCATGACTCAAGTAAGGAAGATAAATGACAATTTCAAGGGTCGTAATTTATTTCAAGGGTATTGCTACTCTTGTAATCAGTTTGGGCACAAGGCAATTTTTTGCAAGGAAAATAACAGGAATTGGGTTAGTCAGAACAGGCGGATTCAAAGAACAACTATGCTCGAAAGAAATAATATTGTTACTTGCTATAAGTGCAATAATGCAGGTCACACAACCAGACAGTGCAGAGCTGATATTCCAAGGTATAGGAACAGGAACAGTGGTATAAATAGGTCCAAGGATCAAGGTATGGACAAGAAAAGAGATGAGAACAAGAACAAGAAAAGTGACAAGAACATAAACACTGACAAAGAGTTCAAGAAAAGGCCCGACAAAGAAATTGTAGACACTGATGATGATGAGTGCCTAATGGGAGTTTCACTCCCATCCTTGTTTTAAATCACCTCATCAGGAGGTGGGGGAGAGACTAAGCTAAGAAGCTCATTCTTAGTCCCAAGCCCCAAACGTGACCCTTTGCCATTGATGACAAAGGGGGAGAGATATGAGTAAGGAGGAGAGCTTCAAGTGAAGAAGAAAGCTTCAATTCAGGGGAGAAAAAACTTCAAAGACAGATTCTCAGTTTGTGGATCAGTTGGTTCAGTTTTGGCTCTTGAGATATGTTTTTAGTTAAGGTTTGCCATCAATGACAAAGGGGGAGATTGTTGGCAATTTTGGGTACCTTGGGTACATTGCACTTGCTCTAAGTGTAGATGTTGTCATTGATGTCAAGAAGGTCTTGAAGCAATTTGGTTTGATGTCAAAGAATGTGTCTTGATGAAGGTTTCAGCATGGACAGTGAGTTTCCAAGAAGATCAAGGTAGCCCAGTTGCAAAAGATCAAGAAAAAGACAAGTAAGAAAAAGAATGCAGGCGGCTAGAAAAACTGTCGTGATTTCATGACATGTTTCAGGAGAGAGAAAGCGCAGGAAAAACTGTCGCGATTTTGTGACATGTTTGAGGAGAGAGAAATTTTGGGCAAATCTATCACGATTTCGTGACATGCTAAAAGGCAGAGACGAAGCAGGAAAAACTGTCATGATTTCGTGACATGTCGCATTTTCGCAACTCGAAAAGTGCAGGAAGGCAGAGAAAGAAAAGTGTCGCAATTTCGCGACATTCTGCAAAGGAGGCTGTACGGACGAAAAAGTGTCACGATTTCATGACATGTTGCAGAAGAGAGAGTCCATAGTGTGAGCTGTCATGATTTCACGACAAGATCGATGAGAGAGAAAGTTATTCAGGAACTGTCATGATTTCGCGACATGATGCAAAGATCCAAGTAAGGACTGTCGTGATTTTGCAACATGCTGCAAAAGACTAAATGGACTGTCACGATTTCATGGCATGCTGAAAATCTTGAAATAAGAAGCGTCACGATTTCACGACATGCAGCAAAGGAAAGAGTCTGAAAGGAGTAGCGTTGCGATTTCGCGATAGGCAGTGGAGAAAGCGTACGGAAGCCAGAAGTGTCACGATTTTGCAATAGGCAGTGGAGAAAGCGTACAAAAGCTAGAAGTGTCACGATTTCATGACAGGCAGTGGAGAAAGCGTACGAAAGCCAAAAGTGTCACGATTTCACGACAAGCAGTGGAGAAAGCATATGAAAGCCAGAAGCGTCATGATTTCATGACAGGTTGCAGGGAAAGCTCTCAAAAGCTGAAAGCATCATGATTTCATGATAGGCTACAAAGGAGTTGTATGGATGCAGAAAGTGTCATGATTTTGTGACAGGTTGAGATGGCAGCTTACAGTTGGAGTTGGTGTCACGATTTCATGATAGAATTGCAGATGACGTCAGCTGAAGTAGATGTGTCACAATTTCACGACAAAAGTAGAGAAGAAGGCATTGTAGACTAAAGCATCACGATTTCATGATAGAAGAGAAGATGACATCATCAGAAGCAGAGAAGAAGGCATTGTAGACTAAAGTGTCACAATTTTGCGACAGAAGAGAATATGACATCAGCAGAAGCAGAAAGTGTCATGATTTCATGATAGAAGCTGAGAGGAAGGGCATAAAGACAGAAGGGTCATGATTTCACGATAGAAGAGAAGATGTCGTCAACAAATACAGGAAGTGTCACGATTTCATGACATAAGCAGAAAGGAGGTCGACAAAGGCTGTAGTGTCATGATTTTACGACAAGCAAAAGGAGGCATACGGCTATAAAAATGTCATGATATCGTGACATGTTGAAGTTTCACGCCAGAAGCTTCAGGGAGGCAGTGGAGCCGACAGAGTTAAATCTGGGCTGACGCAACGTAGGGTTTTGCACCGACGTTGTTTTAGGGATGTGCAGTCGACTAAGATCAAGGTTCTAATATTGAGATTGTGAGTATAAAAGGAGGGCTGCTTGAAGAGTTTGAATTATCGATCGAAGTGTGCGTTCAAAGGGCAACTTTTGTAGAGTGCAGGGAGAAGTTCGATCATCGAAAAGCAGAGAGTGCGATGAATTTGCTACTGTGTTTGTACAGAGGTGCATAAGTGGATATTTGATCGAGTGCGGTAATTGTGCAGAGGTGCAAGTTCGAGGATAATAGTGCCAGATCGAAGGACTATGTTTCGGTACAGATAAGAGGACAGATTGTGCGGTGATAGAGTTGAGGGCAAAGGTCTCCAGCCAGAGTAGGGAAGACAGGTCTCTTCTATGGATAGAGTTCCACTTGCTAATGGCTGCAGAGGTAGAGGTCTTCTACAGGATCACCAGATTGTGCAGAGCTAGGGGAAGGTATCTCCTTTGGGTTGGTGCCCATAAATTTTGCAATCGGGACATGTTTCCCAGAATTTGAGGTGATAAAATTTAGTAAAAATTTTATCCGTGGAGTAGCCCACATTGGGTGAACCACGTAAATTGTTGTGTCTCTTTTGTGGATGTTGTTTTATGCATTGCTTTTATTACTATTGTTGTTACTGCTATCTTAATACTGCATAGTATTGAATTGAAAGCTGTTTTGAAAGAAAAGGTTTAAAAGTGGTCTTATACTGTTCACCCCTCCCTCTCAGTATAAGCTTGTGTTCTTCAGGCCTATCGTCCTTATATGAAAGTATAAATAAGGTGTTCCTTGTATATGTGTCAAAACATTTGATATTGGTGGTGGTGACTATAGTCCAACCTAAGGAGATTCTTATGCAAAGGCATCTTCACATAATTAGACTTCATATAATGAAGGGATTCAAATGTAACTTCCTCAAGTATGAATGCCAATTAGAGCATCCATTATGTTGTCACTAACATCTTATCTTCTTCTTGGCCCCTCAATTTAGATTATGAGGGAGAGTTGAAAGTGTAATCTGACTTACGACCAAGACTGGCATTATATGTTAGAATCTTGTATAGGCATATGGGTATTCATTACATAAATGCATTTAATTTATTGTAAATTATTTAACTATGTAGGGCCTATGGATCATGGTTAACCTTGTTATGGTTAAACCCATCTTATAATTTGTAATTAACCTAAAGCCCACTTGTTATGTTGGATTAGGTTAACTTTATTATGTACTTGGTTTTTTTGTAGTGATATAAATACCCCCAACCACTCCATCTATTTTATTGAAGTGTTTTGATTCCTATATATGGATAATATATTGATATTTTATGGTGCTCAAGGGTACCTATCAATTTTATGTCTCTTTCTTTCCTTGTTGCCCTTTTACACTTTATATATAAGATTTGAGTTGAAGGATTTTTTATGTTTATTTTTAAAAATAGGTGTGAATTCCTACAACATGTAGTTTGATAAAGGAATATATGTATGTGAATGTGCCTTGACTTCTTTCACAACCAATCTAATATGAGTGATTGAACTTAATTTGTACAAATATTTGTTTCAATTATTTTATACAGGTTTTTATGAGGGATCCTAGTTCCCTCAAACTGAGTGGGATTTCAACCATGGACCTCTCAAAGAGAGGACAAAGCCCTTACCACTGCAATAATGTTACAACTATTTAATTCATACAAAAATTTTTCATAGGAGCTTTTGATTAAATGTGTGAATGTTGAACTTCTTAATAATATGGTGGATGAACTTATTTTTATAGGTTTTTACTAAGACTCTTGATAATTTGTATCATTGTAATTATGGTGCTTGAATGTATATGTATTATGCACAATTATTCTATATATCAACAATCAGTTATTGAGATAATAACCATCTTGAATATATATCCAATGTATATGTGTAACTCCATAGGCTTTGATTACGAAAGAACTTGGAATGAGGTAATTCATAGTAGATGAAAAGAATGGATTTTGCATTGAAATTGTTTTATTATTAACTTAACATTCTATTTTATGAAATGCATAAGAGTGAATTTTAAGCCATGTTAGCATGATAAATTGGTGCCTTAGTTTGATTTTAGTACTTTGTACATACCTATTTAGGGAAAATTGTTTTTGTGGCTATTTCATGATGTTCCTTTTATATTTGAAAAACTAGAGCAAATCGAGCTATATATCACTTAATGAGTTATGAAAGGACTATTGTGTAATTTAAGATTTTTTACTTGGTTATTTGGGACTGAAGCAAGCCCCACCTATATTGCATCATGACAACATAGTGGTATTACAACTTGAATAATAAGTGCATATCACTTGGAAAGATTCAAATCTAGGTTTCTTCCTTGAAAGCTAACAAATTTAATTGGTTGAACTAATGTAATTTAGTTGTCCAATCTATGGTTGAAGTGGCCGTACTTTGTATTTCATTGAGGAAAAAATATAATTGTATATCATTGTTAGTTATTTTAAGTGATTTTATTTGCTTTACCCATTGTTGTAATAAGATTGTTAAATACCCTTTTGGAAATATGAATTCCTTATTTCCAAATAGCTAAAAAGAAGTCTCATAATCATGAATGATTTTCTTTGATACTTAAGTCTTAACCTCCTTGTGAGAAGGTGTGAGTTACTAAATATGCAAAACCAAAAAGTGCTAGAGAATAAAGTGTACGAGTTATTTATTAGCAAACTAAATAGATTATGAACTTTTTGTGAATATCTGGTTAAGCTAAAGTGAACCATACATAATCAAGCTTAACAAAATGGAGTTTGTGCTTAAATTCATAGATGATAGGGAGAAATGTGACTCTGCTTTATAGATAGTTTTTATTATTGTTCCTAATAAGAACACATGAATGCTTAACTATAGTTGATATTGGATAGTATTGCTATAGTTTGAACTTTACATAGCCTATAAGAAGTATATGACCATGAGCCTTCCTTAATAAAATAAAATATTAAGAGAAGACCTTATAGAAAAGGATCAATCGAGTCTTGAACAAAGATGCCACTGGTCATAAGGGTTAGATTTAGGACTTGTTAGTCTCACAATGACACTGAGAGGGGGGGTGAATCAATATAGCTCTTTATAACTTAAATATTCAACTCTTAAAGCCGAAACAATGAAAACTTAAAACCAAATAAAGCAAGTATAACAAGAGAACATCACACAACACAAGATATACTGAGGTTCACCGATTTGGCTACTCCTCAAAATGACTGTTTGGACTCCCATCCAAATCCAGCCTTTGCAAAGCACCAACTTTACAATCAATTTACCAGCACCCACTAGAAGGAGCACCAACTTTACATTTCGTCAAACACGTCACATGCAAATAATTGACACCATGTTCTCCTACCATGACTTTTCATTTTCTTGGTCATGACTCTTCGTTTTCTCCTTCGATGACTGTTCATTTTCTCCTTCATGACTGTTCGTTTTCTCCTTGCATGACTGTTCGTTTTCTCTTTGCATGTCTATTCATTTTCTCTTTGCATGACTGTTCATTTTCTCTTTGCATGTTTGTTCGTTTTCTCTTTGCATGACTATTCATTTTCTCCCTGCATGACTGTTCGTTTTCTCCTTCATGACTGTTCATTTTCTTCTTCATGACTGTTCGTTTTATTTTTCATGACTATTCATTTTATTTTCCCTTGTGCATGCATTTGTTTTGGTTTTTGAAAAAGCTTTTCATTTCTATTTTGAGGCCCTTTGTTTCTATTTTGAGGCCCTTTGTTTCCTTTTCTCCACATGGGCATGCGTCTGCTTCTTTCCATGTGTAACGAACATCTTAAATAATTTCAAATCATTAAATATTCCTTATGGGTCCATGTCACTATACAGTCTTCAATTTCACCATCCTAGTGTTCATCACTAATGTCAGACGCACTGTCAACTACTCTGTTCCTTTGGATAAAATGCAACAAGTCACGATATCGCGACACTTTTGTTTCTCTGTCTGCCTGCCCTTTTTGAGTCACAAAAATGCGACATGTCACGATATCGTGACACTTTTGTTTCTCTACCTGCCTGCCCTTTTTGAGTCATGAAAATGTGACATGTCACGATATCGTGACACTTTTTTCTCTTTGCTCTTTCTCTTCGCTTTGGACCGCAAAAATGCAACATGTCACGATATCACGACACTTTTTTCTCCTTGCTCTTTCTCTTCACTTTGGACCATGAAAATGCAACATGTCACGATATTGCGACACTTTTTTCTCTCTGCTCTTTCTCTTTGCTTTGGCCCGCGAAAATGCTACATGTCACGATATCGCGACACTTTTTCCTCCTTGCATTTTCTCTTTGCTTTGGCCCGTGAAAATACAACATATTGCAATATCGCGATACTTTTTTCTTTTTGCTTTTTCGGTCGCGAAAATGCAACATGTCGCAATATCGCGACACTTTTTTCTCCTTGCTTTTTCGCTTCTCTTTAGGCCACGAAAATGCAACATGTCGCGATATCGTGACACTTTTTCCTCCTTGCTTTTTTGCTTCTCTTTTGGCCACGAAAATGCAACATGTCGCGATATCGTGACACTTTTTTCTCTTTGCTTTTTCGCTTCTCTTTTGGCCGTGAAAATGCAACATGTCGCGATATCGCGACACTTTTTTCCCTTTGCTTTTTCACTTCTCTTTTGGCCACAAAAATGCAACATGTCGCGATATCGCGACACTTTTTTCTTGATGCGGTGTTTTGATTTTTCTTTGATCTTTAGCATATGGGCCACTTCGGTCTTCTTGGAAAACCTGTAACAACTTCACCCAAACATCAAAAACATCCTCATAAACATTTATCATCACTGTACATACTCTGAATAACCTCTGAACTCCTGTCCACTACATCAATTGATCTATCTGACTGTGTTGACAACAATGACAATACTGTCGCTGCACCTTGCTCAACAAGACTATGTTCTTATCATGGAATATATGAATACTTTAAAAACTGGTAAATGTGCTTCATCTAAAAATTGGTTTGATTAATTTAGTTTAGTAAACTCTATTCAAGCTAGCATAATTATTTGGAACATATAATGAATAACATCAAGAATAACTTTACACGTGTGATTGGATGCATCTATGAGTATAATGTGATTTGCATTGTCATAGAGTGTATTCTTACCAAGTGATAATTAGGTGTATTGCTATCATGAATTGAAAAAAATAATTATCATTTGTGGCCAATCCCAAGGTAAGGGGTTGTTATAGCTTTACTTCAAATAACAAGTTTCATTATTTCTATTATAAAGAAGAGATGGCAAACCTATTGGAAGCTTTCATAATTTTCATCATGAAAAAATAACAAGTGAATAATAAATATTATATGTATTTTAATTAAAATAGTATATATAAAATGTTGTGGATAATATTATGCATTTAGTTAATTTTGATGTGCAGTAGAATGTATTCTTTCCAAGTGACAATTAGGTGTATTATTATCATAAATTAAAATAAAAAAATTGCTATTTTTAACCAATCCCAAGGTAAGAGATTACTTCAAAGGACAAGTTTTAATATTTCTATTATAAAGAAGATATAACAAACCTTTTGGAAGCTTTCATAATTTCCACTAAAAAAACTAGTCAATAATAAATATATGCATTTCAATTAAAAGAGTATACATTAAATGTTATGGATAATATTATGTGTTTCATTAATCTAAGGAAAAACAATCGTTCTATTTTTTTTAATGCATAATTGGCTACCCACATCATTGTTTTCTGTCGGGCTCTTCGTAGCAGTTTTTAAAAGTGGCGCACCATATATTTATTTTTTTTTGTTGAATTTTGCGGACAGACTTGGAAAGGATGGTGCGCTGTATCCTAGGATAATATTACTTGAAAGGGAGGTTAACTGTTAGTGGTCAAGTCATAATATATTTATCCATGCCATTTTTGCATATATCAAATGCCAAGGTATTACAGGCTTAACCAACTTAAAATAAGCTAAATTAGTTTTCTAAAGTAACTTTTGTGTCAACAAGGAGACAAGCGACAATATTAAGTTAAAAAAAAATTCAAAACCATAGATTCTATGACAAAATAAAGGCCGGTTTTGGAGGAGTATTGACCATCATTGTCTCAAATTAATTCCATAATTTTAAATATAATAATAGGTTAATTATTTATTAATTTTTTATTTAATAAATAAAACATTTTTTGGGTTTTATATGTCTTAAGGAGAATATATATTGACAAGGAAGTTTATTTTATCTTATTTAAAGATAACGAAAGCTTAAAGTTCATAACAATGTTTTCTTGTATGTTAAACTTATATATTATAATTTGGGTGTGATATCATCTAACTTATTAAATTTTTTAAGGAGACTTTCTTCATGGATTAGAAACGACCAATTCGATGGCCAAAACTGTATGAATTCCTACCATATATTTACCATCCATTACTCCACCTTCTTTCTCTATCATTTCTTCTATCTTTGCTCATCTTTCTCTCTCATCCCCTTCTCTTATTTCCACTCCTCTTTTCCATTCTCTTATTGTGCTTCTTCCATCATTCACTAGTATAGCATATGTTTCTCCAAGATCCTCCCTACCTCACAACTCTCCAAGAGGTACTCTTATTCCAATGGTCATGGTAGCAATAAGAACCACTGAGATAACCTTATTTCCTTCTCATTCATCCAAGCCCTCACTTCACAACCATTGGTCCCACAAACCATGTCATCTCCTTTGAACACCCTAGTTAGATTGGCAACTCATCCCACTCCTTCCACTGTCATTCCATTCCCTACTATCACCACTCATTTTATACCACTTGCCATGTCATCCACCTCCACTCATCCACTATCCCAAGGATGACAACTTCTCTTGTAGGTGAGAATGCCCATCACCCTTGCCTAATTATCTAAGTTTACATGAGCTTCTTAATTGACAAGTATGTTTGAAGAGCTTGGACAAATTTATGCTTACAAGGTTGGAGATTTTGATAAAACCATAGTTAATATACCAACCAAAATGGTAATATTTCATAGTCATACACTCTCTACCGGCAAGGACGCCACTTGCATTATCGATGATGTGACCCGGGTTCAATCCTCATGGTGGATGTGTATAAGTATTACTCAATAAAAAATATAGTCATCTTTCATTTCATTTCATCTATCACACTCTAAACTTCATAAGTTTATTTTTTGTATTGTATTTTTATGCAATTCTATTTTTGCATTTATTTTCTTTGCATTTTAGTTTAAATTAGAGATCCAAATTAGGACAACAAGGAACTTACTTAAATCCAAAGGTCAAGAGAATCCTTTGGCAATCTTGTCCAACCTTGTTGAAACTCATATTTAGGGTGCAAAAGTTAAATTAGAAGTTATGACAATTCCTTGGGTCAACAATAATGTGATTAGTCACATGATTAGATGTTGAATTCATGAGGACTAAATTATTCTTACATGTGTGACTATTTTAATGTTATATAATTTAAGTTGAGTTCATGTAGGCATAGATGCACATCATTATTTTCTCATTCTGTTAAGCTAGTGTCCAATATTTATTTTCCTCATAGAAGGGTTGGTCCTCTCAGATAGGAAAAAGAACTCGGGAAATTCCTCATAACATTTATATGCTTAGGCAATAAATCCAACATACACATGTTATATACACAATACATGTGTTGAAAGTGTAATCTAACTTATGCCTGATTTTTACATTATATGATTTAATTTGTATAGGCCTATGGGCAATCATTGTACAAATATATTTAATCTATTATATATTCTTTAATTATGTAATCCCTATGGGCTATATTTAACCTTGTTATGGTTAAATACATCTTCTAATTTTAATTAACCTAAAGTTGTTTTGTTATGCCAGCTTTAGGTTAACTTGATATATCTTAAGTGCCTTAACAACATTGTTGCCTTGGTTAGTAAAATGTGCTTTGGTCATGAGATACTCAATTTCAAACCCCATGGGATTTTTTGCACTTTCAGAATGAAGGGATAAAACCATAGTCGATGTGACAACCAACATGGCAATATTCTATGTCATATAACCATACAACTTCTTCTATAGGTGATAATGTCCTTCACCCTTTCCTAAGAAACTAAGTCTTCATGATATCCCTTGCAAACAAGTATATGTGAAGAGCCTAGACCAAGTATGCTTACAAGATTGGAGAAATTGATGTCATCAAGTGTTAGATATATTTTTAGCTAAGAATTTATGGAAGAAAGAATACAAGTGATATAGCATAAATACCTCCAAGGTCTCATTGTTCTTTTATTTGTAACTATTGAGGAAGGGGGACAAAGTGTACTTTGTTGAGGCTTTAGGGACCGACCCCACCAAGGTAGCATTAACTCTTACTAACTTGATTAATATTGTTGGAAATTTTGAGTAGATGAATTGTCATTGATGTCAAGAGTGAGTGGTCATTTATGTCAAGCTTGCAGCACCAGTGAGTGGCAGTTTCAGTGGGCAGCATCAATTTTAGGTTCTCCAATCAATGCAAAAGGAGATTCTGCTTCCAGTTGGTCAAGACCCGGTTTCAAGTAGTTAGATGTGGTCCAAAGTGCAAAGAAGAAGCCCAAGAAAATAATATTATAATATTTCTTTATAATATTATACAAGGAAGAATAAATTAATTATAAATTAATTAATATAATTTTATTAAATAAATTTATTAATTAATTTACTTAACTTTATGTTATTTAAATTAATTATTAATTAATTTTAATATTAATTATATATTAATTTATGTTAATTTTAAATAACTCTAAGGTGGGTTATTAAGTCAAAAAATAAATTTAACCATCGAACGCCGATGTGGGGAGAAAATTAATCAATGTGTATATAAAGGGGACTCCAACACCTTAGCCAAGATAATTGACTGCATTCGATTTTAATCTCCAAGCAATTGCGAATCATGTGAATCATTTGGTGATACAGAGAAGGGTTTAATTGGTGTTTAAAGGACCAAGTGGAAGGAAAGGATTTATTACCCACTTTAGAAGGCACCTTGGTCACCAAGCACAGGTAGTGCAGTTGGCAACTTTGGTGAAGGTAAGGCATTATGGCAGCGTGTGGCAGAGGTTCGAATTCGTAGTAGAGTGGTTTGTTTTGAAGGCATTGACGACGATCGAAGGCACTAAGAGGAAGGAAGCTTCCCTTCCTTATCGTGGGGACCTATAGCCCATGCGGTGGGCACCAAAGCACTAAGGCTCTTGGCGCTTGGGGAGTCGACGGTTCGAATCACGTCGAAACCCTTTTGGGTAAAATATAAAGGTATGCAATTAATTGGGGGTCGTAATTTTTGGAAAGACTATAGCTGAGTCATTAAAATTAATTTTTGCATAATTTATTTGGTTTGTAAGGTTTTAAGGGGAGTTATAAGGTTGATGCAAAATAATTTTGTGGTGATATCTGCTTTAGTGTTTGAAAAGGGTAATAAGGTGTTTAAGGTTGTTTGAGTTTTTAGTGGTATTGGATATTATTTTAAGTTGGAGATTATAAGGTGTATCAAAATAATTATTTTTATGTATGATTTGATGGATGCTAATTTCAAGAAGGAGCAATAAGGTGTAGTTGAGCTTTGATTATTTTTGTGACTAAGGAATATTCTGATAAAAGTGTTAGAGTGATATTTTGTCATCTAACCATTGAAATTGGAAAGAAGGAAATTGTGATTGAGATAGGTTTTCTAAGGGCACTTCTACATCAAAAAAAAGGTATGGGCACATTTTCCTAGTGAATGGTTGTCGAATGTTGTGAATTCTAAGTTGGAGTGAAAAGGGTTTTTCTAGAATAAAGAGTTGTTGATAAAACCTTGTTTGATAAGCATTGTTGTTGAAGTGATTAGTTGAGTGAAGAACTTGAACTAGAGTTTTTGTCAAAGATCATGAGTATCATTGTTATGTAAAGTTGTCCAATATCATAAGTATCATTGTTATGTGAGATTAGCATTATTTTTGAAGCAATTGGTTGAGTGAGGAACTTGAACTAGGGTTTGCAAATATCATGAGCATCATTGTTATGTGAGATTAGTTTTTAAGTATTGTTGGAAACATTTGAGTGAATGTTCATAAGTTTGGACTAGGGTTTGTGAGTAAGTATTATTTCATTGAGTGATTGGTTGAGTATAGTTGGTTGAGCCTAGTCAAGTGGATGTATTGATATGATAGTTCAAGATCCGTGAAACAAATTATTCTATATTATGAATTTATTTATGAAAGAGGTTGAGTGTTGATGAATGTGAAACATATTGAGTCTCTAACAATTCTTTATATGTTTATGTGATAAAATAGAGATTGAAAATGATTGATATTTTGTGAGTGTGAAGCATATTGAGTCTCTAATTATTTTTCTCTATGTTTCTATGGTAAGTTAAATTGAAAGTAATTGAGCATTGTGGTGAATGTGAAGCATATTGAGTCTCTAACAATTCTCTATATGTTTCTATGCTATTGGACAAGTTCTAGTGAGGACTTATTGAGCAGATTTGAGGTAAGTCTTTGAGAAGACTTGTGAATAGATTTATGTGAGCTTTTGTGTAAAATTACAATACAAAGTTTGAGGACAGAGAGTTTTGAGCAGATTGGACAAGTTCTAGTGAGGAGTTATTGAGAATATTGGACAAGTTCTAGTGAGGACTTGTTGAGCAGAATGGAAAATTTCTAGTGAGGACTTGTTGAGCATATTTGACAAGTTATAGAGAGGACTTGTGGACAGATCATTGTGAGATTTTGTGGAATATTACAAGGCAGATTTGAGATAAGTCTTTGGAAAGACTTGTGAGCAGAGTTGATTGATTAATTTGTTCAAACCTTGAGCTAAGGTTTGGGTCAGATCTAGCAGAGTTGATTTGTGATTGGATCAATATTTGTGTTAAGGATTGAGGACAAAGTTTGAGGATAGATTTGTGCTAGACCAAAGGAATGTGTTTAGTGCATATCAGAGGATAGATATTGAGGATAGATTTGTGCTAGATCGAAAGACTATGTTTAGTATAGATTTGAGGACAGAGTTTGATGCATATTTAAGGACAGGTTTGTACCAGAACAAAGACAATGATTGAGCAGATTTGTGATAAACTGAAGGACTGTGTTTAGTAAATATTTGAGAAAGAGCAAATAATAGGCCTTGGAAGTGATAGAGTATAGAGGATGACATTCTCCAGTGGATATAGATCCATTAGCTAGGGCAGTGAGGATAGGAGTATTAAATGGATAGAGATCCATTAGCCAGTGTAGTGGAGGCAACGGTTCTTCTAGAAGATCACTAGCCAAAGCTAAGGAGAAAGGAGTTATCCTATGGATAGAGATCCATGAACTTGATTAGGGGATTGGTGTCTCCTTTGTACAGAGTTCCATAAACATTGTAATAGGGAAAGGATTCCTAAGAGATTTATTTAGAATATTTTAGTGAAATATTTTCTCCACGGAGTAGCCCATATTGGGTGAACCATGTTAAATTTGTATCTCTATTGTGTGTGGTGATTTATGCATTGCTTTGATTACTACTATTGATATTTCTATCTATACATTACATAATATTGATTGGAAAAGAAAAGTAAAAAGTGGTATTATACTATTCACCCCCCCAATCTCAGTATAAGCTTGTGTTATTCAAATATAGAATCCAAACTAGACCTAGACAAGATGGACCCATACTGAATAGTCTAGTTGGCTAACTAGCTCATGCCTAGAGTGCCAATTAAATATGGTTGGCTAGTAATTGGCAATAAAGTAACATAGATCAAGAATGGGAGAATACATGTACATGAATTATTTTGGCCATTTACATTCATATTTGATATATATTTTTTAATTTACATGGTGGAATCGGTAGCCACCATGAATCTGGACAGGCTATCCAACGTTTTATGGCCGCCACAGTATTGTACATTGTCTACCTCAAAATCTTCCATACAGTTCTTCGTGTAGTCCACTCCTATAACCACCATGTTACAATAGTATTATAAACCTTTTACACCACTAAAAGCACCAAAAAAGGGACAAGTGTTTAGTCCAATGAGGCCTGATATTTTAACCTTCGACCTCCACCCCCTTAGAGGGTTTGGTCGAACCAATTGGTCTACACCTTGGACCTACATATTTGATATTATAAGTGAATATTATTTAATTATTACCTGGATATATTTTATTGCTCAACATATAATTCTACTCTTGATTAGTGATATTTCAACCTATAATATTATGGCTTATTTATAATGGGACCTATGATATTTTGAGATAGGAAAGCTTAAAATCCAATAGTGGTATCAAAATTACCACTTAACTTTATCCATTTTTGGTAGAGTTATATTTTAGAGCCATCATTATATTGGACTTGGTCCACTTCAAAAGTAGTGAAGACTTGGACTCTATTTTATAAAGGTTTGATTGAGTAGATATTGAGGGGACAAGTAAAAGTCACCCTGATTTGGATGCTAGGGTCTTTCCACTTGGTTCAAGGAAAACCATTGAAGACTAGGACTCAACTTGAATTTATTAAGGGTCAACTCAGAAGGAAGTTGGACATGTGGGGACATTCATAGTCACCCTAATATTGATTTTAGATTCTCTGGAAAAGTGGAGTATCATTTTTTGTTCTTAAATATGACCTAAGACATTAGAGATAGATTTTAGAGATCAAAAAGCATCATAGCTACCAAAATATTGAGAATCATCATAGCTTCTAGGATATTGAGAAGCTTCAAAACTTCTTGATATAGAAAAATATCTAATATTCTTGATATAGAGAAACATCTAAGCTTCATGAGATTTAAAAGCAATATAAGCTTCTTGAGAATAGATAAGAGTTGTACTGAGAAGAAGTATACAGAAGAAGCCTCTAGAGATAAGGTATATTGAGGCATAGAGAAAATTTCTAGCTAATCAGATAACCAAAAAGATAAGGCTGACTAGAAATCATACACATATTTTAGTTTTGGCATTAGAATCAATATTCTTGAATTATAAGAAGGCATTAGCTATTAAAAGAGCCATTAAGATAAGCAATAAGGCTATTATAAGAATGATTAGTGCTATCGAGAAGCGTTATCATCCTAAGGTAAGTAAGAAGCTAAGAGCCATTATGAAATACTATTATTCTAAAGTTATCAAATAGTCTAAGAGCACTATTTTAAGTTCCAACAACAAAGATAACTAGATAGTCTAAAAGCACTATTCTAAGCACCACCAATAGAGAACAAAAAAGGGATTTGAGTGTTATTCTAAGCACTACCAACAGTGAGAACCAAACAAATATTTAAGCATTATTTAGAACAATATTCATAGTAAGAATCAAACAAAGATTTGAGTACCATTTAGAGTGTTATTCATAAAGAGAACCAAATAGATATTTGAGCATCATTTAGAGTGCTATTCATAGTGAGAATTGGACAGGGATTAAAGCACTACTTGTAGTGAAATTTGGATGAAGACTTAAGAACTATCCAAAGCACCACCTTGAGATAGTTATCTATAACATATTAGAACCCAAGTCGAGCACTACTAATAGCATCATTAAGATGTGCAAGCATTAGCACTTGAGCTAAGTGTCATTCACAACATCATTCAGACTTGCAAGTATTAGCACCTAAGAATAGCACCATTCACATATTTTGGATGCACATACACTATCCATAGGAAGGCACCTAAGAGTGATAGGAGGATGCAAAACATTCTTCACAGAAAAATGGATGAAGAAGTACAACAAATAGAATTCCAAGCATTAGCATAATGTGCCTTGGAGGAATGAAATGTTAGCTTGGCATGTTGACCAAATTGGATGAATGAAACGTGAACTTGGTACGTTGACCAACACCTAACTCATCGTAGTGATAATTCAACCAGCCAACACAAGTAACGTTCTACATAACATATCTAGAATTGGTGTGTTATTTAATTTTTGGAGAAACAAAATTGGTTTGTTTTTTGAAAATTTTTGGTGGAGTTCTAAGGTTTTCCACTTAAATGTTTATTTAGACCTTAGCTATTTTTTCAAAAGTTATTTTGAAAGTTTAAATTTATTTATAATTTATGGAGTGATAAGGATTACTACTAGGATTTAATTTTTATAAGGTTTGAAAATATAATAGTTCTTTTAAGTTTTGAAGGTTTGAAGATTTAAGATTTTAGTTTTTTATTTTTCAAGAAATTTGAAGTTTTTGAAGATTTGATAAAATTATAAATTTTTGAAAATCTTGAAATTCAAAAGTTTGCAAATTTGATTTAGTGGGGATTTAAAAGTATTTCTACTTCAAGAAAATTTAGAATTTACAAATTTCTTATTTGTGATATTTTAAGTTTTGGATATATAAGGATTTTAGCTTCAAAAGAACTTATGGATTATTGTTATATTGATCTCGAAGCAAGTAGGCATATGACAGGAACCAAACAATGGTTTAACACTTTGCAAGAGAATTATGAAAAACCAGTTGTCATAGAAAATAGTATGACTTATGAGATCAAAGGAGTAGGAGATATTTTAATTGGTCTATCAAATGAAAAAGGAATGATTAGTGATGTACTATATGTACCTATATTAATTGCTAATATTATTTTAGTGTCTCAACTAATGGATCAAAATGTAACAATTCACTTCAAAATTATTAAAAACAAAAACAATTGTCTTATTACCAAACAAGGAAGAGTTATAGCTTCTAGTTCTTATAAAAATAGTCTATTTACTCTAGATACATTTTCAAATATGGCTCTATCAGTAGGGATTTCATAAACAAAAGAACTTTGGCATAAAATGCTAGGACATATAGTACATCTTCACTAAATGATATGAGTAAATATTAAATGGTTAAAGGTATACCTAATCATGGGAATCTATGGTCTGTCCAAAATTTATAGGAGGAAAACAACATAGAATACCTTCTAAACTCAGTTAGCATAGAGCTCAAGAACCATTGGAATTAATATAAACAGATTTATGTGATATGATGAACATTACTAGTCTTAGAGGACACAAATGTTTTCAACTATTTCTTAATGATTACTCTAGAAAAATGTGGGTGTATCTTATGAAATTCAAATTTGAAGTATTTAGTTGCTTTAAACAATTCAAACTGGTAGTGGAAAAAGAAACAGGAAAATCAATCAAGAATCTTCCTTTAGATATAGGAGGTGAATTTTTATCAAGATAATTTTACTCATTTTTATAAACCAATGGCATAAAAAGATAGCTTACCACAACATATTCACCAAAAAAAAATGGTATTCTAGAAAGAAGAAATAGATCTATTATGGAAATGGTTCATTGTATGCTAAAAGAAGTCCATATTGATCATCAATATTGGGTAGAAGCATTAAAACTAGTTGTATACTTATAAATATATCACCTACAAGGATACTAAAAAATATTACTCCTTATGAAATATGGTCAAGATGAAAACCAATAGTAGAACAATTGAGAATCTTCGGATATAAGACTTACATGCATACCCCAAAGCAAAGACGAACTAAACTAGATCACAAAACTATGTGTGGAATATTTCTTGGTTATGATGATGATTCAAAAAGTTACAAAATAATTGATCCAAAAACAAAGAAATTTTATATGAGTAGATATGTAGTATTTGATGAAGGAAATAAAAATATTATTAAAGATAAAAATATTGACATAGGAATAATTCTAAGTTTTTCAAAAGAAGACTCATCAAGTGAAGAATCAGAATTAGAAATATATGATGAACAAATTGAGAATTTACATACTACTACAACACTTCATAGGAATAACCAATATGGCTTAGTGTAGACACTAAAAACTTGTCAATACGATTGTGCTACCATAAGTAGTGACTTCGTGACACACCAAGGCCCCCAGGGAAGCCCTCAGGAGGTATACAGTGGTTCTAACCACTTAATGCAAGGATTTGAAAGGTTCTAGGCCACTTTTGGCACCTTTTGGATACCCTAATGCTATGGTATGAATACAAAACCTATTCATTGCATCCCAAAGTGAATAGCAGCATTCACTCTCGGGTGAAGCGAATAGCAGGTTTGACTAGCAAAAATTCAAACCTAGACAAATGGCACCTGCCAACGGTTATATTTCTGGTCCATAATGGATAGGAGGGCAGGGCACGCAACATCTTACTGCTCTAGCCCATGAGGGAAGCCAAATTGGGAGATTCTATTCTCCCTCCAATGCATGCCACCCTAGTGGCAAAGTGGCACCTCATGCCTCGCATGCCCTCGCATGCCTTTTGACCCATGAAACCTCCTTAGGCTATAAAGTGGAGATATTTTCCACACCAAAAGAGAGGATATTTTTGAGGACAAAGCAATGAAGTTCTACCAATATTTCCTTCCACCCTATTTGCACCAATTGCTCCCTCAGAGTCTCTTCCTAGCGAAGGAGGTTTCTGAGTGAGTTAGGATGCATAATTTGTTACAAAACCAAACCAACTGAGTGAATCCCATCACAAAATTTTATGAAAACATATTTTATAGGATTTTACATCATTCCAAGTGGTATTGGTGGTAAAATTTAGGGATATTTCATGGGTGCCGCACCCCAGGGTGCCCCCTAATATGTGACAGTCCTATTCGCTCCACCCCAGGATGAATAGAGATATATGCACAATGTTTTGATTGTTTTTAATTATTTATTTTCTAAATGTTCATATGATGCTACAGTTCCAAAATCATGTTATTCTGAGTTATATTTGCCGAGATATTGCATTTTTAGCATTTTGTAAGGTCTCTTGCAGGTATCTGGCGGTCATTTGAAATAAAACCCAAAATGTGATTGATATTGCAAATATGATAAAACGGGTTTTCTAATAATAGTATTTCATATCTATCCAATTTTCATGCATTTTGGATATGCATAGGATCAGAATTTTCTTGCTTTGGGTTTTGCAGGTTGCGCACGGTCATTCCAGTTTCGAAGCCCCATCGGATGCAATTTTGGTGCAATTTCTAGTGATATCTTCCTAAAACCTTCCTTTTCATATACCTTTGAAATTTTGTTCTATTTGGAGTTTATTTGATATATTTTCTCATTATTAGCCGTTTTGCCCCTGTGGGGATTGCATGCTTTTTATCATATGCACTCGCTATTTGACGATTCAAGTTTCCTTGTGTGCAAATTCAGGTTATTACAGTGCATTGGGAGGCATCCTAATACATCATAGATCAAATACACAAGTGACAGAAACCTTGGACCGCCCACTTTGATTGTAGGTACGAAGAAAGACATTGGATGTGCACCCGAATTTCTTGAAGGATTTTGATCCTTGGGCACCTGAGTTGTAAACATGTGTATCACCCCTTTTGAGCCCTCAAGTAGATGCATTGTAACTTAGAATTTTATCAGTTAAATTAATAAGAAATCTATTTTATTTGCATATTTTCTTGTTATTTACTATATTTTCCATCTTTTCTTGCATGCTTCCGTTTGACGCTCATAAGCGATAGGGCATAGATACACATATTTTTTATTATCATTTGGTGCACCGTTTTTTCCTAATTTACTTAGAGATACACTTAAGGACTCAAATCTATAGAAAATGCCATAGCTCACTACTACAATACCTCAAACTCATAACTTAATGAGAATAAATAGAGGATTGATAAGTTTTGTAGTAAAACCTACAACTACTCTATGTACTTTTAGTCATCTAGAATGGAAGGCAACCATGGAATCATAATATGCAATGTTAATGAAAATAAAACATGGAATCTAGTTGATTTATCTCAAGGAAATACAATAGTAGGATGTAAGTGGATCTACAAGATCAAATACAAATTATATGGTTCACTTGACAAATACAAAGCTCAATTAGTTGCAAAGGGATATACTCAAATAGAATGAATTGATTATGAAGAAAATTTTCTACCAATAGCAGAATGAATACTATTCGAATAATTTGTGCTTTAGCATCATATCTTGGATGGAAAATTCATCAAATGGATGTAAAAAGTACATTTCTTAATGATGATATTGAAGAGGAGGTATATATTGTTAGATTTTGAAGCTAAATACTAAAGATAAAATAACCACAAAATATAAAATAAAGTTGCAATATGAAATATAAGATAATGAAAATATTCTAAATGTATAAAACTCATAAATAACTTCAACATTAACTCATAGAACTACCACTAACAAATGCTCACAAAAATTGTAACTCCATTGAGATCTCAAGTACCCATACTTACAAACACTTTCATACTACAATACATGTATTTTGCACACACACACACATAGATACTTATATAATGGAATGTGACTCTTCATATGGACTATTCTATGGACTCATGTGCACATGGACTATTATGCACATTTACATTACCAAAATACTTTGCACACTTGTGCATTTATTACATTGCATAAAGTAAATACTCACACTCTAATCTAGGACACTCTCCTAAATTAAATATGTACCCAAGGTGGTACATTAGCATGTACCAAATAATGTAATATATTCCAAAACCCCCTGTATTACATTATTTGGTTATTGAAGAATTTAGTCTTCAATATGAATCTTCATATTTGTCTTCATTCTTCAAGTGACCTTGCATTTGATCTTCTACTTGAGCTTCATCTTTTTTCTTGACTTTGTATTCTAACTTTGGCACTATTCAATTTTTCTTTCTAATTCTATTGTTGAAAAAGTTTATACATTTCTTGTACCCATCTCTAAACTTTGAGAAACACTTTTGATAAAATTCATCAATGAATTTTCTTGTCATTGTGTATATCCATTCAAAAAATGACTTTCTTTGTACCAACAATATCTTTGAGAATGATTGGTACCTCCACAAATTTTACAACAATGAAGATTCCAACATCTTTCTATCTTGTGTCCATGCCTACCACAATGTTCACATTTGTTTTTTGAATGTTTGAAGTCTTCATTATGATGTTCTTTGTCATATACATTATCTATACACTTTTTGCCTTCATGAGTTACATCACATGCAACATCTATTTTTGAATCAAGTTTCCTTGTTATGAATTCCAAGTTGAGAGTATCAAAGTTTGCATCACACTTCTCTTTTATATTTTGTTGAAGATCACTAGTGTCACAACATTCATCTACCATCAATGGTTTTAATTCTATAGCATCACAACATGAATCTATGATAGGTCTTAAATCATTTTTATCACAAGAAGCATATTTCATCATTGGTTTGTTCTCTAATTCTTCAACTTTTTTGCTTTACTTGTAATATCAATAGGTCTATTATTCAATGTATCATTAACGGAATTGTTTTCCAAAATTTTAATCATTTATTTTTATCTTTAAAGGACTTAATTAGAAATAAATACTATCTTCATTATTGTTCCTATATCATTAGGTAATGTGAAAATATTTTTAGAGTCGTCAACTGCTTCTTCAAGCTTTGAATTTAGATAATTTTGAAGCATTGAAAATTTTTCATCTTTGGCTTCTACTATGATTGTTTGTAAGATTTTATTTTCCTTCATTGATATATTATTTTGTCCTTCAATGTTTGGTATCATGTACTTGATAAAATATTTCAAATTTTACAACATTTCCTTAGCTTCTTCTAATGGTTTGTCTTCAATGTATATCGATTTTTATTGAAAATACAAGTTCTCTTCTTCAATTGTTTCTAACAACTCATGTTTTTGTATTTCAATTTTTGGATCATTTGTTTTCTTCGTCATTTGCTTTTTCTTGGTCATATTCCTTTAAAATTGAGTACCTTATGACTCCCTAATATCAAAATTATAATTTCTTTTACTTCCAAATTTCTCAATCCTATGTTGGTGTTGAATTCCTTATAACTCCAAATTTAGAAATTCCATAAAAAGATATTTGCAAGTTTTATATTCCTAATTTGAAGTAGAAAACCTTATTTCTCTAATATTATTAAATTTAAAATATGTCAAATTGTTTTGTAAACTCAAATAATCAAATTACAAGACTTCAAATTAATTCCTTTAGTTCTTCAAACCAAATTTCAAATCTTCATAAACTTTCAAATAGCAATAATCAAGTTTCTAAGGTTTCAAATATTAATTCAAATTCTTATCTCTCCAAAATAAATAGTTTCACTTTAACCTTAGAAAATAATAATTTTATGTAACCTTATACCTCCTATCTTGAGCATATAAATAATTTTAAATTGAATGAATTACCTTCAAACTTGAATGCATAAATTCTCTTGGTCAAATGTGTTTGACCATCTCCTAATTGGTGCTCCTCCTATGTTGTACATATGGAGTTCTTGTTGTACTTTGTATTACCTTGGAAAGACTAAACTCTCTCTCCTATTTGATTGGTCAACTGACTTCCAATGTTCTAATGGTGCTCTAATCAATATGTTATCCTTGTTGTATAATTGAAATGAAAGTAATGCATACCTATTTTCAATCAAATCCTTTATTGTATGTATCTTGGATGGCTCTCTTGCATATGCCAGATGAATTATCTCCTCCTTACTTTCACTTAGGCTTCAATAAATGAGTTTCCTTGCACTTGCCCCTATTTTTGGTACTCTCTTTGAAATCAAAATTCCACTATACTATCTTTGGTACCTCAAAATATGCATTGACCTATCCTCTACGATTGTTTGAATTGCTTCAATCCTGTTGAACTTCCACTTCTCATGTGCCACATAGCACTCAATCTCTTCTATCACTCCAAATTTTCTTACCTTGTTCTCCTCAAGTGCTTATAACATGAATTTACCTAGATTCATGAAATTATGACACTATGGACGTTACACTTTACAAGTATCTTACCTCCAATAGATATTCAAATGTCTCCTTTAACCTTCGCACTAGCTTGGTACTTGGAATTTTCCCTAGCTCATCCTTTCTAATGCTTTGTCTTCACCACACGTGTCCCTTCACTATCTTTTGCATGAAATGTTTCCTCCAATATTTGATGCTTGGATTTTGACCTAGTTATTCAAATATCTATTTCCTTTATGTACTTTCCTTCACTATATTTTTTAAAAATATCTTGGTTATATTCATTTGAGCTCCTTGAGTGAAGCTATGACATTGAACCTTCAACTTGGTGGCTTTATTTCACTTTTCTGGTGGTGGCTCTTACTTAAGTGGTGGTGGCTCTTCCATGAGCAATGGTGGCTCTTCCTTGAGTGGTGGTGACTCTTCCTTGAGCTCTTCCTTGAGCTATGGTTGCTCTTCTAGATCGATGGTGCTTTCACTACTTAAAACCGATACCTCCTTATTTTCTTGAATGGTTCCCTTAGTGTCTTTAGACACTAATATTTGCTCTATTTGGTCTTCTATTTTCTTAAACAAATACCCTTAGTTTATTTTTACACTAATAAATCTACACTTTAATGAGCTTGTAAAAACAATATTTAATACTAATATTATTTTCTCCTTATTTCCCCTTTTCAAGTAAGCTTTAACTTAGATATTTGTTGTTTTATTTCTATAGATTTTAGGACACGAATGCTACCTCCTTCTTTTGCTTGAAGACTCTATATTTCAACTTCCTTTTTCAAAATTTAATAAAGCTAATATGATGCTCTAAAATACTTAATATAAACTAGTTTTAATTCTCAAATAATAAACTTATGTAGCACCAATATCACATAACTTTTTGGTTTCCTTTTGTAGCTAATTTCCTTGGTGATTTGATCACCCTTTTGCTATCTAGATCTTGTAAATTTTGCACCTTAACTTTATTTCACTTTGTTGCTCTAAACTTATCAATTTTTCTGCTCTAATTTCTTGCTGCCCAAAAACTTGCTTTCTCTAAACTTATTGCCATCTTGATCTTGTAAATTTTGTTGCTCTTTCACTTTGCTTACTGCCTAATAACTCTCTCAAATCTACCCAAAGTTCTTAAAAATACAACTCTTTCTTCTCCTTATAATGTTATCCATAAATATAATTTTTGTGGCTTCAAATATCCTCCAAATGTTTCTCTCAAAATCTGAAACTTATAGCTATTAGTGCTGCCCAAATGCTATCCAAAATTTTGTAATTTTATAGTCAATTCCTCCTTTATTTTGTTGTTCAAAATTACCTCAAAATTCTCCAAACTACTACCTTATTTTGCTATCAAGTCTTTCATTTTTTTGTTCAAGGGTACTTAAAAATATACCCAAATCTTCTCCAATTCACAGCTCTATGTTAGGGTAAAAAGTAGTATTTACTTTTACCATTAGGTTATTACATAATTACCTAGTAGGTTAGATTGATTTAATTATATTTCTACATTTACCAGTAAGATATTCATGTTGAATATCTTATGGTTGTCACGCGCTATTATTTAGACGTGATATATTTTATTGTTAGTGACTCATAATTTGTTAAGTTGTTAGCATAGAATCCTAGTGAGTAGCTACCTTTCAGGGGGGACAACTTATTAGGCTATTCATAGCCTAACCTATTGTTATATAAACTCATTCATATCAAATTTATTGTTAATGTTCAATATTAATTTAATTGCATCTTGAATTTGCCAACATTGGCATCAGAGATACAGAGGCAATACTGGGCAATGCGCATCACTAGGCAATGTGAGAGGAGGTCTTCTCATTCTAGCTGGACCAAGGCACGCAATTCTCGAGAAGCATGATCCCCTGGATAGGAACGTGTTTCAAGGGTGGAATCAGCATGAAATACCTTACTTGGGTTTGCATTTCTCATAGGTTGTGTTGTTTCATTTTGAATTTATTTTTAATTTTTATTTCCATTGAATCCCTGGACCTTCTTGTTGGCCCACAGTCTACCCATGTGAGTAGGTGACCCATGTGGATAGGCTTGATAGCCCACATCCATGAAGGGAGGAAAGCTACCCACTATGGGCAACCAATATCCACTACAGATACTGGTGACAAACCAATGGAGGACCACCTCTAAGCAAGGGTCATACTACCCTCTGATCGATGATCAAAAACTAGTCTCCAACAATCGACTTGAGGTGTCGGCTCAAGGAGGCCCACCTTGATGCAATAGCACAATCGCCCTCACACCACATGATCTAATGGATGATCCTAACACATTCTGATGAGGCACTAAAACCTAGAACTAGCAGACCAACCTTGATAGATTGACTGAATGACATCGACCTAACACAGGGGACTGACTGACACCAACCTAACATAAGGAATAGATCGACTCGACTGATATGGCATACACCCCAAGGATGGCACCATATTGGCATGCATCCCAAGGATGATCCAAGACCTAACATGTGGTAAATAAGCCACTATACTAGACTGACACATTGGAAACATGTGGTGGACTAGCCACGCACCACCTGGTAGACTTGACTGATCGATCAACTGACATGGCAGACATGTGGTGGACTAGCCACGTGTCCACCTGAAACATGGGTGACACATGGAAGAATAGGCCATGCACCACATGGACTGGGTTTCTGTGACACGTGGTTGCAATAAAAAGATCAATAGGACACTGACTGTCCAAAGGTAGTCATAAGAAAAAGGGTGACTTCACCCTTTTATGCTACTCAAAATTACTCATAGGGATGATGTGGGATAATTTCCACTGAATTTTATTTTTCTACTTAAAAGCGGGAAATAATGGAAATGGAATGTCTTTCCCTTCTCTTTCCATTAGGCTGGCCAGCCCGACTGGCAGGAGCACCAGTCATAAGGCTAGCACCCACGGAGTCATGGGATCGACTCCCGGTGGGAGCCAAAACAATCATTTTTTGCCTCACGAAACAAACATTAGAAGGTATAAACATTTTTGTATTTTTTTTTCTATTTTTTAATCTTTTTTAGTCATTTTTTTATAAAAGTGAATTTTATCAAAAAAAATTGTTTGATTATTAATTAAAATTATGCGAAAATTAATTAAATATTTGCATTAAAATTGAAAATATAAGGCCAATTTTGTTTTGCAAATTTATAAGAATGATGTTTTTTTTTTTCTCCAAAATCGGGGATAAGAGAAAAACCAAAGCACATTTTTTTGCAACAAATTGAGATTTGTAACACTTTGCTCCAAATTTTTCTCATCATTTTTGAGAGTATAATTTTTATCTCATGAAGAAGAGGCCTTGGATACAAAAAACTCTTCATCATCAAAGAGTTATAAGAAAGAGGAACGAACTTCGATGACAAACAACAAGATCTCTTTTTCATCGTATGCTTCAAGATCATAGAAGAAGTTTACCTCATTTCAATACCTACATAGATCCTTGGAAATATTTGGATCGAATTTATGGTCCCATAAAGATTAGAGAACCTTTTAATCCGGATACCCCTCCAATATTTGAGTATTGAAGCCTAAAAAGGGTCCTCTAAAACCACATTATCTATCGATTGGTTCTGGAAAGCCTTTCTAACGCTTGTCGTGTGTCGACTTATCTTGAAAGGTGAGCTACTTTGTTATTTTTACAAAACAAAGGGGGGGATAATTGATCTTTGATAAGTTGTATTATTTTGCAAAAATTGTAACACAAAGGGGGGGATAATTTGAACTTCAAAATTATTTTTTTTGCAAAACACAAATCCATATTTTGTTGCAAAAAAAACTTATAATTAGGTGCATTTTCGATATTACTCGACACCTTAATTAAAAATTGGCATCGATAAATTAGGTGCATTTTTGGTTGCATCTGAAACCTATGTGATAAAAATTTTGTGGACACTCCTTGATTGATTATTGCTTTTAATTTCATATTTTTTTGCAATTATAAATCATCAACATCAAGAGCACTCAAAACCCCAAAATTTCACAATAATTTGTGTAACTCATTGCACAGGTTTAAAAGCCAATTTTTTCTTTATATTCTCTCCTAAATCAAAATCCCTAATTCACTCTTTTTTGTTTGGCTTAATTCCCTCAAAATAACTATCCTTCTTCGAAAGGATTTTTAGGCAGGAGCCATTAAATATCACTAAACAGTGAATTATCTCTAATTTCTTCTTGTTTGGCTTAAATATCCTCAAGATGATAAATCCTTTCCAAAGATTTTTCAGACAGGTACCATTAAATATCAAGTAAAGAGAAAAAGAGAGACCATCTTGGAACCATTCTAGAACCTTCATCATGGCAACTATAAACAAATACCTAAATGATACACAATTTGCTTAAAGGTCCTAATTTTTTAGCATGGAAAACCAAGATGAAAGTAATACTTACTATAGAGGAAATATGGGATTTAGTGGATGGAACTGATTCAAGACCCACAACAACAAGAGCAGATCAGAAAGCATGGGATAAAAATAAAAATCATCTTCTCATGTTGATTCTCCTAGATACTTTTGATGAGATCTAGCCTCACATAAGTGAAGCTAAAAATGGTAAAGATGCATGGGATGCACTTTATACCATTTTTTAAGGTAAGAATAAATCGACTATTATAAACCTTCAAACTCAACTTCATACACTCCATATGAAGTCAGGAGAATTAGTAGAACTTTTCTTTGCAGAGTTGTAGAACTGAAGTCAAACTTGAATGCTTTAGGATCCAAAGTAGAAGATACTATTCTGACTTCAGTAATTTTGAGGGCTCTTCCAGAATCCTAGAAGATGTTAATCACCTCCCTTAATGTATCTCAAATAATTATAACCTTTGTGGATTTGATGAATTTTCTTCAAACAAAGGAAGCAAATCAACTCCAAAGTGATGAAGTGTCAAATACTGCACTTTACACACACAAATAGGGTGTCAAGAAGAATGATAATTTTCAAAATGGAGGATCATCTTCAAGATCAAGATAAAATGGCAAGAAAACTCAATATCAAGGGAGGTATTACACACATTATAAAATGGACAACCATGACACCAATCAGTTGGTTTAAAAACAAACAAGACAAGAAGGGCAAAAATAAACCGCAGAAGAAAAATATACAACAAAGAGGACATGTTTCTATTGAAAATTTTGATTCTAATTCAGAAAGAGCACAAAAAGTGCTGATGACCCATACAGCTTCTACTTAAAAGAATTATTTTTGGTACATTGATTTAGGCACCAAAAAACACATGACTAGCGACAAGCAGTGGTTTGAAACATTTGTGGCATGAGAAGGTAAACTAGTCACAATTGCTGATAATAAGACCTATCGTGTATAGGGTGAAGGCAGTGTATCTATTTCCCTTTCAGATGGAAAGTGTCATATTCACAATGTCCTTTATGTTCCAGGATTGATAAATAACTTATTGTTAGTTCCATAAATCTTGGATAAAAATATATTTGTCAACTTCAAAGTGGAAAATGGACTTAAATGTTGCTATATCAAAAAGTAGGGTAAAAACATAGCAATCGGTTCTTACAAGAATGGATTGTTCACACAAGATGTTGTTTCAATGCCTCATGCTGCCATGGTGGTCAACACGAATGAGGCCACTTATATTTGGTATAATATATTTGGGTATCTTAGTAAAGGGTATTTACTTGAGCTAAGTAAATCTCAAATGGTGTAGGGACTTCCCACCCTTTCATCTACATTACCAATATGCTTGAATTTCTTAGCAGGGAAGTAATGTCGACTACCATTTGAAGCTAGCTCTTCTAGAGGTAAGATATGGTTGGAGTTAGTGCACACTGATTTGTGTGATCCCATGCCACCATGTTTTGGATACAAAAGGTATTATCAATTTTTTGTAGATGATCACTCATAGAATATGTGGGTCTTCTTTCTTCAACTAAAATATGAAGTATTTTCCTACTTTTAGCAGTTAAAGAAACTAGTTGATAAAGAGTCTGGATTCTCCATAAAGTCCCTCTGCTCATATCGATGGGGGTAATATAAACCATAAGGATGCTCCTAACCTATTATATCAACTTGTTGCTCATGGCCTTCCTCAACAAATCCTTGTGGTTGAGTCATGTATACTTCTAACCTATCTAAACCACAAGGATGCTCCTAACCTATTGTTATATAAACTCACAAATATCAAATATTTTTTTAATGTTCTCACGCATATAATCTACCCAAATCTTCTCCAATTCACAAATGTATACCTTATTCAATCTGTTGTCTTATGACCCTTCAACTTCTACCTCAAAAATCTGCAACCTTCTTTTCAAAGCAGCCTTCAAAATATCTGTGGATGTCCTTAAACTTATCAAAATTGTGACCTCTTCAATATTTATTTCTCCTTCAATTTTTTTATCAAATTTTGACTTCAAATATAATATCTTCAACTTTATTCTTCCTCAAGAATCTGAATGTCTTGAGATATTCAAAAATCTTCTCCAAAATATAGAAGCCTTATTGCCAAAACATTCTTCCTTTTGGGCTTGTTTTTGGATGGCAATAATTCTCCCAAATCCTTCTTATCAGAATATTCTCCTTGCTTGCAATCTTCTACCTCTAGATTTCTTCAAATATCCTCTAATGGCCACTTCTTCAAATTTGTAATGAGGTTTTCTCTAGCCTTCTTCTTCTACTAATTCTCTTGAATCCTCTTTCCCTTGGGTCTTCTAATTTTGTAGCTCCTCAATTCTTCTTCTCAAAATTTTAATGAGATCTTTCCTTGGTCTCTCTAACTTCCAACTATGGAAATTCTCCAATATTATCTCTTTCTTGGATCTCCAAAATATGCTTCTTCTCAAATACGCAATAGGACCTCTTCTTAGTCCTCTATATTCATTCTTCAATCTTCTATGGGGACCTCCTACATTGATCTCATCAATATTCAATGGAAACAATATTTAATCTTCAATGAGACCTCTTTCTTGGAACTCCTTAATCTGTAATGTCTACTCTTTTACTGCAATTTAAAATTAATCCCTGCATGAGGAAAGCACATAGAATTTTAGGCAATCAAAGGTAAAATTATTCTCTATTTGTTGTAGGAAGCTTCTCAAATTCTGAGAACTACTTTTATACAACAAAAACTTAGACAATTGCAACCAAATACATTCAAATTTCCAGAATTCTAAAACCAATAAACTTCGCTAGTTATTGTCAAAAACTAGTGGAATGAAATCTATGTTGAGTCATAGTCTTCACGAGTTTTACTTCAACCCTGTGGAAATACTCTATCCAAATAGCAATCTAGAATCTTCTTTAGTCTATCAAAATTTTAAGACCTCCTTCTTGGGTTTCTTAATCTCATCAATGTCAAGGTCTATCTTCAAGACCTTTAATTTCATTCTATTTTAAATTTGCTCTTGGAATAAGTAAATATTCAAACCTCCCTAGTTTTCTTTATCATAGGTAATTTCTTTAACTTCAATGATTTCTCCTTAACCAGTGGAAATATCCTTTGTAACTTTAAAACCTGTGCAAGTCAAAACCTTGTTGTACCTTTGATACCATTATTAGCTTTTGAAGCTAAATACTAAAGATAAAATAACCATAAGATCTAAATTAAAGTTGCAATATGAAATATACGATAATGGCAATATTCTAAATGTATAAAACTCATAAATAACATCAACAATAACTTATAGTATTATCATTAACAAATGCTCATGAAAATTGTATCTCCATTGAATCAATATCTCAAGTACCCATACTTACAAACACTCTCATACTACAATACATGTATCTTGCACACACACATCCCAAGGATGAGATTCACGTTCACTCTAATATAATGGAATGTGACTCTTTATATGGAGCACCCTTGGCCTTCACTCTCCTAGAGACTCTTCATATTATTATTCTATGGACTCATGTGCACATGGACTATTATACACATTTACATTACCAAAATACTTTGCACACTTGTGCATTTATTACATTGCATAAAGTAAATACTCACACTCTAATCTAGGACACTCTCTTAATCTAAATATTTACCCAATGTGGTACATTAGCATGTACCAAATAATGTAATATGTTCCAACATATATATCACAACCAAAAGAATTTGTGATCAAAGGACAA
The DNA here is from genome assembly GCA_028583015.1 of Wollemia nobilis. Lineage (NCBI taxonomy): Eukaryota > Viridiplantae > Streptophyta > Pinopsida > Araucariales > Araucariaceae > Wollemia > Wollemia nobilis. The sequence goes on along the minus strand of JAQPPZ010016958.1, from coordinate 987,508 downwards.
GAACAAAAGGTGTGTACACTTATTAAATTTTTTTATGGTCTAAGCAAGCACCAAGAGCATGGTATATAAAATTAATAATAATTTATTATAGCATAATTTTAAAATACATTTATCAGATCCAAATCTCTATACAGAAAAGGTTGGATTAAACATAATAATACTTATAGTATATTTTGATGATATTGTAATTACAAGAAACTGTAAAATTTTGATAGATGAAGTTAAAAGGGATCTAGAAAAGGCTTTTAAAATGATATATTTTGGGCTTCCTCATTGTTGTATTGGTTTCTAAATTTATCAACATAAAAACAATATCACAATAGCACAAAGTATGCAAATTCTTACTGTAGGTGAATTTTTCACCCACATCCATCTCCTGATAGGGAGATGAATTTTATCTACACAAAACATTGCATTATGTTATAAACATTGTTAGATAGTTTAGAAGAAAGGGTAGATCGAAGAAAATAAGAAAATTTGCTAAGTATAAAACACTATCAAATTTTTGAATGTTGATGTCAGTATGAGTTGCAAAAATATCTGACATCCAAAAACCAATCATCAAATAGACGTGGCAGACCATAATTTTGACTAAGTAAGATGATCAGATGGATTGAATCATTGATCTCAGTATATGGATGAATTAAATTTAATTTTTGATATGCAACATCCTGAGTGTTCAATGATGATGATGAAAAAAATGGATAACAAAATATCTAGCTTGATATAAAGAAAATTCAATCCCTTAAAGCAGGAAATCATCTAAGTATAAGGATAAGACATCTGATACAATAATAAAGCCTATTAGGTGCATTGATTTATAGTGTCGCATATTTTTTAATGCATATGTCAGCATATGCATTGTAAAATATGGCCCAACCGCATGATCAAAGTAAAATTCGCTAAGGTAAAAATTTAACATGACGTTTGGAAAAACACTTCATCAAGCTTAGAGCATATGCATTATAAAACATGGCCCAACCACATGATCAAAGTAAAATTTGCTAAGGTAAAAATTGAACATGATGTCTGGAAAAACACTTCATCAAGCTTAGAGGTCAAAGAGTTTTCATATAATTTTTAACACTGATGTCAGCAAGGGATGTTAAATTGTTTGAAAAAACTGAATTAAGAACTCTATGCTCAATAAAATAAGATCTAAAAAATATATAAAAGTGAAAGCATGCACCTAACTACCAATACATTAACATGATAAGTGAATCTACTATTAGAGAACCCTAAAAAAATTAAAAGCTTCTTCGATAGACACCTATGTTGTTACAACTAGAAAGTTAGTGCAAAAACTAAAAGCACAATAGACATGTCAAAAAATATTATGCACCATATGAAGGCATGATAGCCACCACTCCCTTGAATCAAGCAGAAAGGAGCCACCTGAGTACCATGATACCAGATCATTATAACAAAATGAGTTGAAGACATGAGTACACACGCTGTAATAGCCTGTCAAACCTCTAATCCACTCTCTAAAATATAATGATAAATAACCAACTGTAATTGTAAATCTATATATACTATAACACAATACATTCTAATGGTCAACTCTTTGGTATTTACAATTGGCATAATTGTATTGATTGAGGACTATACATATTTTGAATGAATATTGGATTGTTGTCTAGACTTTTGCTCATCTCTATTTGTTGAACATGTATGTATGGTTTACTAAGTGCTAATGTTTTTTGTTAAATATAGGAATGGATAATTTTGTTACAATTATTCTGCATTTTGGATTTCTTCCTAGATTTATCATTATAGTTCTAGAATGACTTAGTGAATACTCAAATTTCTTCATGTTAAATGTTCTAATAGCATAAGGGATGTAAAGTGTTTTGTTAGTTGATTCAATCTAAGTTTGAATTGTGAGAGACTCTATAATATGTCTCTTGATGTTGCCAATTTCATATCACTTTTAGCTCATCTTTCTAACCCTTTGCATTTCTTACTTTAGTCTACAACCCCCCATTTAGTTAGATTAGCTAGGCATAGGAATTGGTCTTCTCTAGAGGTTGGCTTAGAAACCTCTATTTTTTAGCCTTTCAATATTTTGGTCAAAGTATTAAGGGTGCATCTTATTGATATAAGTAGATTATGGAACTGGTGGGACCCAAATCCTATTATTATCTGAATAGATAGAATTATTCTAATATAAAAGATTAAATATATTTTTCAAAAGTTATCTAATTATACACATAAAATTTTAAAACACTTAGAGGGCCCAAGATCTTGTTGAATAGTCTTGACCTCATTTGCAAAGAACTACACATTCACTAGGTGACTGCATTGAGAAATAGGGATCTTAAGAAATTAGTGAATCCAATAAACCAAATATCATTTATCCTGTAATATTATGCTCACATGAGTAGTGACTAAAGAATTGGAATAACCTATCATATTTGGAGATTTACCACCTATGAATTTTAAGATAAATAAATCCCAATAATCCCCTTAATCTTCATCTTTTGTAAGCTTCAAAGAAATTCCAAGATCTACTCATTCTACATCTCATAGTTCATCTCATTCAAACACATCCACACAAATGTCTCAAAATCAACCTCTATAAAACTTCTCAAGTTGGAATCACATAGGTCCTCAAAATCTACTAAACTAGAATTACATTCTCATTCTTACCCTTAAATTTTTGCCAACATATGATACCATAGGTATAATAGCCTATGAACACTACCAAGATGTGGCACCATTGGTTGTATTCCATAACATTCATAAGGAAAATATGATGATAATATTGTTAACAATATCACTAAAAGGAAAGATGTTGCACTAGTACCAAACCCTTTAGGATGGTTATATTTCTTCCTAGGCATAGCTAGTCGGTAGATTGGTGTAATAATTCAATGAGCAATCAGATATGATTTATCTCTTGACCCAGCTTACTACCATTCAAAGGCACCCATAAGATATAGTAATGGATTTTAATATCATATTTAGTATAACTTCACGAAGAGTGCCACATCAAATTAGACCTACAAATGCTCAGGAACTATACTATTATTTGGGGGCTCTTAGTACAAATTTAAGTTTAATGATTATCAGTATAATGTTTTGATATTCCCTAAAATATTTTAGATAGTTGTAGAGGTAGATAGCACTTTAATATCTATAGGTAGACTTCTACCAAGGAATGTCATGCCAATTTTTCCTGAGTTCCAACAAACTGAGTTTGAAAATCAGTCACTAGTGATAATCACTCATCTGCCTAACGTGGCCCTAGTACCTACACCAAAATTTCCTACACTACTTGTACCTCCTACAATACTAGCATTATCTACTCCAAATTCTCAAGTTGTTAGCATGAATGATGTTATGACCACATTGAAGAATCTAATCAATGATATCACAACCATGAAGAGGAAAGAAGTTGAAATAAATTTCCAGCCTAGGAGATTTTCCTACATGGTGAAAGATCAAGGTGCTTCGACTAGTAGTTTCAAATAAAAGCCTACCATAGTATATAGCAACAAGGATGAAATTATTTCCATATCAAACTTAAAAAAGACTATTGGTGATCAACTTGCAATGACACACATGGTGAAAGCATATGCATGTTGCACCAACATCAATTGTAGAAGGTTACACTCAAAATAGCATAAAGAGCACAAAAGGGTAAGGTAAATATGTTATGGAAAGAAGTCTAGAATTTAATGATGCAAGAAGAAGATTTAATCTTAGTGTTTATGTGATTAGAGAAGAAACTATTGTAGGTAGACTGTAAAAAATTGGATCCATTCAAAGTACCAGATCAGCAGAGCAAACAACCAGACAAGGAAGTTCCTCATCCAACTCCACCAAAAGAACAACCCATGCAAGAACATTTGAAGGAACAACCTAAGGTAATTCAAGGGAAGGAGGCTCAAGCACAATAGCAAGTTATAAATAAAATTTGATACCCTTCTATCACCAAATGATAAAGAATTAAAGCAAGGTAATAATATCAAAATAAGTTCAATGAGCTAAAAAGAGCAAAAAAGAGGCAGTAAAAATCTTCCAACTTCAAAATAGTAAAAAATCTTAAGAAGATGTCATCCAAAGATAACATGTATGATGATTTGATTATTTTGGGATAGATTGACCTACTAAGAGAATCACCAAAATCTATTAGATCATAATATAAGCAACAACCAAAAATTAATATGGTACAACACAAACTTATTCTCAAAGCCGATAAAAATAAGTGACCACATTTCTATATGTCTCTTTGTATGGAAGGTTTGGTTGTGCATAACTACATATTAGATTTTCAAGTAGTAAATACTGTGATGCCAAAAGAAATATGTGAAGATATGGGCATGGAATATACTCATTCCAGTGCAAGAGAGTTGCAACTAGATGGAACTCTAGTAAAGACAATTGGGATGATCAAGGATATTCCCATGGTACTGCATAGAATACCTTAAATCACAGTGATACAAGAGATAGTGGTTATGTATTTAAAACCTTATTTTGGAATGTGCCTCTCCCATGAATTCACTACTAATCTAGGTGAATATTTATCCTTAGATTATTCACACATGGAAATCCCCCAAAGGGACAGGAAGATTAAAATCTTCTCAAGAAATCCATCCACTTACTTGATAGAAAATATTGAAGACGAGGTTCAACCAGATGATAGTATTGATATAATTAGTGAATAAATTGATCCAGTAGAGAAAATCATAGATGAATTGTAGACTGAGGATCAATTCTCACTTAAGGATTTCAATGTTATGGTCAAGACAAGGATTGGCATCTATTCTATTTCAAAGCCAAAAAAAAAAAAAAAATTGTAGCCATAAAAGGAAAGAACCCTAAGCATAATGAGATACGGAAGATCTATTTCGATGGAGCTAGGTGCAAAAATGGCATCAAATTCAACATAGTGTTTATTTCACCAGTCGAAGAATTTAAAATACTATCATAAAAACTAACTTGGAGTTGCACCACCAATACCGTAGAATAGGAAGTACTATGCATTAGGCTCAAGCAAGAAAAAAATATGGGAATAAAATGATTGATGATTTATGGAGATTTAGAGTTGGTGGTAAATCAAGTAATAGAGAAATGCAACAGCAAGTAGCATTAATTTTACCCATCATACAAATTAAAAAATAAATCAAGATCTATCAAATTGGCATTCAAGCCATCATTTCTAGATAAAGAAACCTTCTAGCAAGTGTTCAATAATGATAGATAAATAATGGATTTCTTAATTCAAGAGATAGATTGTGTAAATGCAATCAAAAAACTTGATGAGTATTAAATTTCCCAACTGAAGAACAATCATATTCCTAAAATACTAATCACTCTCAAAAGTCTTTTTGATAATAGTGATCGATGAACTAGCCAAAAATGAAGATCAAGGAACAAGAATTCAAAGAGGTTCAATTAGAACCTAAGAAGAATTTGAAGGTTGGTATAATATGTTAAAAAGAAGAAGTGTGATAGTTATTAAGTCTACACAAATAATATCGTGACAAAATTACCTAGAGTTACGATAACTTGAAGGTCTACAACAAAGAGACCATTAAGCATACCATAGAGTTACTGCCTAATGTCAAGCCATTTCAACAAAAACAAAGGCCAGTAAATCCTAAGATAGAGGCATTTATGAAGAAAAATTTATTGAATCTACTGAATGCAAAGATGTTGGAATTTTAGAGGCATATAATATTTAATTTTTAAATATTATATTAATGGTTTTTTCTAAAACCAATGGTAAAGGTTTTTATTAAAACCAATGGCAAGGGTTTTTATTAAAACCAATGGTAAAGGTTAATAATGGATGAAAAGGTTTTTCAAATAAAATCTAGGTGTAAAACGTTTCATGGAAAAATTTAAAAGAATGAAGGAGATATCCCAATTCAAAGTTAAGAGGTGAATTAATAAATTTTTATTTAATAATTATAAGGTCTAAAGTTGAATTTTATTATTCACTGACGTGCAATGGTTGGGGAGATTAATAAAATCCGTCGACATCATTCGAATGCATGGAGGTGCATATAAATAAAAGGTAAAACCTTCGTTTATAATAGATTGGGGAATATTGTGCATGAGTGAGAATCGTCGAAAGGGGAGCAGCGAAGAAATAAAGAAAAATAATTTTCATTTGAGAAAAAGGTCAAGGAGACAACGTGGGAAAGTGATGTCACTCAGGAGCCTATAGCGCAGTTGGTAGTGCACGAAATTTGCGCAAGGTAGGTTCGTTGTTCGAATCCCACCAAGGGCAAAGTGTTTTGATAAGGAAGGCAATTTGAGTTTTTAGATTTGAGCGTAGGCAAAGTTGGGTGTTTGGGATTAAATTCCAATGTGGGCTGATGCTAACGTGGTAAGCGCTTCACAGTGCTAAGTGAGAGGAACAGAGTTCGACTCCCACAAAGGTGTGAAGGCGCATTGTTTTTGGCAAGGCATTAACGATTTCGAATATGGTGAAGGCACATTAATTTTGGCAAAGGCATTATTGATTTCGAAGGTTGCAAGGGCTACAAATTTTGTAAAAAGGTATTTATCTCTAGAGCATGGTAATATTTGATATTGCCAAAGTTTTGGTGCATTGAAAATTGTTTCTATTATAACTGGGGAGTTATAAGGTATTTAGTAAAAATAAATTATTGTTGTATGTGCTTAGGGAGTTATAAGGTTCGAAGTTAAATATTTGTGGTTGATGTATGTGGAGTTATAAGGTGTGGAATTAAAAATAAAAGCATAGGTGCTTGTTATATGTATTAATAATATTAGGGAGTCATAAGGTTGAAAAAGTGTTGAACTTGTTATATGTTCTAGTGCATGATTTAATTATGAAATTAAACTAGGAACTTGAGACCTAGTTAATTGCCACCTTGAGTTAGAAGACATGCACATGAGTTAGGGTTTGAAGTTGAAGACAAATTGCTTGATTATGTGCCTTGGTTATTAATAAGAAGTGGATGGATTAGAAAATCAATTTTGTGGATAAAATTGATGCTTGAGTTCATTATTGCTTTAGTGGAGTTCATTGAGAGTATTTCCATTATTGAGGAGGTTTTTGCCATTACTTGAGGAGATTATTGTTGGTTACTTGTTGAGTACATTGCCACTATTTTATACCATTGAGGAGATCATTTGCAAGTCACTTGTGGATACATTTATCTTTCATTTGAGGAGATCATTGTTGGCTATTTGAGAGCTCTTTGCTTGAGGGAGTTGTGCTTGGTTCTTGAGAGCTTATTGACATTGCATGAGGAAAATATTATTGAGAACCTATTGCTATCACTTGTGGAGATTGTCCTTGGTTGTTTGAAGTCCTCATTTTTATTGCTTGGAGAGGTTTTCATTAGAGAGCTCATTTGCCATATATTTGAGAGTTCATTGTTGAGCATTGTTATCATCCATTTGAGATAGTATTTGTCATACATTGTTGAGCATTGTTATCATCCATTTGAGAGATTATTTGTCATACATTATTGAGCATTGTTATCATCCATTTGAGAGAGTATTTGTCATACATTATTGAGATCATTGTGGATCATTGTTGTCATCCATTGAAGAGTACATTGCCATTCATTGTTGAGTTTATCATTGAGCCTTGCCTTCATTGATTTGTGGTTGATATTTGAGTACTACTTGAGAGTGATTGGTTGAGCCTTTGGGAAGGCTTTTGGGATAGAATTTTTGGATAGATTTGAGGCAGCTTTTGTGCATGATTGAGTGAGCCTTTGAGAAGGCTTTTGGGACAGATTTGGGATAGCATTTGAGTAGCATTGTTTGAGCCTTTTTGTGAAGGCCTTGAGTACATATTTGGGATAGAATTTGAGTAGGATTGTTTGAGCCTTGTGAGAAGACATTGAGGTAGATTTTTGAGCAGTTAAAGAGATAGAACATAAACAGAAAAACATACCAACACTAGTTGCCTAGCTAAGCAAATCAGTGAAGAGCCCACCTGAGTAGATTAGGATTGCCTAGATGAGTATATTAGTGGATTACCTAGCTGAGCAGATTAGTGGATAGCCTAGCTGAGCAGATCAGTGGATAGTCTAGCTGATCATATCAGTGGAGCCCACCTGAGCAGATCAGGATAGCCTAGATTTGAGTATATCAAAGTAATCATTTGTATTGGGATAAGGATCCTTGTTTCTTTGTGAAATATTATAAGCATATTATCTTGTGGACTACCCCACATTGGGGGAACCATGTTAAATTTTGTGTCTCAATTGTGTGTGGTGATTTGTACACTTGTTTACTATTGCTATCTATATCATTAATGCACACTACTATAATTGGTTATTGCAATTAAGGACACTAATTGATATTGGTTTGGAAAGAAAGTAAAAAGTGGGTGTTATACTATTCACACCCCCATCTCAGTATAAGCTTGTGTTCTTCAATTGGTATCAGAGTGGGTTCCTTCGAAAAGGCTAACAGCTTGAGGGTAGATTCTACAAGAACATAGATGGCTTCACATAATGGATCATCTACAAGTAAGGCTCCATTGTTTGATGGTAAAAATTATGCTTTTTGGAGCATGATAATGAAGAACTAATTGATATCACAAGGATATGAGGTATGGTAGATGGTTGCAAAAGAGTATAAGGTTGAAGGTGATCCTGAGACAGATAAGACTATCAAGAAATTGGTTGAGATCAATGTAAATGCAATGAATTGTATTCTGAGTGGGCTATGTGAGATAGATTTTGCAAAAGCCATGGTATGTAATTCTACTAATGAAATGTGGACCAAGATGCAGAATACCTATGAAGGATATTCCAAGGTAAAGTTGGAAAAACTACAAAATCATATGAAAATATTTGAGAAATTGAAAATAGAATATTTTTAAGATATTGCAAAGTTTTTACTTTGATTTGATGAGATTACTAACACCATGAGAGGTCTAGGATTTGAGATGAAAGAATCAGATGTTACTCAAAAGGTTTTGGGATCACTTCCCATGAAGTATGATGCAAAGGTTTCATAAATAGAATAAATAATGGATATCGACAAGCTAACAATGGAATAACTACAAGGAACTCTCACAGCTTATGAGATGAGGATAAGTAAGCATCAGGATCCAATAAAAGAAATTGCATTCAAGGCTTTAGATAAAAATAAAGGGAAAGTTTCAAAGACATATAGAGATTCATATAATGATGAGTAAGCTAACTTCATCAAAAGGAGAAAGGACTTAAGAAATTACAGTGATATGAAGAAAGTAAAATGCTACAAGTATGGTGATTATGGTCACTATGCAAACAAGTGTCCACATGAAGAAAACAGTGATGATGAAAAATAGGATCACAAAAGAAAAGAAGATGGAAAGCATAAGAATGACAAATATGATAGGTAAAAGCAAATCAAGTATGAGAAGAGGAAACATTTTTGTAAGACAAAGAAAACTTTCTACATTGAATAAGAAAGTGATAGCTCAGATCATAGCGATAGAGACAAGTCAGATGATGAAAAGGAAGAACATCTATTCCTAAGAATAGAAGGTGAAAGAGAACAGTGCTTTGTGTGTTGTCAAAGATATCACAGATCAAGATATTGTAATGGCTTTAGTGATAGTGAAGATGAGATGACACATCAAGGAAATAGGCATGGTCAAATAAATCATGAGAGTTTGTTTGCTATAAAATATGATACTGATCTCAGTGACAATGAATATGAATAAGTCTCACTTTTGGTAATAGAAAAAGAGGAGGATCAACCAAGAAAACAAAAATCAGAATTCAAAATGCTAAAAGAAGAAATCAAGAATCTTGAAAACAAGATTCGAACAGATGTCAAAATCAGAGAAGAAAAACTTCAGACAATTAGTGATCTAAGAGATGAGCTTCAAAATGTAAAAAGGATAGAGGAAAGGATGAATGAATAACTAAGGGTAATAACAGAAATACATGACACACTAGATGAAAAGGTTCAAAAAGGAGTGGAAACATATTTTAAGGCTGTATATTATTTCCAAGAAAAGTCACACTCAAAAGGAAAGGAAGTTCTAAAAGATGAAAGTAAGGAAGCACATAAGATTCATGAAGAAAGTTCCAAAGTTCCTATGTCTCCAAACATCCAGTTTGGATCTTGTTTTGAGATAGGTGGATTAATTTCAAGAGGAAAAGAAATTCTTGAAAAGGAAAGGAAGGAAGAAATTAAGGAAGAGGATTTAGATACTACAAATAAGGATCAAGGATACAATGCACAAGTCAAATATGATCACAAGGATAATGGTCAAGAAATGTATGAGGAACCAAGGCATGAACAAAGGGCTTTTCAAGGACATTGTTTTTCTTGTAATGGATTTGGACACAGGGCTATACACTATAGGGTCTATGGATCAAAGAAGTTTGATTTTGCTAGAAGGAAATTCAAAGGAAGAAGGTATGGTTTTCAATGACATTGCTTCTTATGCAATGGGATTGGTCATAGACCTTCTCAGTGCAAATAAAATGAGCAACATGGTTTTGGTTTTAGAGCTACACAATTCAGAAGTCACAGTCATAATGATTATGAAAATAGAACTTCACAATACAAGGTTCAGGATAGGAATGGATATGAAAATTATTTCAATAAAGAATTCAAGATATGGGCACCATCCAAAGTCTACAATATCAAGTGTTTTAATTACAATAATTTTGGACATATTGCAAAATCGTGTAGGAATTAATTCCAAACAGGTTCAAGACAAGAAGATCAAGTAACTCATCAAGAAAAGGATATAAGAAATATGTGGAAGGAAGTTGGCAAAGGAAAGTAACAATGTAAGTTGGGAGTAAAAGTACTCCCACCCCAAAATTAATCACCTCAAAAGAGAATGTGGTGGGGGTGCTAAGCTTAAGAGTCATATCTTTTAGCCCCATAGGTGTCTCGTTTTCCATTGATGTCAAAGGGGGATATGTTTGAATAAGGGGGAGAGCATTGAGTTAGGGGGAGCAACCTCCAAATAGAGCATTTAGATAGGGGAAGTAGCTTCCATAGAGATTATTGAGTCAGGGGGAGCACCTTTGGTTCTCAGTGATGGTTTTTGTAGTGATTGTGGTGATTTTCATTAGAGGTGTTGCCATCAATGACAAAGGGGGAGATTGTTGGCAATTTGAGTTATTTTGTGTTTGTCATTGATGTCACATGGATCACATTGATTTTTGGTGGCAAAAGCACTTCATAAATAAATATTTATGATATTTTGGAGAGCATGGATGTATACAGGGTTTTGTGGCACAAGAGGCATATAATATTTAATTTTTAAATATTATATTAATGGTTTTTATTAAAAACAATGGTAAAGGTTTTTATTAAAACCAATGGCAAGGGTTTTTAATAAAACCAATGGTAAAGGTTTTTATTTAAACCAATGGAAAGGGTTTTTATTAAAACCATTGGAAACGTCTTTTCATTAAAACCACTATGCTAATAATTCTCCAAATAATGATGGATGAAAAGGTTTTTCAAATAAAACCTAGGTGCAAAAAGTTTCATGGAAAAATTCAAAAGAATGAAGGAGATATCCCAATTCAAATTTAAGAGGAGAATTATTAAATTTTAATTTAATAATTTTAAGGTCTAAAGTTGAATTTTATTATTTGTCGACATGCAATGGTTGGGGAGATTAATAAAATTTGTCGACGTCATTCGAAGGCATGGAGGTGCATATAAATAAAAGGTAAAACCTTTGTTTATAATAGATTTGGGAACATTGCGCATGAGTGAGAATCGTCGAAAGGGGAGCAGCGAAGAAATAAAAAATAATAATTTTTGTTTGAGAGTAAGGTCAAGGAGATAGTATGGGAAAGTGATGTCACGCAAGATCCTATAGTGCAGGTGGTAGTGCACAAAATTTGCACAAGGCAGGTTTGTTGTTTGAATCCTTCCAGGGGCAAAGTGCTTTGCTAAGGAAGGAAATTTGAGTTTTTAGATTTTAGCATAGACAAAGTTGGGTGTTTGGGATTAAATCCCAATGTGGGCTGATGCCCACGTGGTAAATGCTTCACAGTGCTAAGTGAGAGGAACAGAGTTCAACTCCCACAAAGGTGTGAAGGTGAAAGCACGAGGATACAAAAACAAGAAAGGAAAAACTCCAAGCATGATGCAAAAATGGAACTAAACTTAACACTAAATCCTACGAATTAAAAAGGCATAAAATGGAGAAAGCATAAACAAAATTAAACCCAAATGAAATAAACAGCCCTTTTCTTTTATTGATGTATTTCACAATTCGGTTACAATTTGCCTCCTCCCTTTTCAGGGGTGAGGAGCATTAAATTCATCTCTTGGTTACATCCATGGATAGCCATCCTTCTTCCGCGTGCCCACATGTAATATGGGCGGACCAAAACATCACCACCGCTTGTGTATACGAGTGTCGATTCCTTATTGCTCCTCCGATGTTTCGATCCTGCATTCAAAGAAACAAAAGGATAGTCAATAGCACCTACAAAGAAGATCAAACATGCAATCTCAAAATTTTCACAGAGGTGTGGGAACATCATCGGGAAGGCATTGCAAAAAAAATAGTCTACAAATTCGTCATGGATTCGTATTCGTTCTGGGGCAGGACGAATATGCCTGCAACAAAATGCCGAATAGAACTGTCCCAAATGTCACCTCCATACGGCTCCAAAGTTCCTGCAAAAGTGGGGGTTAGCTAATTGGGGGAATTTTGGGATGACCCAAATAGTCGATTTCCCCAATTTGGCCTCTAACACCCAGATTTCAATGGCGCCCTCTGCAAGTTAGTGGAGGCAAAAACATGATAAAACAAAATAGCACTTGATCAAAACGATATGGAATTGAAATTGCAAACTATCTAAGCAGCATAAAGATTGAATACAAAATGAAAATGATAGAAAGAAAATTTGCCACAGATTCCCAATCGTTCCTAAAAGGGACGATTAGACCTGTAGCAGTGTAGGGGCGCCCGAGCAGGCCGCCCATCGTTTGGGGCCTGATTTCGGCACCAATCCACTTGGGATGGGTCCAAAATACCTTACAGGGTGTTGTCGGCAAATTGGGTGGTATACTACGGTCAAGTGTCGGGTTTTGGGCTCAAGATTCGTCCTTCCAATAGTCACCCAATGACCTCATCTCTAAAAGGGATCAAGGATGTGAAAGGCACAAATCGCACAAGGATGTATGGGGAAGTAAAACGGCAGCACTTCGTTGCTCAAAAAATGCTCCTACTCTATCCCTTTTGGGGTGAGAAAGCTCACCAATTTATAGACCTGGAGGTCTCTTGGGATGAACATGCAGAGGCGCCACTTGGCAACCATGCCCTTCCAAGGGAGGGAAGATTCCTCCCTAATTAGGGTTGTTGAGAGGTATTTTCATCCGATTGTGAAAACACACTCTCCAATAGGATTCGAGTTCCAAATCCTCTCTTGCAAAGAAATTTAATAAACAATTTCTCCAAGGTCTCTGCTATGTTAGCATTTTGTATGAATAATAATGTTTAGTTCGAATGCTCGGAACACCTTAGTGGTTGCAAGTAACTGTAAACAAGGGGCACGGTGGTTTATTTTATTTTGAAGCTTTAATGATTGTTCGTTTGATCAGAATGAACTCAATGTGATTTGATCTTTTTAATTTTTTATTTTAAAGCCTGTAAATTAAGTAAAATGCAAAAAAAAATGAAAATAAAGTGCAAAGAATGAAAATGAAATGCATTCAGGGTGATGCAATCCTATTCTGACAAAATCGAAGATATAAGGTTTTTTGCGTACAACCTAACCTATTGAACCTATATATCATGCACAATCCAGATAAGTTAAGTGCTGGTTTCTGGGGTTTTAACTGTGATTTTTAGATTTAGACATTCGCATGAAGAAACCAAGAGAACTTGCATTAAACTTCACCTATAAGCCTAAAATCTGAAAAGGGAAAAATAAACATCTAATCTTGCATGCAGAAAATAACTCCTTCTTTCTTGTCCATAAGATGCAACTCTCTGAATTTTTTGTATTCAGAATTTATCAATTTACAATGACAAAAATCTCTAGTTTTCTCAAAACCAAAAAAAGGGGAAGAAAACGCTCCAAAAGTAGGCCCAGAATGGCCTATCACCTTCAGCTCTGCAACTCTGCCCGTAGCGGTTTCTAACCTTTGTACCAATTTGTGCTTCTGCTTTTAAACTTTTTATTTCGGTTCTCTGTTTCGCTCTGTGACGATTCGTTTCATTTCCCAGGTCTTTTCATTTTGTCTTCCCCGTCTCCTCATCGTTTTTGAATTTTTGCTCGATGTCGAAATGTTTGATCTTCTCTGTGAACTGAAACGTCGATCCTAAAGCGTTATCATAGCCCTGACATCTTTGTGCCATGTGTTCTACACTTTTCTACATGTTTTGTAACGGCCTGTTGTGAATCGCGACAAAAAATAGTATGTCATGATATCGTGACATTTTCTATCTGCAGCTTTGATCTTGCACCTATATCATGAAAACAAGACATGAACGCGATATCACGACATTTTTATACCCGTAGCTTTGTTCATCCTCAAGCACCACGAAAATGAGACATGTCACGATATCGCAACGTTTTTCTCCTTCGGGCCGCGTGGATGCAATCTGTCGCAAAATCGCAATTTTCTCTTTAGCTCTATCTTCCTGCCTTTGGTCACGAAAATCCAACATGTCGCGATATCGTGACACTTTTCCTCTATGTTCACTTTGGTTGCTCCAGGTCACGAAACTCCGACATGTCGCGATATCGCGATGTTTTTTTTGTTTGCCCTTCATCTCGTCTTCAGATCATGAAAACATGACATGTTGCAATATCGCTTGCCCTGTTTGACTGGTTTGACCATGATTTTGTGACATGTAGCGATATCGCGACATTTTTTTACTTTGTCTTCTCTCTGTTGCTCTTAGCCACGAAAATGCAACATGTCACAAAATTGCGACACTTTTTTGTTCCATTGTACTTCGCTTGTCTTGGTCGCGAAAATGTGACATGTCGCGATATCGCGACACTTTTCATTCGGATGTACTTTTGCTATTTTGAACTGCGAAAATGTGACATGTCGTGATATTGCGATGTTTTTTTCATTTTGGCCGTGATGGAGCAACATGTCGCGATATCGCAACAACTTTTCATTTCTGGCCGCAACGGAGCAACATGTTGCAATATTGCGATGTTTTTTTATTTTTGGCCGCGACAGAGCAACATGTCGGATATCGCGACGTTTTTTTTTTCATTTTTGCTTTTCTTAGCTCTTTTAACATCTAGGCCACTGCAATCTTCTTGGAAAGCATGCAAAAAAAGGGGGTCCCCAATTTTGGGGTGTGTTGTGGATCAACCATAAAAAATGGCGACTCTGGTGGGAAATGCTCCTGAGCATTTCGATGAGAACCTAACCTGGAAATATACAAGCTTAGATACAGGCGTCAGCACATAAGAGATAAAACAAATGTCGATATATCAAAAATACATAAAACATTAGAATCATTAAGTATCAGCTCGATGTGTGCAATGTGCTCCATTTTCTATTGTTTGAAATTGATCAACATTCCATTGTCATTTTTACATGAATGCATATGTGAGATTGTGAATGATTTATGCATCCTGATAAATATGCTTAGAGATGTAGCAATCTGCTTTAAGCTTTCTAGTATCATACACAAACATTTAAAATTATCAAACCCTCTTAGGATCAACTATATATATAATGAATTGTTTTATTAGATCCCAAAGTTGGTCATGAGTCACTACTATCTTGAACCCATGTGCAAGTGAAAGTGAAATTAGAGCTTTGGGGAATCGGATTCCCAACCTAAACGAGATGGGAATTTAACCCTATCCTTACTACTCTGATATGGAATTCATTACCTCACTTTGAGAAAAATGATTTAACCAGTTATGGATGAAATTGTCAAGCTAGTCTATCTGTTTGAGCAGTCAGTGGTCTTGCTTTAAATAAGACATGCTACCACGCATGAGAATACTTAACCCCATAATCCATAATTTGGCTTCATTCATTCTTTTTCTTTTATTTCTTGGACCTTTGGGATGACTAACAATCCTTGCTAGGGACATGTAGTATGATCCTTCCAATCCAATATTAAAATAAAATGGGAAATATTAGTTAATTTTATTTCTTGGACCTTTGGGATGACTACCCATCCTTGCTAGGGACATGTAGCACGATCCTTCCAATCCAATATTGAGATGAAATGAGAAAAATTAGTTTTACTTTTATTTCTTGGGCCTTTGTGATGACTACCCATCCTTTGCAGAGGACATGTAGTACGATCCTTCCAATCCAAGATTTATGATGAAATGGGAAAAATGGAAGCTTTGGGGAATCAGATTCTCAACCTAAGCGAGATGAGAATTATGCCCTATCCTTACTACTCCATGTAGGTCAAATCAGAGCTTTGGGGAGTTGGATCCTCAACCTAAGTTTGATGAGGATTTAACCCTATCCTTACTACTCTGGTTTTAGGCTTTAAGATTTTATGGGAGTGGTAAAAACCACTGTTTCAAGTATTATGTTGCATGATAGGACAGACACGAAATACTCCTTTCGCCTCACCTTTTCTTCCAAGTCTGGTTTTTATCCTTTTGCTCAAGATCCTCTTTAATATGAATAGAACAAGCTTGGTTCAAGATAGTTCGGGCATCAGTTCCCAACATTAGGTTTTATATATATATATATATATATATATATATATATATATATATATATATTATTATTTTTTTTATGTTATAGAATAACCCTAAGATGATTTGACATTTTTCAATGATTGTATTGGAAATGGATATGCAACTAAGATGGAATATATATGCAAAATGGAATGTAATATGAATGCATTGCTTTTCTGAATTGTGGATGGAGTATACCACCTATGTTGCCATAATTTGTAAAACTGACAACTTCATGCATCACAAGTTTCAAACGCTATTATTTAATGTGTTTGCGTTACTTGTGGAGCTTTCTGCAATACAATTCCAATGTTTCATATTCTCTTGATTTTAGGCCTAAGTTGACATCTTAATTTTTTTTTTTTTTTTAACAAACCAAAAGTGTCCATAGGACCAACACATAACCTTAAATCAAAACTTATTCAATCCAAAACCAAAATGCAATCCAAAAATGAAAATTTGAAAACACAAACCAAAACCAAAAAACAAAAACCTATATACAAATGTACAATATAATACAAGATGATGCAAAGCTTGGACTATCACTTTCCTAGATCCCAAACATGATTAGAACACTTCAAAAAAAATATAACGTGATATGCATGCCAAATGTTGTGGGAATCCAACAAAAACAAGACTAGACCAAACAATGCAACCCACTTCAACTTTCCTCTTTCACCCCACCAATTAAATTTAGTTCCATTAGTATTCTCATAGGTGAGATTCAAATTTTCAAATTGATTAGACAATGATTGATTTTCAATTCTTTCATAATCCCATTCATGATTTAGAACTAGGCTTTCTTTATTCAAAATGAAATTTTGTAAGCAAAAGCCTATTTCTAAATATTTCAAGGCTAATTCATTTTCCTTCAATAAAGCCATAACATTAATGATATTTGAATCAAACCATTCATTAGGCAAACCTCCATTCGAATCCTGCATGGTGAAACCAAAAAAATGAGATTTTACCTTTGGCATGCTTTTGTTTGACCTTACCTGAAAAGGATTTGAATTTTTTTTTTTTCTCATGACCTTCATCATCACGCAGCACTTGTTCTTTCTCAATGATCTGTTTATCAAAGGCACCAAACTTAGGTACCCAATTGAAAATATGTCCATCCCTTTCAAACCATAAGTCTTGTCTATCTAATGCCTTTTCGTGATTCGTAACTTGGGTTGTCTTGGGTAACGTGAGATTTTCAACTGGATCATCAGTGATATCAGACCCAAATGGTTCAAGTTTTGTAATTTTCTCTTTTTGAAATGGCATAATCGTCGTAGCGCAAGTACGTGGATCAAGATTTTCAATTTCTTTTCCTTCAAAGGGATCTAAAGCAAGTGACTCTCTTCCTTGGTTCATGGTTGTAGAATCCTTATCATGCTCCAAAATTTGATGAGATTCGAATTTCTCTTCCAAAACTTTCTCAAATTGTACAGGATTTATAGTATCCTCATGTGAGGAAACAATTGAGTTATCCTTCATATTAATTGACGTAATAAATTTGTTATAAGATTCATATTGATGATATTATTCCCATTTCTTCCACGAATCATAATAATCATCTCCCAAGTTCAGGTCGTGACACTCAAGTACTTCTTCATATTCTGATTCATCAACATGTTTCTCATCCCATTCATCTTCACCTTCCTTAGATGGTTCAATAATTTCCAAAAGTGGATTATGTCTTGAATTCAAATTGGTAAAGCTGTAATAATCCAAATTTGTAACCCATGATTCAATTTTATCACAATTTGGAAGGTGTGGATCCTCTTGGTCATCACTTTCGAGAACATCATCCAAAGTGTCCTTCAAGAACAAGTGGTGAAATTCGATTATGTCTTCAACTTCATTTGTTGATTTTCTTTCAAATTCATTTTCAACCACTTGTTATGGCTTAGGATTTTATATAATGGGATCAATTTTTGAATTCTATGTCATATAGTTGCTCCAATCCTTTGCCAGTACATTTGACCAAATCATATCCACATAGGTTTGTTCATCCAAATCCTCCTTTTCGGGTAATGATTTTGGATATTTCTTTTCCAAAACAAGATGGTGATCATTTGATTCCAACTTCTTGTTACCCATCCATAGGATTTCTTCTCCAAAAACTTCATGCTCTTCAAGACTTTTTGAATAGGTATTTACTTCAATGTGAGTCATCTCAAAATCTCTTGTATCACTTGAAGAAGCATAACATGAAACATCATTAAGATCGACATTATGAATTTTCTTCCTCGGATAATTTGGATGCATACATTGATGCATTGGTTTTTGTGGTGGAATATGCCCACATACCTTCTTAACCACTTTCCTTTGCTCTTTTACTTCCGATACGAACTCTTTGGATTAAGTGGTAGAAGTAGTAGGATTAGTTGGATTGATATCCACGGACAATGCTTGAACATTTGTTGCAATGGTTCCATCAGTGACCACATGATTCTCTAATTGAGGCATAGTTGGATGGATGAAAGTACTTGTATAAGCACATGTAGGAGCATAAGTTGGTATGGTAGGATAAATTTGATTGTAGGGAAAAACATTTGATATCAAATTTTGTTGTGCCCATGCTTGATTTACCATCGAGGTTTGATTGCAAGCCCCTAGTTGTCCTATCATAGTTGATTGCTCCATTCCATAACCTTGTGGCCTCTATTGTTGATCTACAATCATAGCTTCTGTGTAGGCCGATGCAAGATCAGTAACCAAGGGATTCATCCTAAAAAATATGAAAAACAATGGGTCCAATGCTCGAAAGTATATTTGAAGAGCACCACTTTCCTCAATAGTATAGGGAGAAATTAGTCTCGCATAAAGCTTTCGAAACCTCAAGTTGAAATTTCTCACTGTCTCATTAGGTTCTCTTTTGCAAGAAGTAAATTGTTGATATATCCTGAGAGGATCAATGAGTAACCTAAATTGATTGATAAACTCATTTTTCAATTGAGTCCAAGATGTAATAGAACTAGTGGGTAAATTGATGTACCAATCATATGCCACCTCATCTAGGGTTCCAGGAAACATTCTACATGCCACATCCTCATGTTCGACATTCCATCTAACTAGGATATCCACATAGGCTTGAATATGTTCCTCGGCTAATGTTGAACCATTGTGTTTAAACTTAGGAAAATGTTTTTCTACGTTCTTGGGTAAATCATGAAAATCTCCACTAATGTTCAATGGATTAGCATGTATCCCATACCACGTTCCTGTAGTTGTAGCCATTAATGAAACCCAAAGAATAATTTCAAAACCAATTTGTTAGTCATGAAAGAAGGAAACATTGAAAATGACTAGAAAATATCAAACATGTAACGTATGAATAATCATGTTAGCACCAACCAAGAGATGTATCCATTAAAATCAAATGAAAGTAATTGCATGGAGACAACCTCGCTAGTCAAGAGATTTTATTTTATTTTATTTTTATTTTTTAAATCAAGTCAAAACACATTATTCCTGTATGAACAATCAAAAAGCGTTAGAACAATGCATAGCAATTCATGTCCTCATTTTAACACTACAAGGTTGTATTGTTAAAAGAGGGCTATATAATCAATAGGGCATGAAATATTCAAAATTTAAATCCCTATAGCATTTAAATCACTTTAAAATAAACCCATTCAGGTCCTCCTAGCGCCAATCTGTTGAGTGGTGTTAGAGGAGGCTGAAGATGCTAATCAAAATTTAAATTTAAATCACACTAAAATAAACCCGTCATGCCCTCCTTCTAGCGCCAATCTGTTGAGTGGTATTTTCACCCGATTGTGAAAACACACTCTTTGATAGGATTTGAGTTCCAAATCCTCTCTTGCAAAGAAATTTAATAAAGAATTTCTCTAAGGTCTCCACTATGTTAGCATTTTGTATGAATGATAATGTTCAGTTCGAATGCTCGGAACACCTCAGTGGTTGCAAGTAACTGTAAACAAGGGGCACGATGGTTTATTTTATTTTGAAGCTTTAATGATTGTTCATTTGATCAGAATGAACTCAATGTGATTTGATCTTTTTAATTTTTTATTTTAAAGCCTCTAAATTAAGTAAAATGCAAAAAAAAATGAAAATAAAGTGCAAAGAATGAAAATGAAATGCATTCAGGGTGATGCAATCCTATTCTGACAAAACCGAAGATATAAGGTTTTATGCCTGCAACCTAACCTATTGAACCTACAGATCATGCACAATCCAGATAAGTTAAGTGCTGGTTTCTGGGGTTTTAACTGCGATTTTCAGATTTAGACATTCGCATGAAGCAACTAAGAGAACTTGCATTAAACTTCACCTATAAGCCTAAAATCTGAAAAGGGAAAAATAAACATTTAATCTTGCATGTAGAAAATAACTCCTTTCTTGTCCATAAGATGCAACTCTCTGAATTTTTTGTATTAAGAATTTATCAATTTACAATGACAAAAATCTCTAGTTTTCTCAAAACCAGAAAAAGGGGAAGAAAACGCTCCAAAAGCAGGCCCAGAATGGCCTATCACCTTCAGATCTACAACTCTGCACGTAGCGGTTTTCGACCTTTGTACCAATTTGTGCTTCTTCTTTTAAACTTTTTGTTTCGGTTCTCTGTTTCGCTCTGTGATGAATCTTTTCATTTCCCAGGTCTTTTCGTTTTGTCTTCCCTGTCTCCTCGTCATTTTTGACTTTCTGCTCGACGTCGAAACGTTTGATCTTCTCTGTGAACTGTAACTATCAATATTGAAGCATTATCATAGCCCTGACATCTTCGTGCCACGTGTTCTACACTTTTTTGCATGTTCTATAACGGCCCATTGTGAATCGCGAGAAAAAATAGTATGTCAAGATATCGCAACATTTTCTATCTGCAGCTTTGATCTTCCACCTGTATCACGAAAACAAGGCATGTCGCGATATCGTGACATTTTTATACCCACAGCTTTGTTCGTCCTCAAGAACCACAAAAATGAGACATGTCGTGATATCGCGATGTTTTTCTCCTTCGGGTCGCATGGATGCAATCTGTCGCAAAATCATGATGTTTTTCTCTTTAGCTCTATCTTCCTGCCTTTGGTCACGAAAATCCAACATGTCACGATATCGCGACACTTTTCCTCTATGTTCAGTTTGGCTACTCCAAGTCGTGAAACTCCGACATGTCACGATATCGCGACATTTTTTCTGTTTGCCCTTCATCTCGTCTTCAAATCATGAAAACATGACATGTCGCGATATCGTGACAACTTTAGTGCGTTGCCTTGTTTGACTAGTTTGACCGCGATTTTGTGACATGTCGTGATATCGCGACATTTTTTTATTTTGTCTTCTCTCTGTTGCTCTTAGCCGTGAAAATGCAACATGTCACGAAATTGCGACACTTTTTTGTTCCATTGTACTTCGCTTGTCTGGGCCACGAAAACGCGACATGTCACGATATTGCGACACTTTTCATTCGGCTGTACTTTTGCTATTTTGAACCGCGAAAATGTGACATGTCATGATATCACGACGTTTTTTTCATTTTGGCCGCGACGGAGCAACATGTCGCGATATCGCGACATTTTTTCATTTTTGCTTTTCTTTGCTCTTTTAACATTTGGGCCACTGCAATCTTCTTGGAAAGCATGCAAAAAAAGAGGGTCCCCAATTTTGGGGTGTGTTGTGGATCAGCCACAACAAGGGGCTTCATGACTGCCCCTATAACAGCCTTTAACGCTCAAAAACACTCACCCACACTCCCATGAAATGAAGGAGGTGTTAAGTGGCAGATTCGAGCTGCCATTTGTCATGAATTGAATTTTTGCTCGTCAAACCCGCTATTCGCTCCACCCCGGAGCGAATACTTCTATTCGTCCCTGGGCGGGGCGAATACCAAACCGTATTCGTTCCTAGGTGAAACGAGTATGGAGAAAAGTACCTGAGGGTGCCAAATTGACTTATGACCTTCAAAAACTGCTGAAATAGTGGTTAGGACCACTATTTAACCTCTGGGGGTTGTGTGTGTCAATGCGATCAGTGTTTGTAGTCACATAATTGGATTGGTGCCATTTTGGTGTCTACAGATGCCCCTTTTTGGGAGGCACTGTGCATGGCGCAGTGCTGAGCAAAAATAGATAACCAGAGCACTAATTATTAGGGTTTCTTAGTAACCTAACCAAATTTTGATGCCCCAAGTATGAAAAGGGCATGCATTCTTGAATTCTTGCTTTTGATGAGCGAAGGAACTCAATTCAAGTGTTAACATTTTTCGGTGAGGTGTTACTTGAGCTTGGAATTTGATCAATCATGAATAGGCAAAGGGCGCAACCTTTTGTCCGTGGGAACCTTGAGTTCACAATTCACGAATTCCAAGTGTTTTATCAGCTTGTGATTATTGCTTGTTTGCTGCCCCAAGCAGGGGCGTAATTGTCTTTGTCAATGATTCTTTGAATGCATGTTGTTTCCATGATTGGGTGTGTATTTTGTTGATTGGCAACTAAGTGTGACTACCCTCTCAAGGGACGAATCAATGAGGGAATGACCTGCATGATAAAAGCGACGAGTCGCTTGACCCAAGATGACTTAGGTAGGGGTGCCTTCACATCTTTGATCTTTGAATGTGTGTGCAGTTTTCCTGACATTTAGACCTATTTTTGGTGGGTGTTAACCCGTTTGGTGACATCGTGTTAGGGATGAAATTCTCGGCAATCCGGTCTCCCATGGAGCGGTCTGGCTATGGTAGCCTTATTAGGGAGTAGGAGAGTGAAGAATTGCAATCTCGACGTCTGTTTTGCATGCCCGAAATATCAAGTGTAAAAGCACTCTTATTGGGCAAGTTTATTGCTTGTTTTTGGTCATTTTGTGTTTTTTGTTTTTCTTGCTTTGTAATCGTTCTTGGGTCGGACGAATACCAGGCTAGTAATCGTCCTAGGGCGGGACGAGCACAAACCAGAAGTTCTATTTATAGGCCGAAATCAAAGTTTGGGGTCATTATCATTTGCTTTTTTTGGTGAGTTTGGAGCTCTGAGGAGGAGGAGGTTGATTCTGCGAAGCGAAGCGTTGCCGAATTTTTTTGCCACCATGAGTTCACATACCGGATCCAGCGGCAGAGCCGAAGCGAGACCAGTAAGTGATCCTCCTCGTTTATTGTTTGTGTGTTTGCTTTGTTTTTGTCTTTTGTCTTGTTTATTTGATTTTATTAACTTAAAATGAAACCCTAGACTAACAAAACTGTCGTTGAGCGGAAAACTTAGTTAAACTCTAGTTTAACAACAATCAAAAACTCAGGTTAGAAACGTAGGGTAAAACTGAGCATTAAAAACGTAGCTTAACCCTAGTTAAGTTTGTTGAATTTATCAGTTAAAAAGTTAAACTTAGAACTGACAAACCATTGTTGTTGATTTTTTTTTTTAATGTGTTTGTGTGTTTTCTTTTGCAGGTTGTGAAGAGCCGGTATCGGGTGCCTACGGTGTTCACTGAAGCGCAGGAGGTGCTAACCTTGGTGTACTGGGAGTGGCTTGATGCCCTTGGGCTCAAGCAGGTGACTCAGTTGGAGCCAGTAGTCAGAGATCGGGCCTACCTAATGGCCCTGATCAACTTATGGGTTCCTTGGACTAACACCTTCCATCTCCCAACAGGGGAGATGACAGTTACATTAGAGAATATCTATCGGATTCTGTGCATCTCGATATATAGCTTGTCGATCAAGACGATGCCACGAGACCAACGGATAGCAGTGTTGACACGCTGCTTCAGGCATGGGGCAGAGGTGGGTGTGGACAGCCCAGTGGAGAGGGCGGAGCTCGACTGCCATATTGGTGGCATTCTAGTTAGATGGTGGCTTGAGAGGGGGGTGTTGGGAGTGAGGCACGCATTGCTTATGGGCCTCATTTCCAACATGTTGTTGCCCGAATCTTCAAGCACGAGGTTCCCATGGAACCTACTGGAGGTGGTATTTCAGTTGGTGGAGTGCCCGACGGAGGCACCAATGATCATGAGGTGGGTGCTGACATTGCTGGCACATCTCTATGATGAGTTGTACGAGGTTCGCTGCCAGAGGCGAAAGGGTATTGGGTGTAGTTTCTTGTTGCAGTGCTGGGCGTGGCAGCACATAGCGATGGAGAGACCAGCGGGGTTGCCATGAATGACCCGAGCGGAGATGGTGGATCAGGATGTAGGGTGTGCAGCTCTATGGCGGTGTTCTAAGGAGCAGGGATAAAGTCGGTGATGGGCAGGTGTCGTAGGGCACTATGCAGACGCCTTTGCTCGGTTGACTCTAGGGGAGGTGTTCTGGCACCCCTACCGGGACTGTTCATCCTGGCCTGAGGTTGGAGAGTGGCTCCGATGGGTATGGAGGGGGCGATGGTTGATTGGGTGCCACGAGACTGAGCAGGAGTTTTTCCCATATAGCCAGGTCACATGACAGTTTGGGGTGCACCAGGGGTTTCCTGGTGAGCCCATGATCTATCGACGTCGGGGGGTCGAGAAGAATTTAGCCTAGCCAATTATTGCGCCACTACTTGAGGATTCAAATGTGATTATTGATGTCCCGGATGTGGATGACGTTAGGACTACCACGGAGTATGATCAGTGGTGGACTCTATGGCGATGGCGGGGAGAGGGACCACTGGGAGGCACGGAGGCAGCAGCAGGAGGTGATGAGGGTGCGGAGGCACCAGGTGAGGGTTGGGGAGCTCCGCTAAAGGGATGCAGACATGGTGGAGGTGGATGACTTGGGCATGGATTTTGGCGGTCTGGATCAGCCAGAGATGTAGGACGTCCCAAAGCAATGGAAGCCAGAGCAGGTTGTTGTTCCAGAGTCATCTATGCACTAGGCCGTGGCGGAGGACATGGAGGAAGGGGTGCATGCTAAGAATGCACGATTGGCGGAGCTACTATGAAGGCAAGATGGGGATTTGGGGGAGGCTTTGGAGGAGAGGGATCTCCTACGAACTTAGATGGGAGAGCGGGAGAGCACATTTGCTACATACCACCGAGGGGATGGGGACACCAGTGCTGCACGATAGAGGGATCTCCTATAGGTGCAGCTGGCATAGAAGGAGAAGACATTGGCGTAGCACGATGATGTAGTAGCTTATTACTGTTGGTGGGAGGTAGAGTGGTTATGATGGGAGACATATTGGTCTCAACATTGGATGGATATGGAGGGAGAGATCATCCGCCTCGGTGGGCGATTACCTTAGCCCCCTGGAGGTGGCTCTTCACACCAAACGATGGATAGTGATACTGAGCAGTCAGCATCATCTCATTGTAGGTGACTGGATGAGGGAGGCGAGAGTAGGCATGATGCGGGGGCCAACAACAGTCACCCTGAGGGGTCCTATAGGACTCACCATATGGGGGGTAGTTCCCGTCGCACCGATCCTATGTGATCATGGTGGCCAACGCTTTAGTCTTGGGGTTTTTGAGTTTTTGGCTTTGGCGGGGTCAGAAGACTAGTTATTGTAGCCTATGGGTATTTTTGATGATATATATATAGATGATTTTATTGTATTTATGCACATGTCATGATTTGATGTTATGCACGATGATGGATGAATATGGATGTATGCATGTTGATTTATATTGATGGATGCATATGTGTTGATGAATGCAAATGTTTCTAATTTATATGATATGCAAATAGAATGGATGAATTGAATTTGTGATGTTGGGTAGTCGCACCATAGACTGTTTAGAACTTTGTGGCTTTTTGTCCTAGGCGATTATTGGGTGACATGACTGTCTTTATGCATATGGGTTATTTTTTGGATTTTTTTTTTTTGGATTTTTTGATGGCGATGTAAGGATGAAAGATAGCAAGTTGGTTTAGAATGTATGTAGGGCTTTTCAAAACTCAGATGTTCTAACTATCTAGTCAAGACTGTACGTTAGCTTACAAGACTTTTGAACAAGGTATGAATCATACTTGTCTTTGACCAAGTTATTTCACATCCCTGTGTGTGCAATTGAGTTCATTTATGTGGTGTTTGTCAAGATACCGCCAAGTGCCAGATAGGCTGGCAACCAAACTTGTACTGAGGATCACCTGATTAGCTCCACTAACTCCTTTGTTGTATTAAGTTATATTAATCTGTGGTGCTATCGTAGGATACCATAAGCTAGCTCATCCACATGCAAACATTGATCTACACACAAGTTAATGTGATAGATATATCGTCATGCGAGAGGTTTACCATCAGTGACCGATAGGCTATCAACAAAACTTGTACTGAGATCACCTGATGACCCATCTGAATGTTGAGAGTTCCAGGGATTCAAGTTCGACTCCCTTATTTTCTTCAATTTTATTGGGATGCTTGCTCTTTTGTAGTGATAAAAATCATTGTTTATTTTATTTGTTTGTTTCTTTTGAGCAAGGGATTTGGAATAATGAGTGATGAGAATCACTATTGCTTGTGCTTTTTGAGGTAGGCACTTTGAGATGTCAAATTTTGGATTTTGATTTTTGCAAATTTTTGATGTTTTGCAACTTTTTGAGAACTTGGGATTCTTGGGGAATTGGGTAGGGAGGATGCTTGTCCTTTTGCCAACTCTCAACATTCTTGGGGTCATTCGCACAGGGGGATGAGCAAGATAACCGTTTCGCTTATGGTGACCTGGATTGCTTTGCAAGTTTCATCTTTCGTTCACACAACTTGGGAATTTTGTTATATGTTTTAACTTGTGTTGGGATGCTACGTAACAAGGTGTTATCCAAGTAGAATTCTACATGCGTAAAATCTGTCTGGCTTGGTACAGTACGTGGCTAGAAAGCTACTGATGACTGAATGACGAAAAACTCTCGATACATTAGAAAAAAACCGACTATGATGTGGGAGAATAACATGAATGGTGGTTATGGGCGATGAGTTATTGATAAAGTGGAAAAATGTAGAAAATTATGGTTTTGCTAGGTAATGACAGTCTATGGTGCTTTGGCCTTTATGACCACAAATATGCAAATGTATGGATGCGATGCGTAATGCGGCTATATATTTTTGTGTTTTTGATGGCTTGATTTTTGTGAATATGCAGATGAGATGTAAAAGAACTCTGTATTGTTATGATGGTTTTTGAGTATGCATGGAAATGAGATGCAAATTTTGTTATTTTTGATGATTTTATTGTTTTTGAATTTTCTTGTTTTTGACCAAGAAATTAAGGGAATCCTTGGAGCGTTCTGGGTTGACCAAGTGATCTTGGAGCTTTTTGGGTTGACCAAGCGATTATGGGAACCCTTGGAGCTTTTTGGGTTGACCAAGTGATTGCGAGAATCCTTGGAGATTTTTGGGTTGACCAAGTGATTATGGGAATCCTTGGAGCTTTTTGGGTTGACCAAGTGATTGTGGGAATCCTTGGAGCTTTTTGGGGTGGGCTATAGCTCTTTTAAATATGGAAGGGCCTCAAATGACTGATGTTCAAGGGTTCTAGTTCCTTGATTCCGTCAAGAGAGGATAGTCAGTATGTTCCAGGTCCTATTTTACTTTCAATGACATAAGGACCTATCCAGTTTGCCATGAACTTGTCCCTTAAATGGGGCGACAAGTTAGAGTTCTACTGGTTCTCTTTCAAGACCAAGTCACCAACCAGAAATTCCCTTAGGTGAACCTTCATGTTGTATGCTTTCTTAAATCACTCTTGATAGATACGTAAATGCTCAAGAGCATTAATGCATCGTTTGTCAAGCAACGTAAGTTGGTCTAACTGGGCCTGTCGTGCAGTGTCATCATCGATGAACTCGTGCATTGATGTGCACAGGGAAGGAATTTCCAACTTGAGAGGCATGACTGCCTCAGAGCCATACACTAGCGAAAATGGAGTTGCCCCAGTGGGTGTCCGAATGCTAGTGCGATAAGCCCATAGGGCAAGTGGTATCTAAATGTGCCAATCCTTATGATTGTTTCTGACTGTCTTTTTGAGGATGGTGACTAGCGTCTTGTTTGATGCCTCGGCTTGCCCATTTGCCTACGGATAATAGGGTGTCAAAAAACTATGCTAAATTTTGTACTTTGTAGTCAAAGCACGCACATCTTTATTCTTAAATAACATCCCATTATCCGATATTATCTTGGATGGAATACCAAAATGACAAATGATATTATGTAAAATGAACTCCACAATGCGGGGTCCAGTCGTAGAGGTCAGTGAAACTACTTCCACCCACTTGGTGAAGTACTCTGTGGCTGTTATGATAAATGTGTGATGGTCGAATGATGCAGGGGAGATATTTTCGATTAGATCTAGGCCCCACTGTGAAAATGGCCAAGCTGACTAAATCGGTTGTAAGGCCTGAGAAGGTACGTGTGTCAAATTAGCATGATGTTGACACTTCATGCACTTCCTCACATATGCACAACAATCTCGCTCTAAATATGGCCAATAATATCCCATGCGAAGGATGCGCTTTGCGATGGCCATATCGTTGAAGTGACCACTGCATGTACCATCGTGCGCTTGGGCGATCGCCCAAGTGGACTCCTGCTAGTCCAAGCAACGAAGGAGGATTCCTTCATAGCTGTGACGGTACAAAATGTCTCCTAACAAGACATGCTTTGCCACTTTCTGCTTGAATGCTCATTTCATGGCATGCATCAATCCAAGCAGGAGGTTACCTAACTTGAGGTAGTCCTTGATGGGTGTATACCAATCCTACTGATCGAAAACCTCGACAGTTTGAATGGCCAATCCCTCTTGAATTTTATCCCTAGCAAACGCTGAGAAAGAAAGAAATTGCAAGAATAGCATTGTGTTGTTGTTAATGGGAGTAGGGAGAACAAGGACCCCCAGTTGGAAGGATTCAAGCGATTGTGGATTTGAGAGAACTTGTCCGTGGATGGCTCAATCTGGATCAAGTGGATTCCTGGCGTTAAATTAGAGCTTGCTCGCTCCATCACTGATTGTGATAGAGTTTTGACTTGAATGGTTGTCATATCACCAGAAATGTCTTGCGGGATTAATGACCCCAAAGAGGCCATAGTTTTTGCAAAATGATTCGATGATTGAGGGAGTGCCTCAATGTCGTACCATTCAAGCTTCGCCAGTAATTTGTCCACAAGGGCTTTGTAGGCCTATAGAACTGGGCATTTGCATTGGAATACCCCTTTGATTTGGTTAACAATTAACAGCGAATCACCAAAGATATTCAACCGTTTGATGTTCATGGTGATTGCTGTCTGAAGACCTATGAGTAAGGCTTCATACTCTGCATTTTTGTTGGTGCACAGGAAGTTTAACTTAAATGACAGAGGCATTGGAGCACCCTGCAGTGTGAAGAATACTATTCTCGTGCCACCACCTTTCTCACATTTAGAACCATCAAAAAATAGGGTTATGTCAGACTGGGACTCAGGCTCGTTAGAATATGGTGATTCTGAGACATGGAAGACCCCATCATCGGATAGTTCTATGACCAAAGGCTGATCATCTTTGAGAGGAGCCTCTGCTAGTTTATTGGCTATGACTTGACCTTTGATGGATTTTTGCCAAATAAATTCTATGTCAAATTCCGTCAACAACATGATCCATTTCGTCGTGTGGCTACTATGATAAGTACGACTCATCATGTACCACAATGGATTCTCCTTAGATACAACATACGTCTTGTTGCTCAGCATGTAGTGGCGTAGCTTTTTGGTAGCAAACACCACTGCCAAGCAGAGTTTTTTGATGTATGCATAGTTAAGTTCATAGCTGACCAGGGTGCGGCTAAGATACTACGTAGCCTGTTATTTGTGAAGTTCATTCTTCTAGGCTAACATGGCACCCAGTGCCACCTCAGTAGCTGAGATGTATAAATAGAACGACACTCCTGGTCTAGGTGGTGCCAATACTGGCGAGGAAGCCAAGTATTGTTTAATGTCGTCAAAGGCTAACTGGCACTCGTCATCCCAGTGAAATGCTACCCCCTTATGCAACAATTTGTTCATGGGTCGACACTTGTCAGATAGCTGCGCTATGAAGCGCTTGATCGACGCGACCTTTCCCTGTAGGCTTCTGAGCTTCTTAATGGTAGTTGGGAGAAGCATTTCAAGGATTGCCTTGACTTTGTTTGGGTCCACCTCAATGCATCGCTTTGATACTATGAAGCCAAGAGTTTTCCAGAGGTGACGCCAAATACGCACTTCTTAGGATTTAGTCTGACTTTATGCTCCATGAGGTGGTCAAGGATCTTGCTTAAGTCACCGAGATGATACAGGCACAAAAGAGATTTGGCCAACAAATCATCCATGTAATCTTCCAAAGTCTTATGTCATGGCACGTTGGTAGGTGGCGCCAGCATTTTTAAGGCCAAAGGGCATGACCTTATAACAAAATGTTCCCCAAGGCATCGTGAACCATTTTTAGCTGGTCCTCGAGATTAATACAAATCTGATTGTATCTCGAGAAACCATCCATGAGGGAAAGCATTTCATGACCTGCTGTAGCATCTACCAAGGTGTCGATGCTCGACAATGGGAAATCATCTTTAGGACTCGCTTTGTTTAGATCTCAAAAATCAGTGCATATGCGAATCCTCCCGTCAGGCTTCTTGACGGGCACCATGTTGGATAGCCATGGTGGATAATCCATGCATATGACAAACTGTGCATCCAACAACTTTTGCAATTCTTCTTTGACCATCAAGGCCACTGTTGGGTGCATCTTGCGTAGTCTTTTCTTAACCACCTTGACTGTCGGATCAAGCGTTAGATTATGCGTGACTAGCTACGGATCTAGCCCCGACATGTCTATGTAGGACCATGCAAAAACCTCCTTCAGCATGGAAGATATCATTTGCTGAGTCTAAATCTACGTTGGGAACCTTGGGTTCGTCTTTAGCATGGAAGATATGCTGAGTTGGCCCTGGGGTAAAATGAAGCATTTCATCAAGAATTGACGTGATCCCAGTCTATGGCATCTATGTCTAGAGACAATGACTATGTTGGATCAGCTGGATTGTGGATGGGGGCAGTTAAGTCAATGGAGATCATGTTGATGGAATGATTTTGGTCTCCATTAACACAAGTGTGGTTACTCGAATATTCTGGATGCTCTCTATGCTCGGGGTCTAGTTCTAGAGGGACAGGCATGAATGGATCGGCCCTATGTGCGAATAGGAAGACGGGGTCTGTCCTTGGTACTGATGTCACTATGGGGTCTCTGGGCAGAAGGTACGCTTCATATACCCAGAGTGGCGGATCCAACACTTGGTCCTGTTGACAATATTGTCACATTCCACCAAGGGGCAAAAAAATTAAAACTTTGTATGATATTTGTTTTGTTGAAAGTTTTCTTTTGTTTATAAATTATAGCAATTTTGGTTTTCCCTATCGCCCCCTGGTGGACAAAATGAAAAAGAAAAGAGCTTCGAGCCCGAAGCGCTTCAAATCATCACTTTGGGTGATAACTTTGCCGAAAAAAGTATGAAGGAAACGCTTCACACTCGAAGCATTCCCAGTGGCTACTTCGGGTGAAGAGTTTTGCGAAGCGGCATCCAAGCAACTTCGTCGAAGAAGAAAAGATAGCCCAAATAAGCTAAGGCAAAGAAATTACTTCGGGTCTGAAGTATTTCTAAAATCCACTTCAGCCAATTTTCACCCGAAGCAGTAGAGGTCAAGAAAGTGCTTCGACCAAAACTCCCCCAAACCACCGTTTCAAAAGAAGATCGGCCCGAAGCGTTTTTCCTAACCCATCAGCGAAGTAGTTTTTCTAGTGAAGCAGTGAAGGATAGAAGGAGATCGGCTTCGGCACTCCATGCCCCCAAAGTAGTTTTGTGAAGCAAAAATCAGTGAGGCGCTTCCCAGGAACGCTTCCCATGTTGGGAATTTTCCCGAGGCAATCAGAGAGCCTCATAAATGCATATTTTCTTGCCCGATAAGCCCGCTACTCATTTTTGGCAATTGGATGCAAAGTATCAATTCGTGAAGAAGAATCTCGGCAAGCATGGCCACCATTCGAGCATCGCACCTACAATCCAAGGACATCCAGGTGGCTCATTTAATGTAACTTTCCCCGACTGACTCGGTCACCATTACCAGTTTTGGTAGCCGATTTGAGAGATCATCCGTAGTAGCAGCGAGGAGCCGATTTCTTAGGGCCTGAGGGTGTACTCCATTTTTTGTAATAATGATTCAGAAGGCCAGGTCCTCTATAAAAAACCCAGGCTTTGCAATGTAAAAATGGGGGGAACTTTCTTCTAGAAAGCTGCTATAACTTGATGTCCTACGCTTAATACTAAAGACCTTTTGTGCTCTATTTCTCTCTTTTATGCTGCCTTCTGTGCTTAATTATTTTGTCTTTTCTCATTTGCGTACTAAGACTCTGAATCCTGAATCCGGTGTGTGATCGAGGACTGAACCCCTGAAATTCACCCTGAAGGATACATAGGAGAGGAAAAATGCCTTGTCGCTTTCCTTTGTGCTGCCTGGTGGATTGAGGTTTCTGTTATTTCCTTATCTCAATCGCTGTTACTCTGAATCCTGAATTCCAGCGAGAGAGAAAGGAGAACCCTGTGAACCCATCCAGAGGATACATAGGAAGTTCGGCATTTCGTTTCTTTTATGTTATTCTTGGTATTTCTTGCTGCTATTCGAGTTGTTAGCGAGTAATCATGCTTCTTGTTCTTTCCCACATTAAATCATCATCTTCTAACCCTTACTCTTTTTATTTCTTTCTCTAACCATTACCCCTTTTTATTTCTTTTTCTAACCCTTACTCTATTTATTTATTTCTTGTACTCTTGTCTCAAACCCCAAAAGTAGATTAGTATAGGAGTCGGCCTTTCTCCAAATATTAGCATGAGGGGCATATCTTCCCCTCAAAATTTCAATGTTGGTCACAGGTCCAGGGCACGCAAACCCACCAAAAGTCCTTTCCTATGCGGATTTGATGACCAACAATTTCTGGCACACCCGGTGGGAGTCAAGGTCCCATATTTGAGAAAATTTCTAGCCCATCCTCACCGGAGCCAGTAGTTCCAACAAGTTCCTGGTGAGATCCAATCAGTCTCATCCCCTGAGTAGTAGTGAGAATCGATGCTCTAATTACTAAGAGACTCTTAGCATCTGGCGACTTTGTTTTACCCGAGAATCTTCAAGTTGTAAAGACCAATACTAAAGCCTGTGCCTTCATGCAAACAAGATGGAGAGTTAGGAATAGAGGAGAGGAAACCGAGTTCTTTGAGCTTGATATTGACACCTTTGGGGAACACTCTAGGTTAGTTACCCTCGAATATCTCTTACGTGGGACATCCTCGCAAGAGGTTGCTATTGACGAGCAAGGCATAACTTTCGATAGCACAACAGCTAGTTTTCCTCTGAATCCTCCCAACTCACCGAAGCATCCTAGTGCCTCCGTTCCCATTGGCCTTTCGATGAGCAACCCAAGAGGAACTTCAAGGACCTCTATTCCATAGAACCCAGGCACGAATATGGCACAGCAACAACAACAGTAGCAAATGTAACAGCAACCGTCACCCAGATTATTTCCAGCATGGAATTCTTCATCACTGTTGAATCTCGCGGGCCAAGGGCAAGTTCCACCTACTGCAATAAAAAATATTTTGACGTTCGATGAAACCAAAAATATTGCTTTAGAGCATATCCAGGACATCATTTCCCTGGCGGCAATCCATGATATCATAGAAGAGCAAGTGATGGTGAAGCTCCTGGTTCTCTCCCTTAGAGGAAAACTCCTCTATTGGTATAGATCTCTACCATCCGGCACTATTACGGGATGGGACCAGTTAGCCGGGCAGTTGATGCAAGGCTTCAACGAGTCCACCGATCCAACTTCTCTTCTGCAGCAATTCACTTTGATCTAAAGACATCCACAAGAAGAGATTGCAGACTTCAATGTTAGGTTTGCTCGAACCTGGCAAAGAGTCCCAGTTGGGCTTTACCCAACTGATGAAGCTACGGCGTACTAATTTCTTCGGGCCTTCAACCCTGATATCAGCCTTATGATAAGGTACTCAAATGTTAATACTTTTCCAGAGTTGTACGGGTTAGCCAAGAAAGCAAAAATAGACCTCATAGCCATGGGTAAACTCCCTCAAAGAATGCCAATGCCCATAGTCCCCGAGTTCCTTCAAGCCCAGTATGTGAGCGCAGTCGCTCCACAGATTTCTACAATCCCTGCATACCCGATCTCATTCTGGAACCCGAATCCCGTTGTGTCGCAAATCATTGCTTCACAGATACATTTCCCCACACTTTCAACTATGCCCCCCACCATCACTCCAACAGTTCCAATGTTTCCAGCACCCCTCCAACATCCTTCCCTGCCTCTAATACCGACTATGGCTTCTTTACCATCAGTTCCCAAGGTCGATGATATGCAGGCCAAGATACTAGAAGAAATGCAATCGTTAAATGCCATAGTGCAGACCTTGTCCAATGACATGACCATTGTTAAGAAGAAGCAAGCACAACAAGATTTTCTACCAAGAAGGTCTTATCCCATACCTGCGCTTACCAGAGATCAAGTGGTCCATCAAGAAAAAGCTTCGACAAGAAATGTTGCGATAGATGAAGCCCCAAGCACTTTCGATCATGTATATTGGTGCTCTACATGTAATGATCATCACGAGGAGAGTACATGCATGTTGCATCAACACTATGTGCGGACACTAGCAAGCAGCGGTCAAGGCAATCAAGTCAACGTTATTAGACAATTGGATTAGAACTTGTCAATCGGTGAGGAAGAACCAGTCGCAGTCCTTACCAGGGGAGGTAAAATGTTGAAAGAGGTGGATGCTACTCAGATGGCTCCTTTGAAGGTACACGCTCGATTTGAGAAAGGACAACCCTCCTCTTCAGCCCCAAGCGAAGCTCCTCTGCTAGCTCTAATCAAATAAAAGGCCCAAAAGGCCACTGCCAAACCACCTCAGGTGGAGACCAAAGAACAGGCTAAGGAGAAGCTCAAGTTTCCCTTGCTCACTAAGCGATAAAGGGTCAAAGCGACAGAGCAATATCACACCAAGTACGAACCAAGAATGGAACCTGAGGTGCATAGCTCCCCAGCCTACAACATTGTAGAAGAGTTGAAGAGGATTCCACCCAAAATTAGTTGTATGATGCTCTGCAACTTCCTGGACAAGTGGACCTACTACAAGAATCATTGAAGAGGATTAATACAAAGAAGGCAGAGCCGATCGCCCTAGTCTAAACCCTGTCCACGTCCATCATGGGAAAAAATAGACCACCACCATTCTACTTATCCTTACAAAAGGAAGGGTATATCGTGCATAACTGTATGATAGATTCTGAAGCCGCGACGACAGTCATGCCGAAGGTAGTATGCGAGGAAATAGGCATGGAATACACACGAAGTAGTCACGGAGTCCTCTAGTTGGACAGTACCCCAGTGAATACTGTAGGTGTCATCAAAGACATTCCTATTCGACTACATAAGACACCTCAAATTACAGTCATACAAGAGGTGGTAGTCGTGGACCTTGAGCCCTACTTCAACATGTGCTTGTTGAGGGAATTCATGGCAAAGCTAGGTGGATATCTGTCCATGGACTACACTCATCTGGAGATTCCCTTCAAAGGGAAGAAGGTGAATATCTATAATGAAAAGCCTTCTACGTTCTTGGTTCAGAAGATGTCTGAGGAAGAGAGCAGTGACCCTATGCATACGATCACGGAGGAGCTAGAGCAAGTGGATATGGTCCAAGAATCTCTCACACAGTTGTGTTGTGAAGATGAATTTTCATTGGAAGATTTCAATGCCATGATAGAGACCGAGGTGGGGTGCTACACCATCGCCAAGTCTGAGAAACCAGCCAAAATGAAGGGGAAATTTTCTGCTCAAGAAGGACTATGGAAATTGTTCTTCAACGGTGCCCGATGCAAAAATGGCATCGAGGCAAGAATCCTTCTGATTTCGTCATTCGATGAGCAAAAGAAATATTGCTACCGATTGACATGGAGCTGCACCAACAATGCAGTAGAGTATGAAGCCTTGTGCTTAGGACTCAAGAAATCTGACAAGTTAGGCATAAGGCATCTTCAAATATTCAGAGATTTCGAACTAGTTTGCAACCAGGTCACAAACAGATGCTCTTCAAAGAAGCACTATCTTAAATCATACCGCAATAGGGTATGGGACCTGTTCGACCAATTTGAATCCCTCAATCTACAGTCTATTCCACGAGAAAAGAATCGACATGCAGATGTCTTAGCATCCATCACAGCTCGATATTCTCCAGTGGACAATATGGTGCATAAGCCAAAGGTTGTAAGGATGATCTATAGACCCTCTGTCCCAGATTGAGATTTACACTGGCAAGTTTTTGACAACGATGAGCAGATTGTTAATTTCATGATCCAAGAAGCTGCTACAGTCGAAGATCGAAGCCCTGATGAGGAAGAATACGAAGGATTGGTCCAGTTGAAGAACAATCATGTTCCCAAGTGATTTATCATGCTTGAGAGCCTTTTCGATCAAAATGATTGATCGCTCTCCCATAGGATCCAGATCATCGTGTAGCAATATCAAGATTTAGAACTAGAACCTAGGAAAGTAATAAATGTCAAGACCGATTGTACTTCGAAAGAAATAAAGCGAATCCAATGTCTGTGTAAGAAGTACCCAGATATCATGGCTTGGTCTTATCACGACCTCAAGGGATATGATCGATAGCTGATCCAACATATGATCGAATTACAAGAAGGGGCCAAGCCTTTTCGATAGAAGCAAATGCTGATTAATCCAAAGATCGAGGTCCTGATGAAGGCTGAACTATTGAAAATTTTTGAAGCAAAGATCATTTATCCCATCAAGCATTCTTCATGGGTAGCAAACTTGGTCCCTGTCAAAAAAAATAATGAAGACATCCGATTATGCATGGACTTTCGCAACCTGAATCATGCTTCCCTCAAGGACCACTATCCTCTCCCACAGATTGATTAGATCTTGCATTCAATGGCTGGAGCTCAACGATTCTCCTTGCTTGATGGTTTCTCTAGATATAATCAAATCTGGGTCAGGGACGAAGACCAACATAAGACCGCGTTCACAACCAAGTGGGGCACATTCGCCTACTAGCGAATGCCTTTTGGCCTCTCGAACACGGGAGCTACTTTCCAGAGGGCGATGGACCTAGCTTTTGGTGAGCTTTTGAACAAGGTTATCGTTATCTATTTGGATGACATGACCGTCTTTTCCCAAAAGAGAGAGAACCACCTAGAACATCTTCAACAAATTTTCAAAAAATGCCGAGAATTTGGCATCTCAATCAATCCAAAAAAGTCTATCTTCACAGTCAGTGAAGGAAAGCTGTTGGGACACACAATTTCAAAAAAGGGTCTCACCATGGATCCTGACAGAGTCGAAGCTCTGATGAAGCTCCCAATTCTAGCAGATAAAAATGGCCTTCAATCTTTCTTCAGTCAGATTAACTTCGTAAGGAAGTTTGTCCTAGACTTTTCCCAAGTCGTTAAGCCGATGTCTGAGCTTTTAAAGAAGGGCACAAAATTTGTCTAGATAGAAGAGAGGAGAAAAGCATTCAAAGAAATCAAGGCCCAAATTGTTTAGGCACCAGTCTTGATCAACCCCGAATACAGTCGAGATTTTATCCTGTATGCAATAGAACCTGAAAGTTATGTCGCAGTCTTGACGCAAAAGGGAGAAGACAGAGAGGAACGCCTCATCGCGTTCCTCAATTAGATAATCAATCCCCATGAAGAAAAGTACAATTTCATCGAGCGTCAAGTGCATGCAGTAATGAATTCTCTCAGGAAATTCAAACAGTTCATTTCTCAGAGTCGAACCACAGTCTTCATCATTCACCCCGATGTGCATAGTTTCATTATTCAGGGGGAACTGGGAAGTAAGAGAGCTAGTTAGGTAAGCAAAATCCAAGAGTTCAATATTGAGATCAAGCCCACCAAACTAGTTCACAGTCGCGCATTATGTCAAGAGCCGGCGAAGAGCACAACGATCGAAATAACAGACTGTCAGTCGGATGACTCACCAATAGGAGAATGCCTCGCTAATCAGGAAGAGGTTGAGAAATATTGGGTTGGCAAAATAGTAGAATATTTCAACACCGGCAGTTGCCCCTCACATCTGAATGCTTTGCAGCGAAGACATTTCAGGATGCGGTCTGCCCGATACACTATGCGCCCAAAAGGCCTATTTTTTAGGAACATCGATGGCGTCCTCCTCAGATGCATAAAAGATGATGATAAGAGGAGAATCCTAGGTGAATTCCATTCAGGACTATCTGGAGGACACTTTGCTGGAAGAGTGACGATGCTGAAGATAATCAAGGTGGGTTACTATTGGCCCACACTCTTTGCCGATGCCTTCTCCATTTTTCGTAGGTGCAAGCAATGCCAAAGATTCGTCGGCTAAAGAAGAAATGCATCGATGCCCCTTCGATCGATATAGGTGGAAACACCCTTTCAGCAATGGGGGCTAGATTTTGTAGGGGCCATATCGCCAAACTCCTCTGTTGGGCACAAATTCATTCTGACTGTGATGGATTACTTCACTAGATGAGCCGAGGCAATCCCCACAAAACACATAGATCATGATACTTTTGTCACCTTCCTGGAAGGATTGATTACCTGCTTCAGCATCCTTGAAGCAATTATTACAGATAACGGTCCTAGTTTCATGGGCGTAAAGATCAACGAGTTCCTATACAAGTATGGGATATATCACAAGGTGTCTTCCAACTATTACCCCTAGGGCAATGGACTAGTATAATCCACCAACAAAACCTTGTTGAGGATACTGAGAAAGCTGATCAATCAAAACAAAAGAACTTGGCACCTCCTTCTGTATCAGGCCTTGTGGGTCGATTGGGTTTCTATCAAAAGGTCAATCAAGACTTCACCTTATGCTCTGGTCTACGACAAGGAGGCCATCCTACCCACTCACATCGAGATCCCTGCATTACAATTGCTAAAAGAAGATGAAGCTAACCCGATGGAGAGACACCTAGTCTAGCTACTACAACTAGAAGAGGAACGTGAAAAGGCCTACCAGAACTTCACATGGCATGCTGAGGTCACCCGAGAATGGTTCAAAATGAAATCATCCGATCACACATTCAAAGCAGGAGACCTAGTATGGAGGTGGGATTCATGGAAGGCCAAGCCTAGGAATCATGACAAAATGGATGCGTTCTGGGACGGACCATTTGAAATAGTAAAAGTGAATTCAGCCAATTCCTTCATCCTCAAAGATGCGAATGGCCAAGTTTTACCAATCTCCGTCAATGGTCTCCACCTGAATACCTTCAATCGCTGAGGTATGTATGCTCTAAAAAAAAAAAATCCTGCATATATTTTTGTATATAGGGTTTCAGTTCTTTGTCTGCACTTTGTTCAAAAGATCACGGAGAGTAAGTGCCACTTCAACTACAAAAGCTATATTCTTGGATTCGGCTTCATA
Organism: Wollemia nobilis; assembly: GCA_028583015.1. Lineage (NCBI taxonomy): Eukaryota > Viridiplantae > Streptophyta > Pinopsida > Araucariales > Araucariaceae > Wollemia > Wollemia nobilis. The sequence goes on along the minus strand of JAQPPZ010016958.1, from coordinate 947,549 downwards.
AAGCATGATCAAAATCGCCTTCAGGGGGGTTTCGGTCCGAAATAGCCAACGAAGGGAAGTTCACCGCGAAGTAGTTCATCCTCGTAGAACCAAACCAAATGTAAATCCTCGACGTGGAAAATTCTTCGCTAAAAGAAATGTGCGGAAGGCATTGTCTAAAGTAATTCTTGGTGAGGCCCTCCTCGATGAAACGGGTTTCGATCGGCGGCATTCATGAACCGAAGCAACAGCATGGCAAAGGGGAACTTTGGGCCTGAAATGAAGGAAATCAGCCCAAAGAAGAACATCGCAGTGAAGTATTTTCTACACCAACTCCATATCGTCGAACCCCGTGTATGAGGTGGACACATTTAGGATGTGCCTCGAGAAATGTGTTAACAGCAGCCTCGAAAGGGGGCCAAAGCAAATGAACTCAATACGAAAGAAATGGCACTCATCCTAAGGTAGTTTGTTAACCTAAAAGTCATGCTAAAGTACCAGGTGGCAGCGATTCGCGTTTCCAATACAAAATCCAATCGTCGAATTGCATGGCCTCACGTACAATGTCGCCATATGGCCAATCAAATGCCACAATGATACTTTTGGGTCAGGCCCATGAAGTAATTATGGTAGTTGCCATAAATGCAGGAAGTTGCCCTTCGAAGCTATAAAATGTAGATGCCCGTTAGGAACAAACCATTTGCAAGCGTGAGAGTCGAGTCTACATTCTGTCTCTTTGAAAGAGCTTCTGCATCTAATATTTCACTGTTCGCTATGATTATCCCATCCCTTGTTTTGAGGTGCTGAACTCTTCTACATCACAAGTTATTCTGCTGTGATCGTTCACAATGGGAAAGAAGAACCCCACTCAAAAGGGAAAAGAACCAGAGATGACGGTTCCAGAGAAGGTGAGAGCCATGGAAGAAAAGAAATAAAAACCTAAGAGGGTCAATCTCCCCCATGCCTAGGAAAACAAGTAATGGAAGGAAGGGAAGAGTCCGATGACGAGCCTAGCATAGAACCACCTATTGATAAGTGGGTGAAAATCAAAGACCCAGAGCTCTCAAAAATCATGGCTGAGCTTCGGTATACTGTCGACTTCATGCGAAGTAGTCGACGGAGAACAAGAGGGCCACGATGTATTATTCCCACATATACTGGTATTTAGTTCCTCCTACACATCACTTCCTCGAGCTCATGTATGCCATCGCTCAGAACTACCAACCACAAACCAGACAGGTGTTGGATGCCTCGGGTCAAAAGTTGTTTTCCATTCTGAAGGAGGATGTGTAGGTAGCATTTGCACCACAACAAAGGCCACCAAAAGGCTATACCATTTGCAATGTCAGCCTGAGTGAACAAATGGAGAAGTTCACCTCTAATCCCTTCATCCTGAGCTTTTTGCATGAAAACCTCAAGAGTGGACTTCCTTCCGAAAAGCAACCCTAGATGCCCCTACCCTTGGAGGCCTTCAAGAACACGGATATATTCTCTATCATGGCATGGGTGGCAGGCTTGTCAAACGATACTTTGGTATACCCATGGCAGGTGTCTCTAGCTGAATGCATTTCCAGAGGAGAGTTCTACACCCCTGACACTTCATGGCCGAACACCAACCCAGTTTTCTTCGATTGGGCAGAATGGGTGGCCTAAAATTTGCATATGTGGTTGGTATCCATGAAGGATGCTAGTAAGGAGCCGCACTTCTAACCTTGTTCCTTCTTTGTTTGGCTCTTCTTCTTTCATGTACATAAAGCCCTTCACCATTGTGATGTTTCACTAGTCGGCGAGGATGGGATCCCTTTGCCCGTATATCAATGGACCCGTCTCCTGCTGAGGTCAAAGTCCTATTACGCTTTCAATCAACAATTTTTGGGACCTGCGATGCACGTTCTGACAAAGTCTAGCCCCCGGGTGCCTCTCTGCCTTAGAGATAAAGTGGTACTGGAGAAAAGGGGGGATGTGTTTAAATTGACACAAGGGCTTGTGATCCGCTCTTCTGACTTCATGGGTAAACCCTTCCTGTTGCCTTTTTTCCCTTCAAAGTACCAATTTGCCCTAGAAGTTGCTCGACAAAGCGACGCAACCGACGAATCCTACGACCATGGGCAGAAGTGGGCACACACCTGCGAATTCCCCTTCAATATGGGAGTGATCGAAGTATTTGCCCTAAAGCAGAACATATACCTAGAGGAGAAGCTCGCCGATTTTGTTCTACTTCAAATACCATAGAGGTGGCTCTACAACCCATTGGGGGTGATGAGAGATCACTTGAAAAGCAAAAACTTCCATGTCTGTCCTCACCACAAAATTCTGGAGCAGAGGAATAACCCCAATGGTATGGACCTAGAGTGGCACTTAGAGGAGATGAGGACGCTGCCTCCTTGGCATGACTTCTATCCTATGGAGGTCAAATTCAATCCAGACCAGTACCCATTCCCAACTCCCGACTCCACTTTCTAGAGAAAAGCAAAGGATGATTTAAAAGAGGAGTTGAAAGACTGGGACGACGAGCAGTTAAGAGAATGGTGGATTATGAGAGTCCATCATCGAACGATGAATTCTTACGGGCTTCTAACAATGGAAAGGGAATTCACAATTGTATATCAGACCAATATTGGGTCTTGGGAACCCTTGTCCTTCACCGACTTTGTTCCATCGACCACCCCAAGTTCGAACGAAAGCCCCAGGAGGACTGATAATTTCCATAGGGAAAAAGCAGCCAGGGCCACGCCAAAAGCTTTACCACAAAGGCCATCCAAAGTTCTTGAGATAGCAATAGAAGAATTAGAGCAACCCCTATAGAGGAGGAAAAGAAAGGAGCGAGAACCTACACAGGCGCCCCTGAACGTGCTCCCACTCACTGAAGCCCTCGTCACCCCTATTGTCGAACCTTCGGGTGAGGCTATCCCCTTCAACTCTTTGTATTTGTTCAATCCCTCGGTTGGAGATCTAGCTGCATTCGACTTCGAGCTGTACTCAATACGGGAATCCCCCTTGGCCAAAAAGCTCCTCCAAGCCCGATAGAACATAGAAAGAATGTTAAAAGAGGCAAGAAAGAAGAAAGGGCGCTCGCTCGCTCAAGTTGAGAGGTGTGCCATCTTCGATTTTGAGGTAGGAAAATTGCATAAAGTAAAGAAGATACCCAAAGTCCAAAAGACCCTGGATGAAATGACTCCAGTGGACTATGAATATCAGGATAAAGAAAAGGACTTAGAACATCTAAACATGGAGAAGGAGTCCGCCTCTATGCACACTAGAATCGAGACCTTCAAGGCGCATGCCAACATTGCCAACAAGTGCAGGTTCAAAGCTGAGAGTGCTAACATCAAGCTGGAGGAGGAGCTAGCAAGGGCTCACTCCAAATTGGTAGAGGCCGAGGAGCAATGCAAGCTGATGCAGAAAGAACCACACGCCCTAAAGCTGCGGATAACACAGCTGGAGTGCACAGCTGAGAATCAAGCACAAAGGCAGGCTAAAAATGATTTGAGTTCCAAGGAGCTTGAAAATAAGATCTTGCAAGCTCAGATCTAGCTGCACGAGAAGGAAGTCCTAGGGCTACTTGACAGGAGCAAAATCAAGGATATTCGCTCACATATGCTCAAGAATTTCAGGTCTCGGGCTGTTAGTGCCCTTTTAGTTTTAGCTTACACCATAGAAGCCCAGGTTGCCACCATCGAAGGAGGGCCAATCGTCAAAGTGGTAATTTAGAATGTCAGAGCTTGACTCAAGCTGGCCCTCAAGGTCCAAGATGCAAGGTATCAAGATTTGAAGCTCACAGCGATGAGTCGAATAGCAAGGGATTGGTCAATAGCCCAGGCCATAGTTCGTGCCTTTTTCTCCATAGCCAAGAAAGTGCAAAAGGCAAAAATCCTACTGGATTCATTCGAGAGTGAGAGGTACGTGTCAATGGGCTACTTTGACGACCTTTCCTCCTTAGGCTTCCCGAGCTTCATGGATAATGATGGGAAGCCCTTAGCCAAGGAAGAAATCATGCCGAAGTGGCAGCAGTTTGAAGGCAACGTCTCAGAGATAGACGAGTGGGCCAAACCAATAACAGAGAAGCAAGTTGCTAATTACATATTGAAATACTATAGAATCGTTGCCTCCCTAAATGATCTATACACCAGGTCCCAACATGCAAAAATTGGGCAGATCGATAAGTTCTGCGCATTGGTCAAATCCTTGGAGGATTAGGAGTTGTTCATGAAAAGTGTCTGGTCTCAGGTTTGTCGAACCTTAAGAGACATCCATGCCTACCTGGCCCCATTGCCAATGGCTGAAGACGTAGCAGAAACAATGGTGACAGGAGGAGAAGAAGCAGTAGTGGAAGAAGAGGAAGAGGAAGGACAAGCTGTGGAAGTGCCCCCAGAAAAGGAACAAAGAAAAGGGTCTGGAGGTAACTCTGGCCCAATGGATAAAAGTTGAGGGTTCTAACACCGAGACGAGCTCGTTGCCCCATGAGCCGTAAAGAATGTTGACAATATTGTCACATTCCACCAAGGGGCAGAAAAATTAAAACTTTGTATGATATTTGTTTTGTTGAAAGTTTTCTTTTGTTTATAAGTTATAGCAAATTTGGTTTTCCCTATCGCCTCCTGGTGGACAAAATGAAAAATAAAAGAGCTTCGGGCTCGAAGCGCTTCAAATAATCACTTCAGACGAGAAATTTGCCAAAAAAAGTACGAACGAAATGCTTCGCACCTAAAGCATTCCCAGCGGCTACTTTGGGTGAAGAGTTTTGCGAAGCGGCATCCAAGCAACTTCACCGAAGAAGAAAAGATAGCCCGAATCAACTAAGGCAAAGAAATTACTTTGGGTCCAAAGTATTTCTAAAATCCACTTCGGCCAGTTTTCACCTGAAGCAGTAGAGGTCGAGAAAGTGCTTCGGCCAAAACTCCCCCGAATCGCCGTTTCAAAAGAAGATCGGCCCGAAGCGTTTTTCCCGACCAATCAGCGAAGCAGTTTTGCCAGTGAAGCAGTGAAGGATAGAAGGAGATCAGCTTCGACACTCCACGCCCTCGAAGTAGTTTTGCTAAGTAGAAATCAGCAAGGCGCTTCCCAAGAATGCTTCCCAAGTTGGGAATTTTCTCGAGGCAATCAGAGAGCCTCATAAATGCATATTTTCTTGCCCGATAAGCCCGTTGCTCATTTTTGGCAATTAGATGTGAAGTATCAGTCTGTGAAGAAGAAGCCCGACAAGCATGGCCACCACTCGAGCACCTCACCTACAATCCAATGACACCTAGGTGGGTCATTTAATGCAACTTTCCTCGGCTGACTCGGTCACCATTACCAGTTTTGGTAGTGTTGAGCGTTAATTTATCATGTTACAAATAATAACACGCAACTTAGAGTCTCGAACAAAAGACTCTTTCTTGCAAAGAAATAATTTTATTTTATTTTCCTTTCTTTTATTATTTCTCCAAGTTTTCTTTGTGAAACAGCTTTTACATATATAAAAATGAATTCAATTTAATACATGCAACTGATATATCCCAGAATAACTCAAAATCCTGCAGATAGCTGTTAACAAGGGGCCTTTGTTGATTCTTAATGAACTTTGTAATCTTGACTTGTTTGATTAATCAAAACAAAATAAACAAAAATCCTTTTGATGTTCTAATATTCACAATTTATTCTAAGGTTAACTTGTTCGTTTTATCTATATTCAATAGTTCTGTTATTTCAGTGTTAGTCTCTGACATGAAATTAAGCATATCAAGGAATAAAACAGAAAATGTTATTTTGAATCAGCTTGGAAAATAATGAAGGATATTAAAATGGTTCACGATCTCCTCCCCGCAAAATCCCAAGTTAAGAGATGAAATCCCCAAAACAACCCAACCGATCAGATCTGTACTAACACACAATCTAATCAGATCAGATGCAAGACTCTAAGGAAAAGAATATGACTGCATCATTCTACCATTCACCTATCGTAACCCATCCCATGGCATAAACGAAATAGATACAAGACAAAATGATGCAACGGAAATATTGACAGTAAAACAATAGTTTTGGCTTCGATCTCCTTTTGATTTTACACACAAAAGTCGTGTTACCAAAGAAAAATCCTTTATTTCAATAAGTAATGCTTTTTGTTACAATCTCCAGCCCCTGTATCCATATACACTTTTGCTATTTAACCTTTCTGTCGCGCGTTCTCGGCCACTCCATGACGCTTCGTTTCCACTCCCGGGACCCTTCGCTTCAATTCCCGCATTTTGGTATTCTAACCCTTGCATGCAATTGTAACGCTCGATCTCTGCGGTTCTGTCATTTCTGCCACGTGTCTTGCGTCTCCTGCACCTTTCGTAATGCTTTCCCGTGGAAATTCTGGAAGAATTTGCATTTGGCCTCTTCTGTTTCCTAGCCGCGATAACATGACATGTCGCAAAATCATGACATGTCACGATATCGCGACGTGTTCTTGGTCCGTACGCCCACCGTAGCTCGTTGTAGCGATATCGCTACCGACTTTGCTTTGCCTTCTTTTCAAAAAAGTGGTAGCGATATCGCTACCACTTTGGTTCCGAGCCCTCCTTTCAAAAAGTGGTAGCGATATCGCTACCACTTTGGTTCCGAGCATTTGTCTTTGCGAAGTGGTAGCGATTCGCTACCACTTTTCCTTCGAGCCTCCGCTTCACGAAGTGGTAGCGATTCGCTACCACTTTTCCTTCGAGCCTCCGCTTCACGAAGTGGTAGCGATTCGCTACCACTTTTCCTTCGGGCCTCCGCTTCACGAAGTGGTAGCGATTCGCTACCACTTTCAACCTTGTGCTTCCTCTCGGCAACTCATAGCGATGGAGAGACAGGTCGCGATTTCGCGACCCTTTCAACTTTTTGTACGCTTCCAAAAAATGCGTCACGATTTTGCGACATCCTTTTTTCTTTGCCGCCGACATGTCACGATTTCGCGACATCCTTTTCTGTCCTGCCGCCGACACGTCGCGATTTCGCGACAGATTTTCTGTCATGCTACCGACACGTCGCGATTTCGCGATAGATTTTCTGTCCTGCTGCCGACACGTCATGATTTCACGACATCTTTTTTGTCCTGCTGCCGACACGTCACGATTTCGTGACAGATTTCAATTTTTTTGCAGTGATGGAGAGACAGGTCGCGATTTCGCTACATGTCGTGATATCGCGACATGTCACGATTTCGCGACCCTTTCAACACTTAGGCATTTTTCTTCTTTTCTTCATTTTTAGCATCCGGGTCTTTGAGATCTTCCCTAAAACCTACAAAAACAAATGTGGGTCCCCACTTCTGGGGTGTGTTGTGGATGAACCACAACAAATAATGGTGACTCTGCTATCAAATACTCTTGAGAATTTTAGTAAGAACCCAACCTAACATAAATCACAAATTTGAAAACATGGGTTAGCCCATAATCAATATAACTAATGCCCAAAATTAGAAGTACATGAATTATTAGAATCATCAAGTATTAGCTCGGTGTGTGCAATGAATTCCTTTCCTTATCATTTGAATTTGATCCACATTCCATCATCGGTTTTGCATGAATGCATATGCGAAATTGTGAATGATTTGTGTATCCTACTGAATATGCCATGAGAAAATGCATAGTCACTCTTGTAGTATTATGTGCAAACATTCAAGACTGCCAAATCCTCTTAGGATCCACTAGTGAACGGTTCATTATATCCCAAAGTTGGTTATGATTCCCTACTATCTTGAACCCATGTGCAAGTGGATGTGAAATCGAACTTTGGGGAATCAGACTCCCAACCAACCGAGATGAGAGTTTAACCCTATCCTTACTATTCTGATTTAGAATTCTTTACCTCACTTTGAGCAAAATAACTAAACCAATTATGGAAGAAATGGTCATGCTAGTCTAACCCTCTAGACAATCAGTGGTCTTACTTTTTAGGCAATACATGATGTCATGCATGGACCTATCTAACCCCATAATCCAAAACTTATCTTCATTTCTTTGGACCTTGGGGATGACTACCCATCCAATGCAGAGGACAAGTAGTACGATCCTTACAATCCAATATAAGTATGAGATGGGAAAAACTTATTTATTTTACTTCTTGGACCTTGGGGATGACTACCCATCCTGGTTAGGGACAAATAGTACGATCCTTACAACCCAAGATTTTAAACGTAAATGGAAAATATTAATCTTGTTACTTAAACCTTGGGGATGACTACCCATCCTTTGCAGAGGACAAATAGTACGATCCTTACAATCTAATATTTAATACGAAATGAAATATAAGATCTTTGGGGAATCAGATTCTCAACCAACCGAGATGAGAATTTATGCCCTATCCTTACTACTCCATGTGGGTCCAATCAAAGCTTTGGGGAATTAGATTCTCAACCAACCGAGATGAGAATTTAACCCTATCCTTACTACTCTAATTTTAGGCTTTAAGTTCTATGGAAGTGGTCAAAACCACTGTTTTTAGGATCATGTTGCATAATAGGATAGACATGAAAACCATTTTCGCCCAACCTTTTCCTCCAAGTTAGGTTTTGATCATTTTGCTCAAGATCCTTTTTAATGTATGAAACGTTCTTGGTCCTAGATACTTCAAGACTCAGTTTCCAACCTTAGGATTTACTTAAATTTATGTTATAACATAACCCTAAGAGGATTCAACATACTCAAATGAATTGCACCTAAGATGCATATGCCACTATGGTGAAAATGTATGGAAAGTGAGATGGAACATGAATGCATTATTTCGTGAATTGCAAATGAGATGATTTGTCATGCAAAATCGACCTTTTCATGCATCACAAGCTTCAAATGATCTAAATTAACTGTTTGTATTACATGTGGAGCTTTTACAACATGATTCCAATGTTTCATATTCTCCCAATCTTAGGCATGTGTTCAACATCAAGCTTTTATTTCCCCCTTTTTTCTTTTTCTTTTTTTAAAAAAGCAATGAAAAGGAAATCAAAGGAAAACCACGGCCTAAATGTCCAACCTGCACACAAACGCAAAAACCCAACATTAATACAAGAAAAACCTGAAAAAAAAATGAATACATACTAACATATCAAATCTGCACATCAAAAAAAACTAAATTACAGCATTGACACAAAACTAGATATCTCTTGAAACACACACTTAAGTATCAAATTTGCACACAAAGAAACAGATCACAACATTAATATAAAGCTTAGACATGTCAAAGAAAAGAATAATACACACCTAAACATGAAAAATGAAAGCAAGAAATTACAGCATTATTACATATAATACAAAGCCCAACTACCTCATGCTTGAAAGTAATGTTTCAAGTGCAACCCATTGATAGGTAGTGCCAAATCCTTTCCATCCAAGGTTTTTAGTCTAAAACTATTTTCCCCTAGGATCTCTGAAATCTGGTAGGGACCTAACCAAAGGTAATCAAATTTATCATGTTCCCTCTTCTTCTCATGTCTTTTGTCCCATAACAACACTAAATCTAAAATTTTAAACGCCTTGGCCTTAGACCTTTTGTCAAACCATATTTTTACAATGTCTTGGTGTTTACTAAAATGAAGCATAGCTTCATCCCTTTTTTCATCCAAGCGCATTAATTGTGTTAGTCTAGACTCAAGTTTATCATTAGTTCCAAAATAATCTTTCATGAAGTGCAGCGTTTGTAATCTGAGATTTGCAAGAAAAATGGGATCTTGTCCATAAACCAGATGGTAAGGAGATGTCCCTATTGCTTCTTTGACTCTGATTCTGTCAGCCCAAAGGGCCAACTTAAGCTTATTGTGCCAGTCCCGCGGATTCCTTTCCAACAATTTTTTTATGACAATCAACAGATTCTTATTGGATGACTCGGCCAATCCGTTACCTTGCGGGTAATAATTGGAGGAGAACTTTAAACTCACGCTGTTATCAAATGCCCAATTAGCAAATTCCAGAGAGGAAAAGGCCGAACCATTATCACTTATGATGGAGTTAGGCATCCCGAATCTAGTGACAATGTTATCTTCTAAAAATCTAATGACCACCTCTCGCAAGTAGCATTCTTTGTGGGGATAGCTTCGGTCCATCTCGTGCAATAGTCCGTAGCCGTCAGAATATATTTGTGAGTATCGAAGGAATTGGGGCTGATAATCCCAATAAAATCTAGGCCCCATTGCATGAAAGGTCTGGACTCGATTACGGACTGTAAAGGCATGGCAGCGTTTCTATCCCTATTGGCTGCAGTTTGACATATGTGACATGACCTCACATGAGAATGGGCATCCTTGAATAGTTGAGGCCAATAATAATCGGCTCCGAGGATTTGATGGGCTGTGGCATTGGCGCACCCATGCCCCGTCCCATGTTTACCATGAAACTCTTCGAGTATTCGCATTGCCTCCTCTTGATCAATGCAACGAAGGTAAATACCTTCATGGTTCTTTCTGTATAATGTGCCAGATTTTACCAGAAAATTAGCAGACTTCAAATGCAAGGATCGCGACCGAGTAGCATTCAAAAGTGATGGACACCTACCATTTAGTAGATAGTACACCACATCCGCATACCACTCCTCCTTGGTTACATCAGCGACTTCATAATGTTGACAAGGAATTGCGAGATCCTGCTCTCGCGATTGCCTTAGCTAACCCTTGCCCCCGCACTATCTTCATCGATTGAATCTCCAGATCAAATTCCCGCAAAGTTGAAACCCACTTACCACGCTTCTCACCTAATTCATTCTGAACGAACATGGCTTTGACAACAGGATCTGGGACGATAGCAAAGACCCTATTGTGGACTATGTAGTGCCTGAATTTTTTTACAGTCTTAACCAGCGCATACATTTTCTTGTCTAGGGTAGAATATCTCAGTTTCGCATCTTTGAGAGGACTACTCAGGAAAGCAATGGGATTTTCAATGTTGCCTTCACTCTTCTGAGTTAAAACACTTGCAAATGAGTGATCTGAAGCAAATGTGTAGATATAGAAAGGCTTCGTATAATCGGGACTCACCAAAACCAGGGCTTTAGAAATTGCATCCTTGATATTATCAAAAGCCTCTATCCTTTCATCTGTCCAAATGATCTAGACCTCTTTCTTTAGCATGTCGTTCAAAGGTCTTGCTATCTCTGCAAAATCTGCTATAAATTTTTTGACAAAATTGATCTTTCCGAAGAATGATCTCAACCCCTTCTTGCTATTGGGACGAGGAATTTGCTGTATGGCTTCTATTCTCTCAAGGTCAATGGAAATTCCATCTTTAGATATTATATGTCCCAACATTTTTCCTTCTGTTACCCCGAAGATGCACTTCTTTGGGTTGAGAGATATACCATGTTCCCTGCATCTTTGAAAGACTTTCTTAAGATCCTTGACATGGCTTTCCCTGTTCTTAGAAAATATAGGAATGTCATCGACGTAGACAATGATGCACTTACCAATAAGCCCCTTAAAAGCAAAATCCATAGCTCGCTGGAAAGTGGCACCTGCGTTCAATAGTCCGAAGGGCATTCTCCTATATGCAAAGGTGCCCCATTTTGTCGTAAAAGCAGTCTTCATCCTATCACTAGGATGGATAAGGACCTGATTATATCTCGAATAACCATCCAGGAATGACATCATCTCCAACTCGTTTACCTTTTGGAGTATTTCATCGATGGTGGGTAACGGGTAGTTGTCCTTTTGGGATGCCTTGTTGAGATTTCTGAAATCAATGCACAACCTTATTTCTCCACTCTTTTTCCTCACAGGGACTAGGTTAGCAACCCACGTGGAATGCCTAACGGGAAAGATGATCTTAGCTTCTAACAGTCGCTTCACCTCTTTCTCTATCAAGGGCTCTAATAATGGATTAACTCGCCTTTGTATTTGCCTGAAGGGCTTGGACTCTGGATTCAGTGGAATCATGTGCATTATGACATTCTGATCATAGGTTTTCAACTCCTTATAACTCCAAGCAATGCAATCTATGTATTCTTTTAATGCATCTGCTATGGAATCCTTCTCCTGCTTGGTACATGCTTTTGCTATGAATACCTCCCGAGGATTTTCTCGCACTTCCAATGTTAACCAAATCACAGGCCTCTCCAGGAGATGGAACCCTTTTACCTTTTCTTGGTTTGCTTCCGATATCAAAGATTTTTTCTAATGAAGCTATCTCATCAGGCATCCGGTTGTTTTTTACAGGATTTTTATCTTTCGAAACTACCTCCTCTACATCCCTTTCTTCTTCATCTATGTACTGCTTTTCAAATATACCAGAATTAGTGACAAAATGAAATATGTGCCTGTCACTATCAAATACTTGGAAGTTCGTAACATTATCTGGTATAGAGGGACAAGGGACCAACTCTATAGAGAACTTCTTGCATTTCTTATGGTCCACTGGCTTCAACATACTCGCTACTACAGCTAGGGAGTCTGCCAGACGATTGCCCTTTCTCGAGATCAGAGAAATGTTAAAGGCGTCGAACTCATCTATTAAATCTCTGACCCTTGTTCGGTAAAGCCTGAGCCGCCTATCCTTGCATATGTATTGTCCCCTCACTTGTTTCACCACCAGTTCCGAATCACAAAGGACTTTGATATATTTAATTTTCTTTCGAATGGCCAGCTGTAGTCCAAGAATCAAAGCCTCATATTCTGCCATATTGTTGGTGGCAGGGAACTGCAGTCTGTATGCAGCGAATATAGGCTTCTGGTCCGAACATGACAATTCAACATGGCTCCTGCTCCTTTTCTGGACCTGGATCCATCAAATATTAAGGTCCAAATGTCTTGATGTCCTTCAGTAGAGTTGTGCCCCATCCTTTCATCATGGGTATTTTTGAGGACTTCTATGTCCAAACAGTATGCTCCCAATTCAGCTTCAATGTACTGGATCTCATTCGGCTTGTTGTAATCTGTGATCATCTCTTTGAGTCAGGGTTCACTGTCAATTCGAATTTGATTGGCCACTCCCCTCCAAGGTAGCCACATGTGTTAAGAGTCTGTCACAATGTAACCGTTTAGGTTCTTACTCCAATATCTTCCAAATACCATGCCATATTTGATAGGAATATCGAGCACCAAAATGTCTATGCGCTGTTGAATTCTGGGTTCTGAATTGACTTGAATATGCACATCACCCAGCTCTCCTATCGCCTCCATGGTTGACCTGTCCAACTGCACCACCCTGCTCCTAGAAGGCTTTGGTGTAAGTCCCAATCTTTTACAGATTTCTAAGGGCATGATAGTAGCCGAGGCCCCTGAGTCTATTAAACAATTGTGCAAGTTTTTACCTGCAATTCTAATGGTTACCAAAAAGGGAGGTGTATCTCATTTTTATTTTTGTACAACCACTTGGGACTCAGCACTTTTAGCTTCATGAACTTGTGCAGATGGATTTAATCCTTTTGGTGAACTCACTTCTTGGCCTAATAATTGGGCCATGTCATACATCGATACATTGGCCCTATTCTTCTTCATATCTTCCACCAAATCGTAAGTGAGCTTTTCTGGATTTGGAAAGTTTTGCATCATCTTAGACTTTTCGACCTTCGATGGAGGAGGGGGATTGACATCTCCTTTAGGGTCAGGAGGGAGTAATTGATTATTAGGAGGAGCAGAGGAAGTTTTGGGCTCTTTATAACTCCTAGTGTAATATTTGTGATTTGCTTTCCCAAAACGTTTATTTGTATGAACTTCCAAAGCTTCTTCATCTTCGCTTCCAAAAAATTCTACATCCTCCTCTTCTTCATTTTCATGGGAATGTATGACCTCCATTAGCATAGACTCCGGTTTCACATGGCCACAGTGCGGGAAATCATTATCACAAGATCCTGCATCCCCACAGTCTTCCGACATGTCTACCTGGTTGGCAACGTGATTGGGTACCCGCCCGTTGTTAGGCTGCGTGTTATACATTCCTTTTCCTCTATGATTGTGAGGTCGGTTATGGCCCATGGCCCGATCAACTTTTTTATTGACATTCCCCACCGTTACCAACACCTTGGCCAACGTTTCTTTCATATTTTCTATGGCTGCTTCGGACCCTTGTGGTTGAGGCACTGCAATTGCAGGTCCAGCTGTGTTGGCCGCATTAGCCACCTCTGGACTGGGTACAATGGCTTGGGTTTGGGCAGGTGGATTCCATCCTGGATTCCCATTTTGAATGGCTTGAGTTTGGGTAGGTGGATTCCATCCTGGATTCCCATTTTGAATGGCTTGAGTTTGGGCAGGTGGATTCCATCCTAGATTCACACTTTGAATGGGAGTGATTGTTGGATAAGTTGCTGAGCTTGGCGTGTTAATTGGATCAAACCCCGACATGGTCAACAGATTATTTCCCATACCGAACCCATGCAAACCCATTGAGTTATTTTGAATCAAACTCTGCGCTTGAACAGCAGCATTCGGATAACCTGACAATGGCGTAACTTGGGTGGGTGTTTGGAAGTTGTTCAACATCGGAGCCTGTGGTGCTACTACCTGGTTCATCATGGCAAATTGGCTGTATGGGCCATATTGTCCCATCCCAGTCAATTGAGACAATCTTGCACCTGGCAAGTTCATCTGCTATTCGAGAGTCATTGTTTCTGCATAAGCCAAAGGAAGGGTTGTAACCTGAGGGTTCCTTCTAGTCAGTAAAGAAGTTAAAGGATCTAAGGCTCCGAAGTATAGCTGCAAGGCAATTGTAGGGTCTACCGCAAAGTGACGAGTCACATTCGTATATAGCTTTTGAAATCTCTGATTGAACGCTCGAATGGGTTCATTGGTTTGTCTTTTGCAAGATACGAAGAAATTGTATGTCATGGAGGGATCTACTAATTGTCTGAATTGACCTATGAACGTAGTTTCTAGCTGGGCCCATGAAGTTATGGACCCTGCTGGCAAATTTCGATACCATTCGTTAGCAATGTGGTCTAGACTAGCAGGGAAAACTCGACAGGCAACATCCTCATGAGTAACCCCCTGCCTAAACATGTAATCTTTATAGATTTGGACATGATCTTCTGTCGTTGTTGGACCATCATGAATGAATTTGGGTAATCCCCTTTCAATGTTTCTAGGCAAGTCGTGGACTACCCCGAGAATATCTAAAGGGGAACTCTGAGCACCATACCAAAGGGCAGGTGGCTGTTGTTGTTGTTGCTACTGGGCCATGTTAATCAAAGGTGTCAACCCTGTGGGAACAATTGGAACTCCTGGAACTGTGGAGACAGATACAACTGGTGTTACTATCCCACTTGAACTTAAGGGTTCAGGCCCACTAAAGGTACTTGAGTCCAAAGAAATCCCTAACTCAAGTATACCGGGTGGTATTTCAACTTCTAATGTTTTGTTTTTTGGACTCCTAGCAGTGGGAGAAAGACTTTGGAAGATAGTTTCCCTGTGGTTTTAGACCTAGTAGCAATGTACTCAGGTTGGGCCAGCTTGGAAACTCTAGGACTCTAAAAGATTTCTCAACTCTGCTGCCAGATAAAATGTCTAAATGTTATACCTGCAAGCACAATAGGTGGAAACAAAACTACCCATGTTAATTGTTAGAACAAATCAAAATTGCAAAGCAATACAAAAGGGCCCTCCTTCTAGCGCCAAAATGTTGAGCATTAATTTATCATGTTACAAATAATAACACGCAACTTAGAGTCTCGAACAAAAGACTCTTTCTTGCAAAGAAATAATTTTATTTTATTTTCCTTTCTTTTATTATTTCTCCAAGTTTTCTTTGTGAAACAACTTTTACATATATAAAAATGAATTCAATTTAATACATGCAACTGATATATCCCAGAATAACTCAAAATCCTGTAGATAGTCGTTAACAAGGGGCCTTTGTTGATTCTTAATGAACTTTGTAATCTTGACTTGTTTGATTAATCAAAACAAAATAAACAAAAATCCTTTTGATGTTCTAATATTCACAATTTATTCTAAGGTTAACTTGTTCATTTTATCTATATTCAATAGTTCTGTTATTTCAGTGTTAGTCTCTAACATGAAATTAAGCATATCAAGGAATAAAACAAAAACTGTTATTTTGAATCAGCTGGAAAATAATGAAGGATATTAAAATGGTTCACGATCTCCTCCCCGCAAAATCCCAAGTTAAGAGATGAAATCCCCAAAACAACCCAACCGATCAGATCCGTACTAACACACAATCTAATCAGATCAGATGCAAGACTCTAAGGAAAAGAATATGACTGCATCATTCTACCATTCACCTATCGTAACCCATCCCATGGCATAAACGAAATAGATACAAGACAAAATGATGCAACAAAAAGATTGACAGTAAAACAATAGTTTTGGCTTCGATCTCCTTTTGATTTTACACACAAAATTCGTGTTACCAAAGAAAAATCCTTTATTTCAATAAGTAATGCTTTTTGTTACAATCTCCAGCCCCTGTATCCATCTACACTTCTGCTATTTAACCTTTCTATCACGTGTTCTCGGCCGCTCCATGACGCTTCGTTTCGACTCTCGGGACCCTTCACTTCAATTCCCGCCTTTTGGTATTCTAACCCTTGCATGCAATCGTAATGCTCGATCTCTGCGGTTCTGTCATTTCTGCCACATGTCCTGCGTCTCCTGCACCTTTCGTAACGCTTTCCCGTAGAAATTCCGGCAAAATTTGCATTTGGCCTCTTCTGTTTCCTAGCCGCGATAATGCGACATGTCGCGAAATCGTGACATGTCGCGATATCGCGACGTGTTCTTGGTCCGTACGCCCGTCGTAGCTCGTTGTAGCGATATCGCTACCAACTTTGCTTTGCCTTCTTTTCAAAAAAGTGGTAGCGATATCGCTACCACTTTGGTTCCGAGCCCTCCTTTCAAAAAGTGGTAGCGATATCGCTACCACTTTGGTTTCGAGCATTTGTCTTTGCGAAGTGGTAGCGATTCGCTACCACTTTTCCTTTGGGCCTCCGCTTCATGAAGTGGTAGCGATTCGCTACCACTTTTCCTTCGGGCCTCCGCTTCACGAAGTGGTAGCGATTCACTACCACTTTTCCTTCGGGCCTCCGCTTCACGAAGTGGTAGCGATTCGCTACCACTTTCAACCTTGTGCTTCCTCTCGGCAACTCGTAGCGATGGAGAGACAGGTCGCAATTTCGTGACATGTCGCGATTTCGTGACCCTTTCAACTTTTCGTACGCTTCCAAAAAATGCGTCACGATTTTGCGACATCCTTTTTTCTTTGCCGCCGACACGTCGTGATTTCGCGACATCCTTTTCTGTCCTGCCGCCGACACGTCGCGATTTCGCGACAGATTTTCTGTCCTGCTGCCGACACGTCACGATTTCGTGACAGATTTTCTGTCCTGCTGCCGACACGTCGCGATTTCGCGACATCTTTTTTGTCCTGCTGCCGACACGTCATGATTTCATTACAGATTTCAATTTTTTTGCAGCGATGGAGAGACAGGTCGCGATTTCGCTACATGTCGCGATATCGTGACATGTCACGATTTTGCGACCCTTTCAACACTTAGGCATTTTTTTTCTTTTCTTCATTTTTAGCATCCGGGTCTTTGAGATCTTCCCTAAAACCTGCAAAAACAAAGGTGGGTCCCCACTTCTGGGGTGTGTTATGGATGAACCACAACAGGTAGCCGATTTGAAAGATCATCCGCAGCAGTAGCAAGGAGCCAATTTCTCAGGGCTCGAGGGTGTACTTCGCCATTTTTTGTAATAATGATTCATAGGGTTGGGTCCTTTATAAAAAACCCAGGCTTTGCAATGTAAAAAGGGGGGGAACTTTCTGCTAGAAAGTTGTTGTAACTTGATGTCCTGCACTTAATACTAAAGACCTTTTGTGCTCTATTTCTCTCTTTTATGCTGCATTCTGTGCTTAATTCTTTTGTCTTTTCTCGTTCGCATACTCAGACTATGAATCTTGAATCTGATGTGCGATCGGGGACTGAACCCCTGAAATTCGCCCTAAAGGATACATAGGAGAGGAAAAACGCCTTGTCGCTTCCTTTATGATGCCTGGTGGATTGAGGTTTCTGTTATTCCCTTATCTCAATTGCTGTTACTCTAAATCCTGAATTCCAGCGAGAGAGAAAGGAGAACCCTGCGAACCCGTCCAAAGGATACATAGGAAGTTTGGCATTTCATTTTTTTCATGTTATTCTTGGTATTTCTTGCTGCTATTCGAGTTGTTAGGGAGTAATCATGCTTCCAGTTCTCTCCCACCTTAAATCATCATCTTCTAACCCTTACTCTTTTTATTTCTTTCTCTAACCCTTACCCCTTTTTATTTCTTTTCCTAACCCTTACTCTATTTATTTCTTTCTTGCACTCTTGTCTCAAACCCCAAAATTAGATTAGTATAGGAGTCAGCCTTTCTCCGGATATTGGCATGAGGGGCATCTCTTCCCCTCAGCCTTTCAATGGTGGTCATAGGTCCAGGACACGCAAACCCATTGAAATTTCTTTCCTGTGCGAATTTGATGACCAACAGGTCCCACCGTGCTAGGTCTACGTACCACTCATGCCCTAGCACTATGTTCAATTGTTCAAAGATGCCATTAATCTCCAAGGGATATGGTCGCTGCATTTGCCACATGTGATTAAGATATGCCCTCTCGATTTCATATTCATAATCACTATCGGAGATCCAAAGGCCTTCGTTGGCTTCTATAACTACTCATGATTTTAAAGGCTCGCCTTGCTCAAGCAAATTGATCTGGCCCCATTGGAGTTGTCCCACTCTCTGCAGTGGGGCCTGATTACCTTGGAGTGGTGCTTGCTCGATTGGAGCATCCAAATGGAACATTGTCAAGAGACTCTCTAGATAATCATCCATGGGGATCACCTGTGAGTGATCATTATTTGATTCGAAGGGGTCATATGATGCTGGTTCATACTCTGACTCGTCCTCTGAGGACCCTTCTTGACATTGTCTAGACCCTCCTTGAAAATGATCTCTCGAGCTTTCTCCCCTCTCGAGCAGAGGGAAGGGATTGTGAGGGCCAACAAGGTTGATTGTCGTTAATGGGAGATAACCCCTCAATGTATATGTGGTGTTGGGGTTGGCATATGGATCTAATGCCAATCCCCCCTTGTTGCCTATCCCTAGGCCTTGCATGTTCTCCACCAAGATGTCCAAGGGTAGGGGGTGGTTGAACCCTAATCCTGACTTGTCATATGGCATTTGGTATCTTGGTTGGCAAAGAACATGTATCCCTTGCTCATATCTACCTAGCCCATATCCATGCCAATTGCATTGGCCAAGGTATCTCAAAGCAAAATCTAGGTTAGACAAATAATTGACATTTTTGGCAAAAGGCTCTTCATCTTCATCCTCTTGTGTGCATGGTGCAACGCCATTATTGAGGCCCCCATACACAAAATTTTTCTGGTTTGATGGGTAGCCTAGGGGAACAATAGTGCCAATGGGAAGGCGAGGTCTCCCCATGTCCTGCATGGACTCTAGTGCGAGCGTTGCTACAATATTCCATACCAGATACTCCCCCAGGCCCGTATTGGCCATTTCAACGGTGATCATTGGCGGTTGAGGGGGAGGGAATGGAATCTCTCCCTGAGTCCACTCCATGTCGGGTGAACTAGGAGCCTCGACTTCCATTCGGCTAGGTATCTCCTCAGTAGAGATAGTTGATACTGATGGCAGTGTCTCTTCCAAAGGTTTTGCCTCTTCTAAGGGTTTCTTCCCTTTGTCCTTCTGTTTGGCCCCCAAAGATGGTGTCGTTGGTGGAGGTCTAGATGATGAAGATGAACCCGACTGGGATTTTGAAGGACTTGCTAAAGGGGATGCCTACAAAATCAGACCCTGTCTAGATGGATTCAATTGGAAATCCAAATGCGTTGATGGAAGTTTTGATTGCGGCATTAGTTACATCGCATTACAATACTTGAAGGGTTCTAAGTCCGCCATGACTACATGCACTTCCCCTTCAAATGTATACTTTAAGCATTGGTGAGCTATCGAAGGGACAAACTTCATGTCCTTGATCCATGGCTGGCCCAGCAAGATATTGTAGGCCATCTCACCCTCCAATATGTGGCACAATGTAGGTATGGTCTTTTGTCCCACTTGGATGGGTGGGACTATTGTGCCGACTATCGAGCAGATTGCATCATTGAATGCTCGTAGAGTGTATATGGAAGCTGTGATGTGAGATGTGGGCAACTTCAGATGTTTTAGGGCTGTAGTTGTGATGATATTACTAGACAAGCCAGTGTCTATCAACACCCTCTTGTATGGGATCCCGTTGACCCGCACAATAATGTACAGGGGTGGATCCGCCATGTCATCAGTCACTGATCTCAATTCATCTTCTCAAAATGTGATAACTGGCTCAATGCATCATTTTACATGTCCCACAAAGTTGTTGAAAGAATTTGTCTCGTGGGGCTGCAACTTGATGGCTTTCAATATCTCCATTAGAGCTTCTTGATGGGGTGTAGATTGTTGTATAAGCTCGTATATAGAGAGCCTAGCCGATGTGGTCCTCAAACTCTGAGTAAGTTTGGTTCAAAGTGTGGCCACTGGTCTAGGCGGAGGAGGTTGTGCAAGGTGCTTTTGTGGTTGTGATGTTGTTGGCACCTCTCCTGCAGCTGCCGCAGGAGCATTCGTGCTCGGATACCTCCTATTTTGAGTCACTATACTGATCATCCCTACATACCCCTGCATGGGGCAGTTCTATGTGACCTCATTAACTTGTAGGGTCTTTGCCTATGGAGCATGAGCAGGCAAGGGGTCTTTGAAGACCTCCATTTGTTGATTTCTTAGTGCGACAAGATCATCCACCGCTAGTGTCTTGTTATCAATCAAGTCTTGCACCAAGCCCTTAAATTTCCAATAGGCATTTAGGTCATGTCCATGCCGCATATGAAACCTCAGTACAAGTCCTCTTTATACCCCTTAGGCTTGGGTGTGTTGGGATCTATGGTCTGAATCTTTGGCAGGTTGATTAGGTTTACCGCTAACAAGCGGTCAAACAAGGAGTCCCTGGACTCTATGTAGGGTGTGTATTGTTGCCTAGGGCGACGTTGCTAATTCTGTTCTTACCTCTGATTCTCTCTATCATAGTTGTTGGGAGGCACTGCCTGATAGTTAGCCTTTTGAGGATGTGTTTCTTATGCAGGCTTAGGGACATTGATTGCAACTTGGTTGACCGCCACGGGTTTCTGTTGCGTGGTCCCGATTTTAGTGTTCTTAGTCCACTCTTTTTTCTTAGGTTTGGCTATCTTGCCATCCTGTATCTTGATCTCTTCAATAATCTTGGCTTGCGCCATGGCTTCTTCTAGGGTTGCATATTTTTGCAGCTGCAATAGCATAGAGATCGATCTCAAACAACTCTTTGAGAACATTTGAGTGAGGTCGGACATAGGAGGGAGGTAGGGTAGCTTTGAAAGCAAAGTCCTCCATCAATTCCTATATGTTGCCATGGTCTCTTCCTCATACTTCCTAATGCTGGCTAAGTCACTTTGTGACACCTTCTTCTTGGTGTTGAAGGCGAAGCATTCGAGGAACGCATCCACTAACTGATCCAAGTTTTTGATGCTATGCTTTGGTAATTGGGTAAACCAATCTGAGGCAGGGCCGACGAATGTGATTATAAATGTTCTTAATAACAAAGCATCATTGTCCTGAATGCCAAAGCATTGTCTCAGAAATGTTGTCACATGCTCTTGAGCATCTTCCTCACCTCTAAAGGTTGCCAACTGAGGTAGCTTAAAGTGTTCAGGGTAAGGAGGTGTTGGCATTGACGGATGCACAGGATGACTATGGAGTTGGCGTAAAGTGGGCTTTTGGGGCCCAAAAGTTTTGGTTTCCATAGACTCTAGACACTCTAGCAGTGCTTTATATGCATCTGAGGATTTAATTTCTTCCTCTTTGGTTTGCTCCCGTTGTGGGTTGTGGGAGATTTGAGGCCTATGGAGGGGTGGCCGGATAGCAACCCCCCTGCCTTGGTAGGGCATTTCGGCCCGTTCATCTTCTTGCTCATACTCCTCATAAGCTTCTTGAGGAGTCTCTAGGCGAGACCTATGACCCTGGGTGGGTCCCCAAGGAGGGTACCCATCGTTGTTCCGGGGAGTGGCCTCCCGTTTAGGTCTAGGAGGTCTCAGAGGCAGCACTTGGTAAGGTCACGGAGACCTATCTCGCACCAAGGGGTTGCACCTCTCATATGGTTCTGCCCTTTGGGTGTGCAGGGTGGGAACCCTTTCAGACACCAAGTTATGGAGCATCTCATATGTTTGGTGCCTAATGCGCTCTTTGCTAAGGTGATATAAATGCTCTAGCTACTGTTGGTCTTGCTCAAGCCGCATGATCTGCGCTTGGCGGGCGGCATGTCTGGCGATTGCCAAGTCAATTTGTTTTGCCATATTGAGCCTAGGAGGCCTAGATGCCTCTCCTATGCATTTACCTCGATCGCGATGATCCAATATCTCAATAGGTCGCTTCCCTCTATCAAGGTTGGCGGCATTTACCCGAGGCTCTGGACTTAGTGGGTGATCATGGTATATAGCTGGTGTGGAGGCACATGGCCCCCATGCTGTATATTGCTCTTGAGGAATGTAATCGTCTTCCTCATGCTCCCTTTCATATGTGTGAAAGGGGCGGGCATAGTTAGCTCGCCCTGTTTGAAGAGCCTTTCCCTCTGGATTTTGTTTATTGGTTCTAATAGTTATAAGGGGTAAATGGGGGATGACATAATCATGTGGCCCCTCTTTACGGTTCCTATACATCTCCAGTGCTTCATCGTGCGGTGGCCACTCATAACGAGCATCCAAGGGAGCCCTTTTGCCTAAGTCAAATGGTACATGTACGGACTCTTCCTGAAAGGGTTCATGTTGACTGGGTGCGCCCCTCAAAGGGTTGTCTCTATAGTCTTGTTCTGACATTTCCCTATGTGGATTGTCTTATGGGTCAGGCCGCCAAGGTGGAATGACCAAGTCCTTGTGGCTATAGCGGAGGCGACTTGTACCTCCTTGTACACTCTTCGTAGCCTTCACCCGTGATTGGGCTTGGATACGGGTGTACACCATGGCAGTATCTCTCTACAAGATATGTAGATTTTTATCTCTTTTATGATTTTTTACGCTACACTAAATATAAAAGATCACACACAAGCAGTGATTATCTCATTTAAAGTTTGAAAGTGTGTCCTAGACCTAGTTTAGTGTGTTTTTTTTTTTTTTTTTTTTTTTTTTGGTTTTAAAGAACATTAAATGCAAAATTATGGCTCTTATGACTTCCAAAAATGGTCGCCCCTTCGATATACAATTTCCAGGCTGATATACCAACCTCTCTATATACCCGCCCTTACGTGAGGGAAATTATAGGTACGTGAGAGTAGATGGTATGTGGAATGTAGGTGGTACAAAAGGGGAATCACCCTGTTTATGACACCTACCATAGAAGACTTATCCTCATGCATTGGGAATCACCCCAGCTACACTCGATCAGCTTTCGTCAGGATTTACGTCTAGCAACAGTAGCGATCGAGGTAATGGATACAAGATTCAAGCCAAGGTGGTGATGAAATCCACTTTTGGTCTTGATCAAGGTCTGGGGTTTTATGACTAGCTCCTTGGTTTTTAATTTGCCACGTGGTGTGTGGGGTTCTTTTTATTATGCCAAAGGAAACAAGCAAGTAGCAAAAGAAAACGTTCCCTAAGCAAAGCAAGTAATCCAGAAACAGAACAATTGATAGCAAAAAATGACAAGGAAAGTTCAGAATCCTTACCTCTTCTCTGCCCAAATCTTCTGGTTTTGAGTCTCGGTCCTAAAAATGTGCATAGAGCAATTCATCCCTGGGTCAGACGAATAACATAATTGTATTCGTCACAGGGTGGGGCGCATTCCCATTCGTCCCTAGATGAGACGAATTACAGCTTTGTGTTCACCACAGGCTGGAACGAATAGCAGTCCCACGTTTGAAAAAAAAGATACCTACAAACAAAGAAAGCTTTGATCATATTTCTGATCTAAAAAAGCAGAGGACAGGGTCCCACCATGATCACCACTGAAATCACAAGGATACGGAAACAATAAAGGAAAAACTCCAAGCATGATGCAAAAATAGAACTAAACTTAACGCTAAATCCTATGAATTAAAAAGGCATAAAATGGAGAAAGCATAAACGAATTGAAACCCAAATGAAATAAACAACCCTTTTCTTTTATTGATGTATTTCACAATTCGGTTACAATTTGCCTCCTCCCTTTTCAGGGGCGAGGAGCGTTAAATTCGTCTCTTGGTTACATCCATGGATAGCCATCCTTCTTTCGCGTGCCCACATGTAATATGGGCAGACCAAAATGTCACCACCGCTTGTGTATACGAGTGTCGATTCCTTGCTACTCCTTCGATGTTCCGATCCTGCGTTCAAAGAAACAAAAGGATAGTCAATAGCACCTACAAAGAAGATCAAACATGCAATCTCAAAACCCAAAACTAATGCATGCGAAGAAATAAATAAAACGATGATCAAAACAACTCCAAATTGACTAAAATTTTCATAGAGGCGTGGGAACATCACCGGGAAGGCATTGCAAAAAAAAATAGTCTGCAAATTTGCCATGGATTCGTATTCGTTCCAGGGCGGGATGAATATACCTACAACAAAACGTCGAATAGAACCGTCCCAAATGTCACCTCCATACGACTCCAAATTTTTGGAAAAAGTTGGGGTTAGCTAATTGGGGGCATTTTGGGACGACCCAGATGGTCGGATTTCCCCAATTCGGCCTCTAACACCCGGATTTCGATGGCACCCTCTACAAGTTAGTGGAGGCAAAAACATGATAAAACAAAATAGCACTTGATCAAAATGATATGGAATTGAAATTGCAAACTATCTAAGCAGCATAAAGATCAAATACAAAATGAAAATGACAGAAAGAAAATCTGCCATAGATTCCCAATCGTTCCTAAAAGGGACGATTAGACCTACAGCAGTGCGGGGGCGCTCGGGCAGGCCGCCCACCGTTTGGGGCCTGATTTTGGCACCAATCCACTTGGGATGGGTCCAAAATCTCTTACAGGGTGTTGTCAGAAAATTGGGTGGTATACTGCGGTCAAGTTTCAGGTTTTGGGCTCAAGATTCATACTTCCAATAGTTACCCAATGACCTCCTCTCTAAAAGGGATCAAGGATGTGAAAGGCATAAATCATACAAGGATGTATGGGGAAGTAAAACGACAACACTTCGTTGCTCAAAAAATGCTCCTACTCTATCCCTTTTGGGGTGAGAAAGCTCACCAATTTATAGACCTGGAGGTCTCTTGGGATGAACATGTAGAGGCGCCACTTGGCAGCCATGCCCTTCCAGGGGAGGGAAGATTCCTCCCTGATTAGGGGCTTCATGACTGCCCCTGTAATAGCCTCTAATGCTCGAAAATGCTCACCCACACTCCCATGAAATGAAGGACGCATTAAGTGGTGGATCCGAGCTACCATTTGTCGTGAATTAACTTTTTGCTCGTCAAACCCGCTATTCACTCCACCCCGGAATGAATACTTCTATTCGTCCCTGGGCAGGGCGAATACCAAACCGTATTCGTTCCTAGGTGAAACGTGTATTGAGCAAAGTACATGAGGGTGCTGAATTGACTTTTGACCTTCAAAAACTACTGAAAGAGTGGTTAGGACCACTGTTTAACCTCTGGGGGCTGCCCTGGGGGCTGTGTGTGTCAATGCGATCAGTGTTTGCAGTCACATAATCGGATTGGTGTCGTTTTGGTGTCTACAGAAGGTGCATTGTTTTTGGCAAGGCATTAATGATTTCGAAGATAGTGAAGGCACATTAATTTTGGCAAAGGCATTATTGATTTCGAAGGTTACAAGGGCTACAAATTTTGTAAAAAGGTATATATCTCTAGTGCATGGTAATATTTGATATTTCCAAAGTTTTGGTGCATTGAAAATCATTTCTATTATAACTAGGGAGTTATAAGGTATTTAGTAAAAATAAATTATTGATGTATGTGCTTAGGGAGTTATAAGGTTTGAAATTAAATATTTGTGATTGTTGTATGTGGAGTTATAAGGTGTGGAATTAAAAATAAAATAATAGGTGCTTGTTGTATGTATTAACAATATTAGGGAGTCATAAGGTTGAAAAAGTGTTGAACTTGTTATATGTTCTAGTGCATGATTTAATTATGAAATTAAACTAGGAATTTGAGACCTAGTTAATTGCCACCTTGAGTTAGAATACATGCACATCATTTAGGGTTTGAAGTTGAAGACAAATTGCTTTATTATGTGCCTTGGCTATTAAGAAGAAGTATATGGATTAGAAAATCAATTTTGTGGATAAAATTGATGCTTGAGTTCATTATTGCTCTAGTGGAGTTCATTGAGAGTATTTCCATTATTGATGAGGTTTTTGCCATTACTTGAGGAGATTATTGTTGGTTACTTGTTGAGTACATTGCCACTATTTGAGACCATTGAGGAGATCATTTACTAGTCACTTGTGGATACATTTATATTTCATTTGAGGAGATCATTGTTGGCTATTTGAGAGCTCTTTGCTTGAGGGAGTTGTGCTTGTTTCTTGAGAGCTTATTGACATTGCATGAGGAAAATATTATTGAGAACCTATTGCTATAACTTGTGGAGATTGTCCTTGGTTGGTTGAAGTCCTCATTGTTATTGCTTGGAGAGGTTTTCATTAGAGAGCTCATTTGCCATATATTTGAGAGTTCATTGTTGAGAATTGTTATCATCCATCTGAGAGAGTATTTGTCATACATTGTTGAGCATTGTTATCATCCATTTGAGAGGGTATTTGTCATACATTGTTGAGCATTGTTATCATCCATTTGAAATAGTATTTGTCATACATTATTAAGATTATTGTGGATCATTGTTGTCATCCATTGAAGAGTACATTTTCATTTATTGCTGATTTCATCATTGAGCCTTGCCTTCATTGATTTGTGGTTGAGATTTGAGTACTACTTGAGAGTGATTGGTTGAGCCTTTGGGAAGGCTTTTGGGATAGAATTTCTAGATAGATTTGAGGTAGCTTTTGTGCATGATTGAGTGAGCCTTTGAGAAGGCTTTTGGGACAGATTTGGGATAGCATTTGAGTAGCATTATTTGAGCCTTCTTGTGAAGGCCTTGAGTATAGATTTGGGATAGCATTTGAGCAATATTGTTTGAGCCTTGTGAGAAGGCATTGAGGCAGATTTGTGATCAGTGAAAGAGATAAAACAAAAGCAGAAAAACTTAGCAACGCCAGTTCCCTAGCTGAGCAGATCAATGAAGAGTCCACCTGAGCAAATCAGGATTGCCTAGCTGAGCAGATCAGTGTATTTCCTAGATGAGCAGATTAGTGGATAGCCTAGCTGAGTAGATCAATGGATAGCCTAGTTGAGCAGATCAGTGGAGCCCACCTGAGCAGATCAGGATAGCCTAGATTTGAGCAGATCAAAGTAATCATTTGTATTGGGATAAGGATCCCTAATTCTTTGTGAAATATTATAAGGATATTATATTATGGACTACCCCACATTGGGGGAACCATGTTAAATCTTATGTCTCAATTGTGTGTGGTGATTTGTGCACTTGCTTACTATTGTTATCTATGTAATTAATGCACACTGTTATATTTGGTTATTGCAATTAAGGACACTAATTTATATTGGTTTGGAAAGAAAGTAAAAAGTGGGTGCTATACTGTTCACCCCCCCTCTTAGTATAAGCTTGTGTTCTTCAAAATATTACCTATCTAATAAAACACTCAACATGGATGGTCAACTTAATTCCATTTAGAAATAAAAATGGAGATATCTAACTCTGTATGGACTTAAAAAACCTAAATAAAGCTTCACTAAAGGATCATTATCCTTTGTTCCAGATTGATCATATTCTACATACGATTATTGGGGTAAAATAGTTTTCATTGCTAGATGGATTTTCAAGTTTCAACCAAATTTGGGTTAAAGATGAGGACCATTAGAAAATAATGTTCACAACAAAATGGGGTACATTTACCTATCAAAGAATACCTTTTGTCTTATCTAATGTTAAGGATACTTTCCAAAGGATTATGGACTTAGCTTTTGGTAAGCTTGTGAACAAAGTTATACTCATCTATCTGGATGACATGACAATATTTTCTCATCAAAAAGAGAAGCATATTGAACATATCATAATGGTCTTTGTTGGAAATTTTGAGTAATAAGGTTGTCATTGATGTCAAGTGTTTGGTGCAAGGCAAAGTCCATTTTGGTACAAGCAAAGTGGTAAAAGAATTGGTTATAATATTTTATATTATAAGCCAAAAAGGTTGGCTAAAAGGTTGAAGACAAAATATTACCCCCATGGTTTTAAAGAGAAAAGAAGATATTATAATATTTTAATATTATAATAATTAAGCCAGAAGGGCTTATTAAAAAGAAGGAAAAATAATTGATGAAGACCCCCATGCAAAAGTATTATTTAATACTAAATTAAATAATATAATATTTAACCTAAAGTTAAATATTATATTAATAAATAATTAAATTTGAATTTGGCTAAGGCGCCAAAAATCAAATTTAAAATATTGGAGGCATCTATATTTTCACCGATGTTTATAAAATCACCTTGGAGCATATAAAAGGAGGAAAGAAAAATTAAATATGCAATTCGAATGTTTAAAGTCTATGCGCATGCGAAGGAAATCGAACGAAGGAGAGAAGAGAAACGTGGAGGTTTCTCATTCGTCGAATGAGGGAAAAGGAATAAAATAAAGGCGGCAAGCACTTTGGTGCAGCAAGGGTTGGTAGCCCGAGTGGCAGGTGGGTCCTACGTTGGTCATTGGTAGAAGGAAGGTTCGGGGTTCGATTCCCCCTAGCATCGGTTGAAGGTTTTAATTTTTAATTTTTGGAGATAGCAAGTATAAAGTGGTGAGGCTAAATCTTTGTCTCAACCACTTGGCTAGCGCAAGCAGTCGAGCACTGCACTTGGTGAGCTGAGGTCAAAGGGTCGATTCCCATCCATGACAAAGCAAAGATTATTTTTTGATAAAGGTATGCACCATGGTTAGTTTATAAGGTATGCGCTATATTGTTGATTGTTGGCTATGGTAATATTTGGTGGATGATATTTGACCTATAGTTTGAAACTTAGGAGATATAAGGAGAAATATTTTTGCATTATTTTAAAGGTTTAAATGTCATTTATTTTATTTGCTGAGATTGGAGTGATAAGTGTGTAGTTGGTTTATTTATCATTGTAATTCTTTTATCTTTGAAAATAAATTGGAGTGAAAATTATTTTGAAAGAGTGGAGATAAAAGGTGTAAGAGTCTTGTTATTTGATTGTAATTCTTGTTTTATAAAAAGGAGAAATTGTTGAGAGAGTTTTTGCATTGTCCATGAAAACTAAAGAAGAATTCTAGAATATTATTTTCAGAATTCTTTGAGCATCTTGTTGAGGGAATATTCATGTGGAGGTTTTGAGATAGACTATTGTTATCTAACCTTGAAGTGGCACAAAAGGAATTGGTTGTGAGTGAGACAGGTTTTGAAGATATATCTCCATCAAAGAAAAGAGGTATGGGCACATCATCCTTTGTTTGAAGTGTTTGTTGGAATGAATGTTGTGAAACATAAGGTGGAGTGAAAAGGATTGTTTGATAAGCATTGTTGGAAATATTTGAGTGAGTTTTATGTGCTTCATTGTTGAATGTTTTGAGAACATTTGAGATAGATATTATGAATTATTTGAGTTAGGGTTTGAGACATACATTGTGTATTTTGGAAAGAAGTGTGAAATATTGGTGGTAGGGTTTGTATGCAAGTTGTGCTTCATTATTTGAATGATTGTGTGAAATTTTGAGTATTGGTTTGAGTGTGAATAAGAAATTTGAGAAGACTTGAGGTTAGGTTTTGAGATAGACTGTGAGACAGATTTTGAGATAGATTTTGAGATAGATTTTGAGTAGATTTAGAGATTGAGTTTGGTGTATATTTGAGATAGAGTTGAGAATAGGATTTGGGGGTGATATAGTAGAGGATAATAGTCTCTAGTGGATAGAGATCCATTAGCTAGGGTAGTGAGGATAGAGGTCTTCTATGGAGAGAGATCCATAAGCTAGAGTAGTGGGGGTATAAGTCTTCTAGAAGATCATCAACCAGAGTAGAGGAGATAGAGTTCTCCTATGGATAGAGATCCACAAACTAGAGTAAGGAGATAGAGTTCTCCTGTGGATAGAGTTCCATAAATTAGAGTATAGGGGATTGGTGTCTCCTTTGGATAGAGGTCCATAAACATTGTAATAGGGAATTGATTCCCAAAAGAATTTATTGAGAAAATTTATAAGGAATATTTTCTCCATGGAGTAGCCCACATTGGGTGAACCACGTTAAATCATGTCTCTCATGTGTGTGATGATGTGTGCAATGTTTACTACTTTGATATTGTTGATGTTATCATTTGGATTGAAAAGTAAAAGTTTTATCTTATACTGTTCACCCCCTCTCTTAGTATAAGCTTATGTTCTTCAATTGGTATCAGAGTGGGTTCCTTCATGAAAAGCCTAACAACTTGAAGGAAGATCCCACAAGAACATACATGACCTCATAATATGGAGAAGAGGCCATGATTGACATAAAAGAGGAATTCTTTGCTGCTCTTAGAAACTTGGAAAAGGTTAGAAAGAAGAACTCAAGTTTGAAGGATCAAATTCAAGAGGATGAGGAAGCAAAGATGGAACTTCTACAAAATCTCACAGAACTCAAGGTAAAATTTGAAGAGGGAAAGAAAATTGAACAGGATATGATAGAACTATTAAAGGCAAGAGAGGTAGAATGTGAAATATTGGAATCAAAAATTGTCTCTCTAAGGAAGGAAGTTGAAAAGACTAAGGATAAATTACAACAAGACATAAAGTTAGGGAAACATAAAGAGGAGTCAAGCTCCCAAGGAACAAAGACATCAAACAAGGAAGAGCCCATGACTTATGATAATGCACTAAAAGGAAAAGGCATCAAGAAAGAAGAGGGCAAAGAAGATCCATGGACAAAATTCAATTACAGGAACAACAAAAGAAGAAGCACACGACCATATTATTCAAAGCACTCAAATAGGTTACAAAATCTCTTCCATGGCTATTGTTTTTCATGTAACAAATATGGTCATAGAGTTGTACATTGCACTAGTTATGTGAAAGATAATGTTGATAGAAATTTCAATTCCTTTGCACCTCTTATGAATGACAATATCATATGTTACAAATGCAATAATTTTGGGCACAAGGCAAAATGGTGTAAAATGGTATTTCCTGAATCAAGCAAAAAGAATACAACTTCAACAATTAGGAGAGAAATAAAAGAGCAAGAGAAAGTTAAGTCAATGTTAGTACAAATAACTCTTCATGTACAAGATAAGGGAAAATAATGGTTCCTTGATAGTGGTTGTTCTAGTCATATGATAGGAGATAAAAGTAAATTTCTTGTATTTAAAGAAATCAATGGAGGATCAATAAAATTTGGTGACAATGGTTCAACAAAAATTTATGGGAAAGGAACTTTGAGTTTAGATAATGGAAAAACAAATATAGAGAATGTATTGTATGTCAAGGGATTGAGGCACAATTTACTAAGTGTAAGCCAACTTTGTGATCAGGGACACATGGTTACCTTTCATCCAAATAGATGTGAGATCAGAAAATCTAAAACTGGAAAGCTCATTGCAGATGCAAATAGAACTACAAACAATCTCTACATGCTAAGTGAGATTAAGGGAGAAAAGTGCTTTTTATCACAAGAAGATGAGATTTGGTTGTGGCATAGAAGAATGGGTCATTTGAACTTTGACAACATAGTAAAAATAAGCAACAAGCAGGTAGTCAGAGATTTACCCAAGATAAAAAGGCCACAAAACACAATTTGTGCACAATGTCAGCATGGGAAGCAAACTAGAACAAGTTTCAAGTCAAAAGGATTTATGTCATCTGAGCCATTGAAACTAGTTCACACTGACCTATGTGGTCCTACAAGGACAAAGAGTCTACTAGGTGAAAGTTACTTCATATTGTTTATAGATGATTATTCTAGAATGATTTGGGTAGCCTTCTTAAAAGAAAAGTTAGAAGCCCTTGAGAAGTTCAAGGTATTTAAAGAATTAGTAGAGAATGAAATAGGTAGAAGGATTAAGTGTTTAAGATCAGATAGAGGAGGAGAATTTACTTCAAATGAATTCATAGACTTTTGTGAACAACATGGGATCAAAAGAGAATATTCAATAGCAAGAACTCCTCAACAAAATGGAGTAGTTGAAAGGAAAAATAGGACTATTGAAAATATGGCCAGAGCTATGTTAAATGAGTCTAAGGTTTCAGATGGTTTTTGGAGAGATGTAGTTCATACAATAGTGTATATCATCAATAGATCTCAAGTAAGAGTAAATCATCACAAAACCCCATATGAGCTCTAGAAAGGGAGACCAACCACTGTAAAATATTTCAAAAATTTTGGAAGCAAATGTTACATAAGATGAGAAGAGAAAATTTTGGGTAAGTTTGACTCAAGATGTGATGAGGGTATTTTCCTTGGCTATTCCACTAAGAGCAAAGCCTATAGATGCTATAACAAGAGGACACATACAATTATAGAAAGTATAAATGTGATAGTTGATGAGCAGACATGGTCAAAAGAACCAACTCAAGAAATTGTGTATGAAGAAGAAGAAAGTTGCCAAGAAGAGTTAGGTGAAGAATCAGAAGAAGAAGAAACACAAAGACCACTACCTAAAACTCCATCCAGGTATGTGCAGAAAAATCATCCAAGAGATCTAATCATTGGAAATCCATATGAGAGACAGACAAGGAGGAAGATAATAGGAACAAGTGAGCATGCAAATTTTTCTTTGTTATCTAAAATTGAGCCCAAGGATTTCAATGAGGCAAGAGAAGATAAGTTTTGGGTCAAGGCAATGGATGAGGAACTGAATCAAATAGAAAAAAGTGAGACTTGGGAACTTGTCCCATGACCAAAATATAAGAATGTAATTGGCACTAAATGGGTTTTCAGAAATAAGTTAAATGAAGATGGTCAGGTAGTCATAAATAAAGCAAGATTAGTATGCAAAGGTTATGCACATGTTGAAGGGATTGATTTTGATGAGACATTTTCTCCGATTGCATGACTTGAGGCCATAAGGATATTTTTAGCTTTCTCAAGCTTCAAAAACTTTAAAGTATATCAAATGGATGTTAAATCAGCTTTTCTCAATGGTGTCTTGGAAGAAGAGGTTTACATTGAGCAACCTGAGGGATTCAGCCTAACTGATAAGCTAGATTATGTATGCAGATTAAAGAAGGCACTTTATGGACTAAAGCAAGCTCCTAGAGCTTGGTATTCAATATTGGATAAGTATCTTTAGGAATAGGGTTTTAGGAAAGGAATAGTGGATAGTAACTTATACATAAAAAATGAAGGAAATGACTTACTAATTGTGGTTGTTTATGTGGATGATATCATTTTTGGAGGTAATAATGATAAGATGTGTCAAAAATTTGCAAAGAGCATGCAGAATGAATTTGAAATGTCAATGCTTGGTGAGTTGTCCTTCTTTCTTGGACTACAGATTTCACAATCCAAGAAGGGTGTATTTCTCTCACAAACCAAGTATATAAAAGAGATGCTGAAGAAATTCAAGTTAGAAGATTGCAAACTAGTAAGTACCCCCATGATTATAGGATGCAAGTTGAGTAAAGATGATGAATCTCCTAAGGCAAATCAGAAATTGTATAGATCTATGATTGGCAACTTACTATATGTCACAACTACAAGACCAGATATAATGCAGGTAGTGGGACTAGTGGTAAGATTTCAAGAAGAACCAAAGGAAACACATGTAATGGTAGTAAAGAGGATTCTCAGGTATTTAAAAGGGACTATGGATTTTGGGCTCTGGTATCCCAAAAGTGATAATTTCACTCTCATAGCATATACATATGCAGATTGGGTAGGTAATATTGATGATAGAAAAAGCACAAGTGGAGGAGCATTCTTTCTTGGAAATTGTTTAGTCTCTTGGCTAAGCAAGAAATAGGCATCAATATCCTTATCCATAGTAGAGGTAGAGTATATTGCAGTAGTTGCATGTTGTACACAAGTGTTATGGATGAAGTAAACTTTAAAGGACTTTAAGATAGAGCATGATCATCCTATCTCCATACTATGTGATAATACAAGTGCTATAAACATTTCAAAGAATCCAGTGATGCACTCCAGGACCAAGCACATTCCGATCAAATATCATTTTCTGAGAGAGCAGGTGATAGATAAGCAAGTCAGATTGGAATATGTTACTACAAAGGAGCAGATTGCAGATATTTTCACTAAGCCACTTCCAAAAGAGACTTTTGAGTATCTTAGAGGAAAATTGGGAGTAGTTCTACTCCCACCCCAAAATTAATCACCTCAAGGAGAGGAGGTGGGGAGGGGGCTGAGCTAAGAGTCTTATATTTAGCCCCAAAGGAGTCCCTTTGCCATTGATGACAAAGGGGGAGAGATTTGAGTTAGGGGGAGAGCATTCAATCAAGGGGAGCAAAATTAGAAAAAGGAAAAAGGAATGTTTAAAAAAAGGGTTGCCATCAATGACAAAGGGGGATATTGTTGGAAATTTTGAGTAATAAGGTTGTCATTGATGTCAAGTGTTTGGTGCAAGGCAAAGTCCATTTTGGTACAAGCAAAGTGGTAAAAGAATTGGTTATAATATTTTATATTATAAGCCAAAAAGGTTGGCTAAAATGTTGAAGACAAAATATTACCCCCATGGTTTTAAAGAGAAAAGAAGATATTATAATATTTTAATATTATAATATTATAATAATTAAGCCAAAAGGGCTTATTAAAAAGAAGAGAAAAATAATTGATGAAGACCCCATGCAAAAGTATTATTTAATACTAAATTAAATAATATAATATTTAACCTAAAGTTAAATATTATATTAATAAATAATTAAATTTGAATTTGGCAAAGGTGCCAAAAATCAAATTTAATATTGGAGGTATCTATATTTCCGTCGACGTTTATAAAATCACCTTGGAGCATATAAAAGGAGGAAAGAAAAATTAAATTGAATTCGAATGTTGTAAGTCTATGTGCATGCGAAGAAAATCGAACGAAGGGAATAAGAGAAACGTGGAGGTTTCTCATTTGTCGAACGAGGGCAAAGGAATAAAGTAAAGGTGGTAAGCGCTTTGGTGCAGCAAGGGTTGGTAGCCCAAGTGGTAGGCGGGTCCTACGTTAGTCATTGGTAGAAGGAAGGTTCGGGGTTCGATTCCCCCTAGCATCGGTTGAAGGTTTTATTTTTAATTTTTAGAGGCAGCGAGTATAAAGTGGTGAGGCTAAAGCTTAGTCTCAACCGCTTGGCTAGCACAAGTGGTCGAGCACTGCGCTTGGTGAGCTGAGGTCGGAGGGTCGATTCCCATCCATGACAAAGCAAAGATTATTTTTTGATAAAGGTATGCACCATGGTTAATTTGTGAGGTATGCACTATATTGTTGATTATTGGCTATAGTAATATTTGGTGGATGATATTTGACCTATAGTTGAAACTTAGGAGATATAAGGAGAAATATTTTTGCATTATTTTAAAGGTTTGAATGTCATTTATTTTATGAGATTGGAGTGATAAGTTTGTAGTTGGTTTATGTATCATTGTAATTCTTTTATCTTTGAAAATAAATTGGAGTGAAAATTATTTTGAAAGAGTGGAGATAAAAGGTGTAAGAGTCTTGTTATTTTATTGTAATTCTTGTTTTATAAAAAGGGAAATTGTTGAGAGAGTTTTTGCATTGTCCATGAAAACTAAAGAAGAATTCTAGAATATTATTTTTAGAATTCTTTGAGCATCTTGTTGAGGGAATATTCATGTGGAGGTTTTGAGATAGACTATTGTTATCTAACCTTGAAGTGGCACAAAAGGAATTGGTTGTGAGTGAGACAGGTTTTGAAGATATATCTCCATCAAAGCAAAAAGGTATGGGCACATCATCCTTTGTTTGAAGTGTTTGTTGGAATGAATGTTGTGAAACATAAGGTGGAGTGAAAAGGATTGTTTGATAAGCATTGTTGGAAATATTTGAGTGAGTTTTATGTGCTTCATTTTTGAATGTTTTGAGAACATTTGAGATAGAGATTATGAATTATTTGAGTTAGGGTTTGAGACCTACATTGTGCTCTTTGTTGGAAGAAGTGTGAAACATTTGGTTAGGGTTTGTAAGCAAGTTGTGCTTCATTGGTTGAATGATTGTGTGAAACTTTTGAGTATTGGTTTGAGTGTGTTTGTGAATAAGCAAGTCTTGAGAAGACTTGAGGATAGGTTTTGAGATAGGTTTTGAGATAGATTTTGAGATAGATTTTGAGATAGATTTTGAGTAGATTTAGAGATTGAGTTTGGTGCAGATTTGAGATAGAGTTGAGAATAGGCTTTGGGGGTGATAGAGTAGAGGATAGTAGTCTCCAGTGGATAGAGATCCATTAGCTAGGGTAGTGAGGATAGAGGTCTTATGTGGAGAGAGATCCACAAGCTAGAGCAGTGGGGGTAGAAGTCTTCTAGAAGATCATCAGCTAGAGCAGAGGAGATAGAGTTCTCTTGTGGATAGAGATCCATAAACCAGAGCAGAGGAGATAGAGTTCTCCTATGGATAGAGTTCCATGAACCAGAGTAAGGGGATTGGTGTCTCCTTTGGATAGAGGTCCATAAACATTGTAATAGGGAATTGATTCCCAAAAGAATTCATTGAGAAAATTTATAAGGAATATTTTCTCCGTGGAGTAGCCCACATTGGGTGAACCACGTTAAATCATGTCTCTCATGTGTGTGATGATGTGTGCAATGTTTACTACTTTGATATTGTTGATGTTATCATATGGATTGAAAAGTAAAAAGTTTTATCTTATACTGTTCACCCCCCTCTCAGTATAAGCTTATGTTCTTCAGTCTTTCAAAAGTGTAGAGAATTCGGGGTTTCACTCAACCCAAAAAAGTTAGTTTTTGTTTTTCAAAAATATAAGCTCTTGGATCATGTAGTGTCAAAAGAAGGACTATCTATTGACCTGGATAGATTCAAATACATACAAGCACTCCCACTTCCCTAGATCAAAAGATACTTGCAATCATTTTTTGGGTAAATCAACTTCATCCAAAAATGTGTGTCTAATTTTGCTCAAATAGTCAAGCTTATGATAGCTATGTTGAGGAAGCAGGTATATTTCACGTGGAATGAAGCTAGGAGAGAAGCCTTTACAAAAATAAAATCTATTACCAAAACCTCGATATTAACCAATCTTTATTATAAGAAATATTTTATCCTCTATGTATTTGGAGCAAAAGAAAGTTATGTCGATGTCCTCACTCAAAATGACAAAGATAATAATGAGAGGCCCATAGATTTCCTAAGACAAACTCTGCAAGACCATGAAGAGACGTACAATTTTATAGAAAAGTAAGTGTTTGCTTTGATGAAATTGCTTTAAAAGCTAAGGCATTATATCGCTTGGAGTATAACACTAGTGTATATAGTACAACTAGACATCCACAACTTTGTAGTGTAGTGAGAGCTCAGTGAAAATGAGTTGAATGGATCATAAAGACACAAGAATACGATATAGGGATCAAGCTAACCAAAATAGTCAAAGGAAGAGCACTATGTGAATAGTTAGAAAACTGCATAGCTTTAGACTCCAATTTCTTCAGTGAATAAGAAGAACATTAGTCGGAAGAGACCCAAATCAAATAGAACACCTAGTTAGATTAATTGACCTATTTTCTTGAGATTGGAAGATGTCCAGATGGATTTATGGCCACCCAGATATGTAAGTATAGATTGCAAGCATTAAATTACAAGTTGATCAATGGGATACTATACCAAAAATCTTTGATGGTGTGTTACTAAGATGTATACAACCAAAAAATATTGAATATATATTGAAATATTTTCACGTTGGCTTCTTAGGAGGACACTATTCAGGACAGACAATGGCTACTAATATTCTTAGAGTTTTATTCTACTAGCCTACCCTATTTTATGATGCTTTCAAAATTTGTAATGCCTATGATAAGTGTCAAATATTTTTTGACAAAAGCAAAAATCTAGCCATACCATTATAGCCAATCATAGGAGATAATCCCTTCCAACAATGGAGGTTGGACTTAATTGGGATGATTAATCTAAATTCCTTTGTCATACATAAGTTTATATTGATAGCCACTGATTACTTTACCAGGTGATCTGAAGTTGAGGCAATCAAGCATGTTGATCAAGATACAATGATAGAAATTTTGGAGAGATTGATCACCAAGTTTGGAATCCTTGTTACAATAGTGTCTAGCAAAACTAGAGCATTTATTGGACCTAAAACAATGGATTTTACAAGAAAATATGTTATTTATTGGAAAGCATCTTTAAATTATTATCCTCAAGGTAAAGGGTTAGCATAATCCACCAACAAGAATTTAATGAGAATAATCAAGTAAAATATTGGTATCAACTAGAAAAGTTGACATTTAATATTGAACTAAGCATTATGGGTAGATAGAATAACATTAACAAAGGCTTTGAAAACTACACCATATTCTTTGGTTTACGGTAAGCTATTTTGCTAATTATTCTAGATTTACCTACTTCGAAGCTTATCAACCAATCATAACTAGAAGACTCTCAACCAATTGAAAAGAGGATGGCAGAATTATTTTTGTTAGAAGAAAGCAAATAAAAAGCCTACAATGATTTTTGATGGCACCAAAAAACTATAAAATGGTGGTTTGATAAAAAAAAACATCATCAAAATTCTTCAAACAAGGTGATCTAATGCTTAAATGGGATGCAAACCAAACTAAACTGAGAAAACATAAAATGTTGAAATCATTATGGTATAGACCATGCCTAATATCAGGAAGAAAAGAAGTAAATGCATATGAACTACAAGATATGGATGGTTGCAATTTGCCAATTCCAATAAGTAGCCAATATTTAAAATATTATGCATAGAAGAGTGTGTCTTCTTATGTGTATATATGTAGATACTAACATGTGTAAATAACTGCATAGTGAAAGTAGTGGCAGAAGTGCTTTGTAAATAAAAGTTTTTTAGTGGCTAAGGTTTACACCTTGCAACCATTAAGTTTTGAATTCTTAGCAATATCATTGGTACAAGGGTGGATAGTCATCAAAAAGGGATATGCATCATGAATTCTTACATGAACATGCAGTCTCAATACAAGATTTTCCTATAAAAGCTTGACATACATAATCTCTAGCATTAATTAGCAATGAACATTCACCATAAAACTTTCTTGCTATAAAAGTAAGTCTAATATGGAACAATGTGCATTTGTACAGTTGATCAAGAGGTAAAACTCTATCAAATTATTTTTTGACAAAGCCATATATCTGTTGGTGCCTATATACTCAAACAAAAGGTGAGCTAGCTCAAAATGGCTAGAGGAAAAGAAGATAGAAGTTGCAGAAGAAAACAAAGATGTTGGAGGATAATTTTTCCAATATACATGACCCAATAATTATGATAAAAGTAAAATGGTAAGGCTTCCAAGATAGGTCAAAAATGCAAGGAAAGATGTCTGCTAACAAAATTGAAGCTACCCCATGGAATTCTTTCCTATTAAGGTATATGCCTATATTTATCCACCCCTATCCCAAGCTCATCAAGATGGTGGTAAAATACTATTGCAATAGTATGTAAATGCACAAAAGCAATCATTTTTCACCATCAAAAAAGAAACCATCAAGAAATTATTTCCCATGGGTGAAAAACTACGTATTAGTCTTAAGCATATTGGCATAGTAGAGCAAAAAAATACTTAGAAAAACCTAATTCATGGCCTGGCTAAATTTGTACGTAGGTAAGGTCTCCAATGATTTTCCTAAGAGTCTTATTAAGTTGACAAATTTTAAGGACACAGAGCAAATAATGTTGTCTATGTTATATGTAATATTGGGACTAGATTCTTATGATTTGGTATATGATTATCAGTTGTTCCTTCCCTATGTGGTCACCAATGTGAAAAATTATGAAAGTTCCATTACTTTCAAGTCTATTTTCTTTGATTGGGCCCAATTTTTGAGCTCTCAAATTCATATTCAGTTAGTAGCTTTGAAACTGGGGGAAAGTGATATATTTTATTATCCTTCATTTTTAGCCTAAATTTTTCTTTTTTACATACCCCTTGAATTTCATAATATCAGCATGGTTAAAGTACATAACAACTAGCCTCACTCAGTAGTGGATTAGATACCAATACTTAGACAAACCTATCCATATATACAATTCAATAGAATATTTCTTGGCCCTGCCTTATCCTTTTTCTACATCCTAATACCCCGTCTCAATTTTCAATTTGTAAATAAACTGAGGAAAGAAAAGAAAAATTGAGGACTAATATTTTTTGTTGGAAGCCACAATAATCTAAGTGTATGTTTTTTTGTAAAACCCTATATATTTCCATACTATGTGAGAGATTGAATATTTGGCATGGAACTCTATAGGTAGGTAGATGAAATAGATGAACATTTTGGCTCCCAGTACAAAAAATATTACACCTGCTGCTACCCCTTTGGGTTTGAAGATACAACAATAATGACAAGGGAACAAGAAAATTTGCTTAGTGAAAATCTCAATGCTCTATAGCTATTGGTCATGCCTCACATGTGGCATTGTGACCCAAAAGGAAAATTCAAGGTGAAACCAATCCAACTCAATAGTAACCCACCTGCATTTGATCATTTTCCACAACCAAAAATTGAGCAATACAAAAATAAGGATGAAGGTAATTCAATGGAAATGAACATTCTACAAATGAAAGAGAGGCCTCCATGGAGGACATGTTATGAATATAAACATATTTATGATCTAAAAATAAATAAAGAGCAGTGGATACATAAATACCTCATAACCAAAATTAAATAATATATGGGTTGGGATGAAAATAAGGTTAAATAATGATGGATTTTATGTTGTGGATGTGGTTCTCAAAAGAAACATTTTTCCAGTACCTCTTACAATTAGTTTTAGAAATAATTCAAAGCCAAATATTAGAAATGGATGAATGAGCACAAGGGAGAAATATATTCAGGCCTAGTAAAATAATATATGAAGAAGAAGAGACACCTAGATTAAAAGAGAGAATTCCTCATGTAGCTTCCCCACAAGCATCTCCCTTGATAGGCCATGAAATTTTATAGGAATATGTCAGTATAAAGGAAGCACCTTACAAAGAAGACAAAGAACACAAGATGAAGCATATAAGGACACTTTGGTGATTGAATCCAAATCAAAATTTAGTGAGGGTGATCTAGTAGATCAATATGTAAAGGCAAAATCACCATAGAAGGCAACATCCATAAAAAGGATAGCCAAATAAATAGGTGCATAAAAGGCCAAACCCTCAACTCTACAAGGGAAATCTAATAAAAAGTAGTGTAGAAAATAAACATCTAGGCATTGGAGAAGAGTTGATGAGAGCATTTAAAATATTATAGATGGAACAATTTGCTAAGTGGTGTAATGAATAAGTTAAGCTAGTAAATGCAATAATGTGGAAGCCAATATTAGAAGAAGAACGAGTAAGTATTTTCACTTCCTTTTTATCTCTAAATGAAATAATTCCACCTTAATAGGTCCTACCTAATAATCCACCTCCACCACCTAGCCCTATTGATGAAAACATTGTCTTACCCATCATATCCTTAGCAATAGGATCCATACTACATGTATAGGAGGCACAAATTGCCCCAACCAATGTAAATATCCAAACCCCTATAAATTATAATACTATAATAGTAAACCCTTCATTCTAAATGTTTTCACCTTTCCACTCTATCTTCACTCCATCCTCTATTTTCAAGTAGCCTCTATCAAAAGCATTTTCAATGATTCAAGATATTGAAGCAAACACACAAAGGTGGATAGGGCAACAACCATTATAAGATGAAATAAAATTGGCGACTATCAAAACGTATGATGGTGTTGATACAGTTGCTAGAGAGTGTGTCAAGATGATTATGCAACCAAAGGTGTTCAAGCTAGTTATAGAAATGACTATGGAATATTACAATATCAAGATACAAAAATACAACATTTTTTAGGAACCTAAGATAGACACACTCCAGGCTCTATGTAACGAAGTACATACTTTGTTCTTGCATAGAAGCCAGTTAGATGTAAATTTGGTAGCAATAAAAAGAAAAATATTGAGCCTTGAGTAAAGAATAAGTAAAGATAAAATAGAAAAATATAGCCTAAAGAATAAAGTCCTGAAGCTCAAACATATAATAAACAAAATTGTAGCAAAAAGGTGAGGAGATACAGAAGCTTTAGTAATAATTGTAGTAGGCCTATGATAAGGTGCATGCGTAAACACAAGAATTTCAAAAGACAATATCTAAGCTCCAAATCCAAGAGGAAATCCTAGCAAAAGTTCAATCAGAACTAAAAAAGGAAAAGGGGAATCCCAAAGGCCAAATGATCTCCAAGGATATGTTGAAATTTTTTAGAAGTTAATACTAGATAAAGATTAAGAATGTTTCAATGGAAGTAACCCCTTTAATGAGATGAACAGTCAGTATAGAGAAATTAATATGACATGCCATAGAAGACTTCACCATAGCTAGGTAAGAATTGATGAGCAAGATATAAAAAGTAGAAGTAGCCCAAAAAATGATTGAGACCAAAGAGCTACACCAATAGTTTCTCAAATGCTTGAATAGATATCTAGGGTTATCCAAGCCTAGAACTAACCAAAAAGTTATCTAATTATATAAGGTAAGAGATACTTAATACTCTCTAAGCAACCAATGATAAGATCAAATTGGAAATTCAAGAACTCGTAGTTCTAGGTTTTCCAAGATTTTGGGATGCAAATGGGTGTTTCCACAAGAACGAGCAGTTGAGTCAACTTTTGGACCAACAGGTGAATGATGTAAGTGAAATGGATGGATTTCCATATCCTCTTATGATAGATCAAGTCATTGTATTCTTTCATAGGTTCACTGTGCTCCCCACAAAATCATAGAATCAAAAAAAGAGGTACAAGGATCCCTCCTATAATTGCTACTATTAGCTATAGAGGATCCTCAAAGAATTTGAGACAATAAAGGCTCCTTTGTAGAGATCATAGGATAAAATATGTATATTTTTCCAGTTGCAAGGGGAGTCTTCAAAAACCAAGATAGTTGAACAATAGGGAGAAACATCAAGAGCATATTTAGAGGAAACCTTAGAAATAGATAGTTCTTGAGATGGTCTTTGTGTGTGATAAATTCTGGGTTTAATTTTTTATTTGTTTCAAAATTTGACTTCATGGCCCAATGGACAAGGCTATATGGGTTCGTTGCTTCTACAAGCAAAAAACCTCCATGCAAGGCACCAATTATGTAGGTGATATTTTCACCCACATACATATCCTAATAGGGAGATGAATTTTATCTAAACAAAACATTGCATTCTGCTATAAATGTGTTAGTATGTCATCCTAACATCTTGATGTAATAGTGCTCATGGAATGTGGGTAACACCCATGTTAATATTTTGTTATAGTTTTATATTAATAAATGCCTAGCCAAATGGTGCCCTTCTATCTAACCATTTTTTAAGAATGTAATAGATTGTAGGTAGGAGATTCTAGCCTAAGTGGC
Organism: Wollemia nobilis; assembly: GCA_028583015.1. Taxonomy (NCBI): domain Eukaryota; kingdom Viridiplantae; phylum Streptophyta; class Pinopsida; order Araucariales; family Araucariaceae; genus Wollemia; species Wollemia nobilis. The sequence continues at coordinate 903,980 of JAQPPZ010016958.1, read as the reverse complement.
ATTTTGCATGTAATCCAACCTTGGTAATTAGATGTTAGAGGAATTCCTTAAAAATACAAGGGACAGTATTGTATGTATCTTTTTGTATAATTGAATGAAGTATTTAAGGAGGTTTCCCCTCGAAGAGGCTTGCAGTTCAGTGTTATTGTGAGATTGTACCATTTTTGCAATTTATTTCCTTAATGTGAATTTTATTTCCACAGTGTTTTGTGAGCATATATATTTATTTTTTGTACTCATGTGAGTTTGTTTATTTTTAATAGTAGGTTCCTAAAAAGTGGTATCAGAGTGCTTTTCAAGGTCGTATTCTACTTTGATTATGATGGTTTTTCCATATCGAATGTTAGGTATAAGACTTATGTGTTTTATTTTTTTCTAGTTTTTCCTTATTAAAAAATCCACCATAAAAATTACATTTTTTTCTCTATAGTAGTTGTGTAGGTTAGAAACCCTATGTTAGGAGTTTTAAAATATCGTATAGGATTTGTCGTTATTGGCTAAGCTAGATAACCCATAAAGCCTCTAGTAAAGTGAGGGGTAATCAAGCTCCAATACCCAAGCCTTAGACAACACCTACACATGAAATTGAGCTCTCACATATCTTTGGGTATTTAGGGAGACCATCTAGGGTTAAACAAACTTTTATCCATTAGAAAGATTTTTGGCCTTGTATTATCCATAGTACATGGGACACAACATCCCAAAATATTACCCTCTTGTAATGACAAAGAGACAGATAGTGCTCAAGGGTATGTGTGGAATCCTCCTTAGGTAGTGGCCTAAAATATTGGTCCGAGCACTATTGTTCATCACTACGGTATAATAGAGGGCCTATGGGTATTACATACACCTTTGCCTAGCGTACCCTAGTACTTTTTAAACCTATAATCAAATTATTTCTATTTTTCTTAACTTACAACCAAAAAAATGAACCTATTACTATATCCTTCATAGAATTTGAGCATACAAAGAAGACATCACTATTGTAAAGTTCTTGCATGCAAAAAATACAATACAAAATCACAAAAGAGTATAACAGGTAGACAACAAACATCAAATTCTAAAATAGGGGAAATAAGGGGTCATAGTTAGTTACAATCAAGAAATTATGTTAGTAACAGTCATTACAGGGTGGTCAAGATATTAGTGTCATCACAGTTACCTATGATAGTCAAAATAGTTACCTAGATGGTCAAAATAGTTACGTATGACAGTCAGAACAAAAATAGACAGGAATATTTGTGATGGAGTTAGAATCAAATAGGGGATAGAATAATATCAAGAATCAATCAGTCATTATATTAGACAAAATAAATCGTTAGAAAAGGGTGTTCAACACATAACTCAATTTTTAAACCAAACCTTCAAAGAAAATTGACCACACCAGTAGACTCATCAAAATAGTAGTATAAAAAAAATGCCTAGGGTGCCCAAAATTAGTTTTGTGGTAAATAGCTCATTGTGATTGTTTTTTAGTTGATCATTTTGATATACCACATCCAAACCATTTTTAGACCCTTACAAAAAATAGTAACTCCTAAAACTACCTTTACATTTTTAGTAAGTTCCACAAAAAGGGATACAAATATTTAAATATGGTTGGGGGTACTCAAAAACAAGAATTAGATAAGGAAATTCAATCCAAAGTGGATGCTATGGGCAACAAACTATGGGATACAGTTAACAAAAACCTACATGCAATACAGTCACAACTCCAATATTTCTAGGAAGAAGAAATTGGTACAAGCAACCACCAATAAATTATACCAACTTATAATGGAATGAGATTACCAAAATAAGATTTTCCCAAGTTTTATTACAATATTTCACTCTTCATAATGTTGATCATTTCCTATGGTTGACCATTGCTTCTTTTAATTTTTAATTAGATGCATTCCATTGGTTTTTATGGCTTAGAAAGGTCGAACCTGAGCTTTCTTGGTCCAAATCTGGGCAATGCCTACTTACTCACTTTGGTCCTAACAAGTTTAAAGAGTTTACAGGAGCCTTTTTCAAAATCAAACAAACCTCAACCGTTCGAGAATACCGAGATCAATTTGAAAAAAATTACAATCAAACCATTAGTTTAAGTGTTGACACTTTTCAAAGTTGTGAGTGGACTAAAGGATCACATCAGGGCTGAGGTTAAGCTGTTGTGACCTCAATCACTACCACAGGCCATACAATTTGCCAAATTGGCATAATATAAATTCAAGGCTCTCGATCAAACTTCTAAATTTCCTTAATTTAAGCCATATTTTTTGGCCAAGCTAATGCCAAGTCCTACTGCTAAATCTTTGCCTATAAAAAAATTGAGTCATGAGGATATGGAGAATAGAAAGGTACAAGGGGTATGTTACAATTGTGATGAAAAACATTCTATAGGGCATAGGTGTGTGCAATAAAAATTGTACTTTCTCAATATGGACGAAGTTACCACTACAAAATATTTTGAGTATGAGGAGAATCCTCAAGAAATAGAAACCATATATGAGACAACCGAGCAAGAGGAAACTCAACCAAAATATTTTTTCCATGCTTTAGCGAGATTTTCCATCCCCCAAACCATGAAGGTGATTGGTCGTTTCAAGGGAAAAATGGTCATCATATTGATTGATTCTGATGGTACACCTAATTTTATTGATCCACGTATAGCCAAATAGGGAAATTTTTACATCACCACATATAATTCCTTTGAAGTCATGATTGCTAGTCGTGGAACCCTACCATGTAAAGGTAAATATCATAATTTTAAACTCAAAACTGGGGACTACAATCTCAAGTATGACATTTTTGCATTACCCTTAGGAGGGTCTGATATAGTTTTGGGAGCATAATGGTTGAAAATATTAGGACCAAACTAATGGTATTTTATAAAATTGTGGGTGAAATTAAGTGAATATGGGCAGGAATATAATTTTTGTGGCACAAAGACGAGAGTAGTTCATTTTATTTCTTCTCATAAGATGGAATATTTTTCCTCCCATGGTGTGGTAACCCAAATTTTTACTATCATCATCGTCAAATAAGAGGAGTCTAATCACCCATAGAAATTATATGGTATATAAAAAAAGTATGCTCATGTCTTTGAGGAACCCAATGGGTTTCCTCCTTAATGCTCACATGATCATGCAATACAACATTTTCTTGGCAGTCTACCTCCTAATGTTTATCCATTCTGATAAGCTTATGCTCACAAAATAGAAATAAAGAAAATTGTACAAGAACTTAGAGCTTTTTGAATTATCCATTCTAGTGTTAGCCCCTATTCCTCACTAGTGTTTTTCATAAGAAAAAAGGATGGCACTTGGTGCTTGTGTGTGGACTATCAAGATATTAACAAAATCACTATTAAGGATAAGTTTCCTATTCCTATCATTGATGAACTACTTGATGAGTTGCATGGGGATTAGTATTTTTCCAAGTTGGATTTACGATCAAGCTATCACCAAATCTGCATTAAGAATGAAAATATTCCCAAATTCACTTTCAAACTCATTAAGGGCATTATGATTTTTTTACTATGCCTTTTGGATTGACTAATTCCCCTTCTATCTTTGAGAGTTTCATGAATTATGTTTTTCATCTTCATATTCACAAATTCATTTTAGTTTTTTAATGACATATTGATCTATAGTTACAGATGGGAGGATCATATTCACCACTTAGATGAAACCCTCAAACATTTTTCTAACCATCAGCTTTATGTAAAGCAATCAAAATGCTCCTTTGGCTAGTAGGAGGTTGAGTATTTGTGATACATAGCCACTAAGGAGGGTGTTTAGGTTGATCCTAATAAAATCCAAGTAGATCGAGAATATCCTAAACCTCATACATTGAAGGGACTTCATGGATTATTAGGTCTTATAGGATATTACAAAAAAATTGTAAAAAACAATGGCAAGATAGCAACTCCCCTAACAACCATGTTGAGGAAAAAAAAATTTGTGTGGACTAATTTGGCTAAGAAGGCTTTTGTTGATTTAAATTGTGCTATGATCACCATCCCTATTTTGGCAATGGTAGATTTTTTAAAACCCTTTGTTATTAAGAGTGATGCATCAGGCACAAGCATTGGGGTAGTTTTAATGCAAGAGGATTGACCATTGGATTTCACTAGAAATGCACTCTCCCTTAAAAATTTGAGCAAGTCCACTTATGAGAAGGAGAAACTTACCATTTTACATACAGTAACCCATTGGTATCCATATCTTATTGGACAACATATTTCCATTAAAACTGATCATCAAAGACTAAAATATTTTTTATAACAAAGAGTGGCTACTTCAAAACAATAAAAATGGGTCTCAAAATTGTTGGGGTATGACTATCACATATATTTTAATAAAGGTTAAGATAATATGGTGGTGAATTCCTTATCTCATCTCCATGAATATCAGGCCATGTTGCATGCTATCTCCACTCCCCTTCCACAATGGATTCATCAACTTCATGAGGATCTGGCCAAGGATTCCTCATTACAAAATCTCATTTGCACTCTCTAAGAGGATCCTCATTCCCACCTTGACTATGCTTGGTATGGTCAATATATATGATTTCATGATCATTTGGTTATACTATTTTAGTCTCAAATCAAGGATTCCTCATTCAAGAAATACATGCTTCTCCCACAACTGGTCATTCAAGTTTTCTTAAAACATATACCCAAACCAAGGGGAATGAAAAAGGACATCCAAAATTTTGTAGTTGAATGTGATCATTGCCAATGCATGAAAAGTGAAACTGTGAGTTCTCCAAGGACACTTCAACCATTTCCCATTCTTGAGCTGGTTTGGATAGACATATCTATGGACTTCATTGAAGGGCTACCAAAATCCAAAGGTAAATTGATTATTCTAGTGATAGTAGATTATCCTTCAAAGTATGTTCACTTATGTTCCCTATCCCTGAAGAACATAGGCTTATACTGATATGGGGGTGAACAGTATAAGATAAAACCTTTACTTTACTTTCCAAAGTAGTATTATCTGATATTAACAATTGCAATAATGAAATAATGTACATATCATCACACACATAAGAGACACAAATTTAATATGGTTCATCCAATGTGGGCTACGTCCACGAAGAAAATATTTCTTATAAATTTTCTCAACAAATATCTTGGGAACCAATTCCCTATTACAGTGTTTATGGGTACCAACCCAAAGGAGACACCAATGACCTATGCTCAATTTTATGGACACCAATCCACATGAGACACCAATCCCATCTCAAATTCATAGACACCAATCCATAGGAGACACCAATCCCCTCTCAAATTTGTGCACACCAATCCACAAGAGACATCAATCTCCTCTGCTGGTTTATGCGAACCAACCCATATGAGACACCAATTTATTATTTTCTAGTTCATGGACCTCTATACATAGGAGACACCAATCCCCTCTCAATTTCATGGATACTAATCCATAGGATACACAAATCCCCTCTCAAGTTTATGGACACCAATCCATAAGAGACACCAATCCCCTTTACTGGTTCATGGGAACCAACCCACAGGAGACACCAATCATCTATGCTCTAGTTTGTGGACCTCTATGCACAGGAGACACCAATTCCCTCTCAATTTTATGGACACCAATCCATAGAAGACACCAATCCCCTCTACTGGTTCATGGGCACCAACCCACAAGAGAAACCAATACCCTATGCTCTTATTCATGAACCACTATCCACAAGAGACACTAATCCCCTATCAAGCTCATGAACACCAATCTATAGGAGAGACCAATCCCCTCTCAAGTTCATGGAAACCAATCCACAGGAGACACCATTCCCCTCTTCTGGTCCATGGGCACCAACCCACAGGAGACACCAATCCCATTTGCTCAAATATGCTTCAAGCCTACACACAAGGCTTGCTAAAATCTGCTCACCAAACTACTAAAATCTACTTCAAGCCTTATCACAAAGCTTGCTCAAATATATTTACCAAAACCTTCTCAAATTTGCTCCAAGACTACATGCAAGGCTTGCTCAAATCTGCTTCAAGCCTACATACAAGGCTTGCTCAAATATGCTCACCAAAATCTGCTCAACCTGCTCAAGGCTTGCTCAAATATACCTCACCAAAATCTGCTCAAATCTGCTCCAAGCCTACACGCAAGGCTTGCTCAAATATGCTCCCAAAACTTGCTCAAACTTGCTCACAACTCTGCTCAAACCTACTCACAACTCTGCTCAAACCTGCTCACAACTCTGCTCAAACATCCTCCTCAACTTGCTCATAAAACCTGCTCAACTCTATTCCAAACCTTGTATACAAAAATTATTTATCTATCTTGCATAATGATGTCATCAAGTGCTTTATCTATTATTCAATGTGCTTTCCTCAACTAAAGCAGTTTAGACATATTCTACCCATAATTTTTTTAACCTCTTGAACATATAGAGAATGATATGCACTAAAAAATGCTTAATATGTTCTTCACATTCATTAAGTTTATCGCTTTCACATGTCTCACATTTATTACATTTTAAATGTAGCTCTAGTCTAGCACTTGATAACTGACTTGGTATTTGTTTATTTGCAACTTCACTCCAAAACCAATCACACTGCACAAGTCCTCATCTACTCACAAATTCAATCATGAACAATGCACAAGTTTATCCTTTTTGTATACTCCTAAATTCAATCATGATGATGCACAAATTGGATTCACAAATTTGATATATAACTCTTGCATTTTAATTTCCAATATCACTCAAAACTAATGCACCATTTTGCTCTCAAACCCTTGCTAGTATATTTTTAAATTCATTCAAAAATAATACATAACTTGTTCTCAAACCCTAGCACATATATTTACAATTTCTATCAAATCAATGCACACATACTCTCAACTTCAATCAATCACTAATGCTCATCAAATCAATCCTTATACCTCCACCATATGATATCACAAATATTTCCTTCAAACAAACATCAACCTTTAGAAAGAAATCAAAACACCATACCTCTAAAACTGCCTTGATGATGATGTGCCTTCAAAACCTTTCTCAAAATAATTTTCTTTTTGTTCCTTCAAAAATCTGGTTAGTGATTTTCAAATTCTAGCACAGATAGAAAAATCATCCACTCAAATCTTTCCAAAATATCCACAATAAATCTAGAAAATATTACCTTATTTCTCCTCTTTAATATTTAAAAAATAAGCTTTTAAAACCCTAAAATTTCAACTCACAATACATAGAATATAATAATCATTAAGTACACCTTATAACTCCTAACTTATAATCATTCAACAATACACCCTAATTTTCAACTCACAAAACATAGAATATAATAATCATTAAGTACACCTTATAACTCCTAACTTATAATCAAAAAATTATTTTCCTTACCTTGCTCAAGGTATTGATGTGCTTCAAATATCATTAATTGCCATCAAAACCAAGCAACCTTAGTGTGTTTCCCAAAAATCATCAACTATCGTCAAAATCCAAGCAAAACACACCCAACAGATTTCGACCCGTGGACCTCTCCAACATAGCGCTATCACGAGCACCTTGACCAACTATGCTATCTCTATGGCTAGAACCAAAGGGAGCACCCATCGAATATGTCTTTGTCCTTAGTGCACAATACGATAAACTCAACACACAAAATGACATCCAAGGATTTTGACCCTATTAGGAGTAAAACTGAAGGGGATATATTTTATTGATAAATGGTTACAATATATAGGCATAAGCCTATATGATGAACATGACACTTGTCAATGAAACTGACAAGTGTCAAACTGGCATAGTGCACATTACATTAACTCTAACATTCCCCCTTAATGTGCACTATCCTAACTAAAGAAAAAAAACAAGTCAACATTAGGTAACATTCCCCCTTAATGTTGACTTCTCTAACAAAAATCTACATCCTCCTTTATTGCTGATTTGGTCTTAGACTCTTGCTCTTTGTGCTTGGCTCTCCAACTATGAATAATGCTAGATTCACTGTGTATACATCTTGGTCTGTTGCCTCAGGGTCAGCCACTTCCACGGGTCTGTTGCCACTGGGTTAGCCGTCTAAGTGCCTCGAGGTCATCATGGGTGCCTCAGGGTCAGCCACTTCTGGGTCTGTTGCCTCTGCAGGTCATCCTCAGAGGATGTTGCCTCTCGTAGGTCACTGACTAGATTCACCATGAGTATGAAATCCCTCCTCATGGTGAACTCAATCTAGAAGGTGTCGGTCTCTGCCGAAAATGCACCTAATTAAAGGAAAAATGAGCCATATAAGAGTGTCGGTCTCTGTCGAAAATGCACTCAATACAATAAAATGAGCCATAGATCCAAATAGGAGGAGAGAAGAAGAAAAGAAGAGAATCTTCTGAAGTGTCTTCATCTGTAGTCTTCAGAAGTAGATCCAAAAAAAACCTCGGATAGAGTCTAGGGTGTCTTTGTCTGTAGTCCCTAGTATAAGTGTCCTTATGGTGACCATGTCATCCCACCGAAATGCATGGGTAACCAGCCGCTACATTCGCCAAGTGTATAGAAAATATCACTAGGTACAAGGATCACATATAAAATTACCTTGGGAGTGTCGGGTTCTACCGAAAATGCACTCCAAGGTAGAGAAAATTTTGAGGCTAAAAAACTCAATTGAAACAGCCTCAAAATTACAATATGACACCACCATTGTGTCCGTCGCGGAAAAACGTTTCCAACGACTATAAATACCCCTATATTCCACCATCAAAGGGGCCTTCATCATGTGGAATAAACATCATGCCTAAGTAGCAAAATTAACCTCAAGAATAAAAAATTCCCGGCATCGCACTCCGGCGGGAAAAAAAAACAGCATCAATATCTCCCTTGTGGAAAAAACATCATCGCACAATGGTCCATGTGGGCAAAAAATATAGACTCCATACATTTGAAAGTGGTCCCTCCACTTTATAAGCATGCCCTTTCAATGGATTCTTTTTAAATGAAATGCCCCACTAAATATTTTTAATAAAATACCCCATGATTTTTAAATATTAAACCCCATATGCTTTTAATAAACAACAACTTGGGCCTTTTAAAAATGACAAACACACACTGCGTCCCTCCACCATCACCGCGATCGCCTTCTCGACTGAATTTGATTCAAAAGGGGATCCGTAGCTCCAACCTTCTTCACCTCGATGACGTGGAAGGAAGACGTTACCTCAAGTGTCTCCACTGCATGCATCTCTCCGCCAATTCTGGCCACGCCCAGCACACCTTCTCGAGTAGGTCTTCATCCTTGTCGTCCTTCTCTAGTGCGCACTTCTCTCTCTTCATTTCGAACCCTCAAACAAAAAAAAATGGAAGGCAAAACAAAACCCTCGGCCCTTTAAACCATCAGATCTTCAAACTTAACCTCTGGGGTCCCCGTCTGTGTTACTCCACTGCGGATCCAATAACAAAAAATCAGAGGGAGGGGCGCTGGCGCTTCTCAGGATCGATCCGGTTCGTTTGCCGTGATTGGAGGAAATCTAACATTTTGGGACATGATCGCGGCCCTAGGAGAAGGTGACGGACGATAAAATCTCGGCCTCCGTCAAGAGCTGGAATCTCTGTTAGCTGCATCTGTGTCAAGAAAAGCAAGCCTTGATTGCCTAGCAATGAAATCAACTGTTGTCTCACAGTACTCATTTCTTGCACAGTAGGCAACTTCTGCCTCTAGAACAGAATATCCATGAGCTAATCTTCTGCCCAAATTTTTGTTCTATGCTATTGATGCAACTCTTTCTGCCATACTACCATATGCATGTGCCAAATGTTTTGCAACAGCAGTGTCCATTGCTCCAAGAACAACCTTCCCTGAATTTGTCTTTTTCATGCGAATATACTTTTGTGCAAGCTTTGTAAATGATGTTGGATCCCAATACCCTTGAAGGAAATAGCAGTAGCATCATAAGCTTTGGTGGCTTGCTCGACGATGTCGAAGGTGCCAAGCCAAACCCTAACTTGTTTTTGCACGGATCTCTAATTTCGGTCACGTATCGACCCCACGACTGCCTCCTCACTCCTCTAAAATGCACTTCAAATCTCATCGAAGCCCCTTCCTTCCTGTGAGCCATCACCATTGAAAACAACAAAAGACTACTCTTCAGCCGAATCACAAACACAAAATTGAAGGCTTTGGCTTGTGATCATTTGATGAAAGGCGACTACTCATTTTTATTTATAGTAGCTACCGCCAGGCAGGGAAGACGGCAGGAAGACGAGAGGGAATCCGCTCAGGTATTTTTGGTTTCAGGACGACGTTGCCACCGGAGTTGCTATCCATCGACGATCCCTCTCAGTGTGTGACGTCTTTGATCACTGTCTATCACTGTGAGCAACGGTGGACTGACATGGTGGTGCTACTCCAACTTTGAACGCAAAAAAATAAATTAGAAACCTGCGATCTGTCCACAAGCAAAAGCCTATCGTCGAGGCATCGGACTGCACTAGAAGGTGAGAAAATCCATCGCCCATGCAAAAAAAACATGGAGATTGCTCTCTGCAGACCACTCGAAACCCCTCCGGACGGTGGCGGTAGAGGTTTCAAAGAACGGCAGGAGGTGGCGCGGGTCCGCGGCAATGGCACCAGCCATGATTTCTCGGCCAAAGACGTGCCCTTCTGCCTGGGGGTGGCCACGGACAAGGAGTATTCCCTGGATGAGATCGTGTACCGCAGCCGATCCGGAGCTCTTTTGGACGTCCAACACGACATCTGGTACATCGGTCTTCATGCACAGGTTATAGTCATATCTCACCGCGGGTGGCAACTTTCAAAACTCAGGAAACAACAATCCGCCTTTATTTATTTTGCTCTCAGCAAAGACACTTCTTCGTCACCATTGTCCGTTGATGCCATTTTTTAGAAAGACTGAATCACCGGTTTCATCTCCAGCAGCAGCAGAATCAACACCCGCTGCCCTAAAAAACTAAAAAAAAATTCTGACCAAACCCTTATGCAAGCAATATGTATTTCAACACCATCTAAAAAAATTGAAAAAATTTCCCAAACTTTTAAAAAATTTTACCATCTGGTTTCTGATCCATCAAATGATGGAGAGCATACTCCCTCGGTAAAAATTTAAAAAAAATAGGAAAAAAAAATAGGGAGAGGGAGGATTTCCATGAGGGAAATCCCCCCTCAAGGGTTTCACAGGGCAGGGAAAGCCCGCTCTGATACCAAATGTTAGGAGGGAAAACTGAAGGGGATATATTTTATTGATAAATGGTTACAATATATAGGCATAAGCCTATATGATGAACATGACACTTGTCAATGAAACTGACAAGTGTCAAACTGGCATAGTGCACATTACATTAACTCTAACAGACCCTGCAACCTTTCTCCCGTCAGTGCTCATGCAAGCCACATAGCCAGTTGGGCCACCCCAATAGGTGGAACAACCTAGGCGTATGCAAAAGTTTGATCTTCAATTACTTTGCACACCCTTTTAAAAAAAATTGAAATATTTTTCACTGTCATTCACAATAATCACCACAAAATATATCAAAATAAATCTTGCATTACATAATATTGCCCATATGGAAATAAAACAAGGTGTATATATATGCTTCACATGGTCTTCAAATGTCGGCACAACTTTAACCCTTTTATTTGAAATGAAATGTTTGGCGCATTTGGGTTGGGTTATAATATTTAAAATAAATATTATAACATAAATGTTTTTGAAACCTTTATTATAATATTAAAATATTATAATATTATCCTTTGGCCTTCCCTTTTAAACCTTTGCCTTATCATTAACATTTAAACCTTGCTTTCTTTTAAACCTTTGTCCACTTTTAGAACTCTATCTCATTCTTAAACCTCTTTGTCCTTTTTTATAATATTTAAAAAATATATTATAAACCTTTTCTTTTTACCCATTTTCTTTGCTTTGAGATATTCCTTGCCTTGCATAACTGTCCAACCTTGTAAACTCATCATTCTTGAGGAATATTTCTACCTTGAATACCAATGCTCTCTTTGGCATCAACCCTTTGACATCAATGACAACTCAATATTCTTAATATTTCCAACAATCTCCCCCTTTGTCATTGATGGCAACCTTACAAAAAAATTCCTTTGACTACAACTGGATTCTAAATTTGCTCCCCTTGAGAAGATACTCCTTACTGAAATCTCTCCCCCTTACTGAAATCTCTCCCCTTTTGACATTAATGGAAAAGGGCTCCTTTTGGGGCTAAATATAAGACAATTAGCATAGCCCCCTCACCACCTCTTTTACTTGAGGTGATAAATTTTGGGATGGGAGTGAAACTCCCAAATTACTATGCTCTTCTTCTTTCTCAATTTTCTTTTTTCATACTTTTGAAGTCATACATTTTTTAACATTTTGAGCATCCTTTTTCTTTCTTGTCCTTGGAAATTATTGAAATTTTTTTCTACACCATTTTGCTTTATGCCCAAAATTATTTCAATTGAAACACATGATGTTGTAGTCCTTGGAAGGTGCAAATGACTTGAAATATCTCTTAGTAAAGCCATAATTATTCTTACCATAAACCCTACAATGTATAGCTTTGTGACCAAAATGATTACATGAGTAGCAATAACCTTGAAAAAAATATTCATCTTGCCTTGGAGGATATGAATTGAAGTTCCTCTTGGTGAAGCCATAATCATTCTTACCATGAAACCTACAATGTACAACTTTATGACCAAATTGATTACATGTGAAACAATAACCTTGGAAGAAATATTTATCTTGCCTTGATCTCATGGTTTTTTCTTTGCTTTTCCTGTGATGGTCCTTGTTCCTTGATGGTGCATTGTTTTCTTTGATGTAGGAACAATAGTATGAAGCTACTTTATTCATGAAATGCAAGTAATATATAGGATTACATAGGAATCTCACGTAGGTTAAGTGGTTGCAACAATCTACCAAACATGGCCAACCACTTAACTACTAGTTAACAAAATGCTAACTATGGATGTCCACTAACTGCTAGAAGACAAACAAGATCTCTAACAGTTAACTAACATCTAACAACATGCTAACAACTCTAACAACCTATTTCTAACATGGGCATACTATGCCTCACGTGAATACAAAGTGCAAGAAATAGGAATAATAATAAATAATATATTAACTTAGGCTTAAGTGAATAAGCCTAAGTTATCCTCAACACTCCTCCCAACCATATAAGCATTGGACCCCAATGCTCTCAACAAATGTGGAAAGTCATGGGCCATCTCATGGTGAGGAATCCAATGAGCCATGTGTGGAAAGTGACCGCGACGAGCGACAAGGTAGGTAGTGGAAGAACCTTGTCCAGTGTGATGAGTCTTCATCTCGAAAACTCTATCTAAAATGAGCGAAAGCTGACGATCAGGTGCCACTGCTGCTGTAGGACTAAAAATAGGATCAGGTACCAAAAGAGGGTCCTAAAATGGTGTCTCTGGAAAGTGGCGCTCATCCAAAGGAACCCAAACTCTACCTCCAACCTGTGGTGAGTGAGGATTGTGATGCTTTCGCACCACTCCCTGCGGAGTCTCCTACAAGTCCTATGGTATCTTGCCTAGAAGGCTCTGTCGGTGCTCAGTAAGGGAAGTAACCTTAGCTTGCTCCTCCATGTGTGCAATGGTGGGAGTGGGCAAAGCCAAAGGTAACTTCTGTGGAACAAGTGGTTCAGTAGTTGTAGGTGTACCCAAAATTATACCAATGGAATCAATGGTATCTTTCTCATGAGTGAGAATGGTGGGTTCCTTAACCACTTGCTCTTGTGATTGTTCATCATGTGGGAGTGAAACTTCTTCCTTTGCATGTTCCTTAGGTGGTGCTTTTTCTTCATTTTGTGTGGGACAAATGCTAGTAGGAGCTAAAATAAGTGCTTGACTCAATGGCTTCCTTACTTGCCTACAACTTAACATCAAATTGGAAGTAGGTGTAGTGCTTTGTATCAAGTAGTTTTTACCATGCAACTCCAATGTGTAGGTGTTCTTTTTAGCATGATAAATAGCATTCCTATCAAATTGATAGGGTTTACCTAGCAAGAGTCCACAACAATCCATATCTGTGACATCACACCTAACTTTGTCCACAAACTTGTCACCAAAAGCAAAATTCAAGGTGCAAGTATGGGTGATGTTGGATGTGGAGTCTACATCTTTCCACCCAAGTGCATAAGGTTGGTGATGTGGTTTGATGGGAAGTTTCAACTTCTCCACAACGGACTTCACAATGAGGTTCTTTTGCGATCCGTTATCAATGATACAATCAACATAGAAATCATGCGTCAAGTGGGCTCTAGTGACAAACAAATGATCACGCCCCCCTTGAGCAAACACATTGGACATTAGGGTAACTTTGTTCAGTTTACCCTTTAAAGCGAGGATATTCTTCTTCTGTCCCTGTAGCCAAAATGGGACCATCTTGTGGTTCCTCATGTGTAGGTTGTACAATTAGGGATTTCTTCTTCTTAAACTTCTCAAAAGTATAGCATTTGGATTTTACATGTCCATGCTTTTTACAAAAGTCACAATACAATGAAGAAGAAGAATATTTAGCATGAAAGGAAGAAGAATGTGCTTTAGGAGAAGTGGGAGGAGAAGAAGAATGAGGGAAATATTGAGAATTGTTCTTCACCTTCTGTTGATGTTGATTCCTGCCTTTGGAAGAGCCCTCCTGTGATGAACGAGACTTTTGATATGCACCAACTTTCTCCTCTGCAAGAATGGCATGATTGAATGCCACATCCAAGGTGAGGAAGACATTGAATTTGATCTCCCTAAAAATATGATCTTGCAAGCCACGAGTGAATTTATTAATCAAATCATCTTCTGAATCTTTCACACCAAGCAATACCCTCAACCTATTAAATTGGAAAATGAAATCCGAAACTGACATTCCATAGGTTTGCCTCAATCTATACCACTTGGTAGTGAGGTCACTTTGGTAGTTTGGTGGAAAGAAGGTGTTTTTCAGAATTTGAGTTAATTCTTTCCAAGTCATGGTGGCATTATGGCTCTGTCTTTCTACAATGAGAACTTTTGCTAAACCTGTGAGTTTTAGTGTAGCAAATGTGGCTTTTTCATCCTCTAAAATTTCAGCATAAGCAAACCAAGTTTGCATATCCAAAATCCATGCAGATAAGACATCGGGATCCCTAGATCCATCATACATTTTAACCTCACATTTAGCTTTGTTGGCATGATTATGGTGGATTTTGATTTCACCAGGATTGAATTGCACAACAATATCTCTTACCTTCTCTGCTAAAATGTCTACTGCAGAAGTAAGGTTTTCCATGTTTGATCTGAGGTCTTGAGCCATATTTTTCCTAGTATATGCCAGACTAGGAGGATTACAAAATGGTCTTTGCAAGAACTAATCTAGGCTTAGGAACAATTTCAGTTTCCTATGCAGCCAAATTGCCTAGATTTTACAAGTTTTGCTCTCAAAAATAGGGCTATTTTAGTGCTTTTTTACAAAATAAATCCAATTTTGCAATTACAAAAGTGCACTAAAAATGCTGAAAAATTAGCCCTTTTACAATGCCAAAATTTGGTTAGGAGCAAAAATTATCAATCTGCAGAAAATTTGCAACACAATGCAAAAAATTTGGTCAAAAATGGACCAATAACGAGGAAGATATCACCTTTTGAAGTTGCTCTCCTTTGTTGTCTTTCCTACAAAAATTTGAATATCGAATTTTTGAAATTTGCCTCCAATTTGTCTTTGCCACCAAAAATAACTTTTCCCGCCAAAAATTTGGTTTAAGCGTCAAAAAAATTTGTTTTATTGGACAGTCAACCCGCCGGTCAACTGCGGGTGACTGTCAAATAGGCCCACAACCGCCCAAGGAACAGTAGAATTGGGTCTGCCACAGAATATCCACCACATGGTGCAATAGTAGTAAGTTTGGGCCCAAACAACCAAGAAAATAAGAGGCCACCCAACTGCCTCTGTGGCCTCAAAGGTCACACGCCCAACCAATCGAGTGCTATCGCACACAAGCACGTTCGTCGTGAGCACCATGATCATGATACTTCTATTGCACAAAAGCGCTTTTAAATGCCCTTTTGCCCTTAACAGGGCAAATTTGGGATAAATCCCACTTTCAAAACCTTACCTCCTATCGCCTGTCGTCGACATCTTTCTGCGACGATGGAAATACTTCTCCTACGGCCGACAAAAACTTAAGACCTTAGAAAAATTAAAATTTTTATGGCCGGATTTTCCAACCTCATCGAACTTCGATGATTTGTGCCTAAAAAATCAAATCATCGAACATTGGGTTTCCTTCTACGCAACGATGCACCTGCAAACGTCGGGTTTCATTGGGCTGGCCTGATGGAGATTTTGGGCTCGGCCTGGAGTTGTCTGGCAGCCATAATGGACTATTATCGGCCCTGTTGTCGACTTCTGTGTGCAACAATGTTGGCTTCAGCAGCATTGTTGTCGATGCCCTAACTACGACATCGATCGCTAAGGTCGATGAGCCATGGCCACAGTGGCAGAGGCTGCCAGTTAACAGTGGTGGTGCTTGGCACTAGTCGGAGGTCCGCCTGGTCTTGGGCTAGCATCGGCGTCAATGGTGCTGTTGACTACCAATGGTCATCGAGGGTGATGTTGATGTGATGTCGGCCTCACTTATAGCCCGTAAGGGTTTCAGAGGGCCCACGGGGGAATGGGCTAGGAGATGGCCCCAATGGTTGGTGTTGGCCTGACTGGTGGCCACTGACAACTGCAGTCAACTATGGCCTACCGGTTGGTTGGTGTGGTCGATCCTCGGTACTGTCGCTATGGCATCCGACTGCATGGCCATCGGTGCTGGTGGTTAGCTGGCCCGGTGGTGGTCCATCGGCTATTACCGGCTTTGTGGCTCACCAAAAATTTAGGTGGCCACTAATACTTGGATGGGCTTAAAAGTCTATCTTAAAAATTTTCATGCACGAACTTTTTTTTTAATAAAATATTAATATTTTATAATAATAATCTTTTCATACCAAGATGAAATAGATTATTTTCATGCATAAAATAATGTTGTTAGGATCTCATCCTAACCCTTAATGTAATAACTTCCTTGATGTAATAATTCCTAGTGAACGTGGGTAGTACCCATGATTAATAATTTGTAATGTTCTAAGTTTTAGCTTAGGTAGTGCCTATGACAAATGGCACCCTTTTTATGTAACACATGGTAGATAGGTGGCATTGTGCATGTAATTCGTGTGGCATTATGCATGTAATTCGAGTGGCATTGTGCATGTAATTCAAAGTGGCACTATGCATGTAATTCGGGTGGCATTATGCATGTAATCCAGGTGGCATTTTGCATGTAAGCCAACCTTGGAAGGAAACTCCTTAAATACCCGAAAAGGCACCAATGTAACTATCTTTTGCAAAATTAATGAAGTATTGAAGGAGGTTGCCCCCTCGAAGAGGCCTGCGATTCAGTCCTATTGTGAGATTGTTCTTTATGCAAATTTTTGTTATATTAATGTGATGTTTATGTGAGTTATTTCCAAGCAATTGTGTGAGAGTGTGTTATTTGAGTTTATTTTATAGCAGGATCTTAACAAGTGGTATCAGAGCGCTTTCCAGGGCCAAGTTCTGCTGCAACTGCAATGATTCTTGCCATCCAATCCGCCTGTTAGGTATAAATTCCGTGTGTTTTTTCCATTCTGTTTTTCCTTATTAAAAAAAAATCCAAAAAAAAATACAGTGTTTTTTTTTCCAGACCAAAAACAAAAAAATATATTATTAGTTGAGTAGGTAGAAACCCTGTACCGGGGGTTTTAAAATATCGCGAAGGATCTGTCGTTATTGGCTAAGCTAGATAGCCCATAAAGCGTTTAGTGAAGTGAGGGGCGATCGGGCTCCAATACCCAGGCCTCAGACAGAACTCGCGCACGGACTTGAGCTCCCACGTATCTTCGGGTATATCGGGAGACCATCTAGGATTAAACAAACTTTTAGCCATTAGGAAGCTCTTCGGCCTTGTATTACTCATAGTCTACGGGACACAGCATCCTGGACGATTACCCTCCCGTATTGTCAGAGAGGCAGGTAGTGTGCTCAAGGGTATGTGTGGAATCCTCCTTGAGTAGTGGCCTGAAATATTGGTCCGAGCACTATTGTTCATCACTGTCGGTATATTAGAGGGCCTATGGGTGGTACATACTCCTATACTTAGCATTCCCTGGTTCTGTTAAAACTTCAACCTGTAAAAAACGTAAAAATAAAAATAAAAATCCAAACATCCATGTTCGTAAACCTGCATTTCAAAAGTGAGCATATGAGAAAGGAGTCCTCTACTAAAAAAATAATCGAAGGGACATGCATTCGGGATAAGCCATGAGGGTGACACTTAAGTTGAAAGTCTGGAGAATAACGATGAAAATTTACGATGCGCGATCCACGATCGAGTCGATCGAGTCGGAGAGGTCGACACGATCGGAGACGAAATTCACGGTCTTCGAGGTCGGAACAGAAGCTGTCATATCGGTCACCTGCAAAATACGAGAGAATCTTGAGTGTGAAACACGACCGATTATAGATAGTGCTCCAGGTAGCCAACTTTTGCTCAGTAGCTCAGAATCAGAATCTGTAAACACCGTTAGACTCAGCAAAACAGGAGATAAAAAAAAAAAGTCTGGGGTGCCAAAAAGTAGTGTTGAGATATATAGCTCATTGTGACCACCTCCTTCTGCTGATCATTTTGATATATAGCACCCAAGCACTTTTTTGGGCACTTACTAAAAATAGTAAGTCCTAAAAATTCAATTCTATTTTTAGTAGCTTGGTCACAAAAGGTCAAAAAAATGGCCCGGGGTACCCGTGGACACCAGAAAGAACTAGAACACTTGGAGTCCCTAACAAAAGCCATTGAGAACTTGAACTCGGCTTTTCACTCCATAAGGGAAGAAGTCCAAGGTCTTCGCCTAGAGCATGAGGCCACTAGCAATCGCTTGGAAGAAGAATTGACAGAAGTAGACAGAAAACTGAGAAGAGAACCACCCAAATCGGAATACCAAGCTGAGAGTTCTACAAGGAATCGTGACCATGATACACCCTTTAGAATGCCCAAATTGGACTTTCCCAAATTCAGTGGGAAGGATGTTGATGGGTGGCTATGTCGGGTTGACCAATTCTTTCGACTTCATAATGTACCCATATTTCATCGAGTCCAGATGGCTTCCTTTAACTTGGAATCTGAGGCTCTACACTGGTTTCAATGGTTGCGTCTTGCCTACCCAAATCTCTCTTGGGAGGATTTTGAATCCCAACTACTCACTCGATTTGGTCCTAGTGAGTTTGAGGACTTTACAAGAGCCTTAACCAAACTACAACAAATAGGTCAGTTCGAGAGTACCAAGCGCAATTTGAAAAATTGGCCAATAGGACAAGAGGATTGAGTGAAGGGTTCTTCCGAGTTGTTATATCAGTGGGTTGAAGATGGAACTCCAAGCAGAAGTCAAAATGTTGAAACCACGAACTATGATGGAAGCTATCAGTTTGGCCCGTTTGGCCGAATCTAAACTCTCTGCCCAAAGACACCCATCAAAGTTTCCTCAAAATAGACCTTCATTTTCCCCTAGAGCCCAACACCCAGATGATAATAAACCCGCTGCACCCAAGCGCCTCACCACCGAAGAGATGGATGCACGTCGTGCCCAAGGATTATGCTACAATTGTGATGAAAAGTTTTTCAAGGGGCATAAGTGTGCACACAAAAAATTGTTCTTGATAGATGTTGGAGAACCTGATACCGCTGACGAGAGTGATGAGGATGAGGACCCTCCAGAAACACCTCCTCCACAAGAAGAAGGGAAACAGGAACCTGAGACATCAATTACAATCCATGCCCTTGCAGGCATTACTACTCCTCAAACCATGAAGGTTACAGGATGTTTCAAGGGCCAACGTCTTTCCATCCTTTTGGATTCGGGAAGCACGCACAACTTCATTGACCCTAGAGTTGCTCAACGGGAAAATTGCTATATCCACAATTGTAATTCCTTTGAGGTCATGGTAGCCAATGGGGGAACCTTATCTTGTAAAGGAAAGTGTCGCAATGTTAAAATCAAGATAGGGGACTATGAACTCAAGCAGGACATGTTTGCCCTCCATTTGGGTGGATGTGATATTGTTTTAGGATGCCAATGGTTGAGTACGTTGGGCACTATCAGTTGGAACTTTGCTAAACTTTGGATGCAGTTCTCCCAGAACGGACAAACACACATCATCAAGGGCTCCCCGACAGGAACACCTCAAATTATCAGTTCAAACGGCATGGAGAAATTGCTAAAGAAATCATCACGTGGGGTCATTGCACAACTATTCTCCATCCAGCCATCCACATCTCCAATGGGTGAAATCCCACAAGACATGCAACAGATTCTCCACAAACATGAGGCCATATTTTCAGAACCCATCACACTACCACTGCATCGCTCTCACGACCATGCCATTCCATTATTGCCGGATAGTACACCTCCCAATATCAGACCACCTTATGAGCGACTCAAGCGCACCTTATTTTGGAAAGGTAGGAAACAGGACATTCGCTCCTTTGTGGCAGACTGCGACACAGGTCAAAGGATGAAAGGAGAAACAGTGCACTCTTTGGGCACTCTTCCACCTTTGCCGATACCGGATAGGTGTGGACTGACATCTCTATGGATTTCATAGAAGGGCTACCTAAATCTGGAGACAAGTCTGTTATTTTTGTGGTAGTGGACCGCCTTTCAAAGTATGCTCACTTTTGTGCCCTAACCCATCCTTACACAGCATTCACTATTGCCCAAATTTTTCTTGACTCCATATTTCGCCTTCATGGCATGCCAACCTCCATTGTATCTGATTGTGATCCCAACCTTACTAGCAATTTTTGGCAAGAGTTGTTTAAGTTGCAGGGGACTCAGCTCACAATGAGTTTAGCCTACCATCCGCAAACGGATGGTCAAACAGAGGTTGTTAATAATTGCTTGGAAACCTACCTTCGCTGCTTGCCTCCGATCATCCTACTCATTGGGCAAAATGGCTTTCTTTGGCCGAATGGTGGTACAACACTTCCTATCATACCGCCACCAGAGGCAGTTTACGGGCACCCTCCACTCACGCCTCCCTCCTACATTTCGGGCAGCTCCAAGGCACAGGTTCCATCAACACTCCCCGAATTGGATGAAGAAGGCTCCATCTTACTTGCACCAAAGCAGCTGCTGGATCGTCGAACTCGCACTCTGCGCAACCGTACCATTACAGAGGTCCTGGTTCAGTGGCGTGGACTTCAACCTGAGGATGCTACATGGGAGTCTCTCCATCAACTCCGACAACAGTTTCCTCATTTTCAGCTTTGAGGACAAAGCTTCTTCAAGGAGAAGGGCATGTTAGGATCTCATCCTAACCCTTAATGTAATAACTTCCTTGATGTAATAATTCCTAGTGAACGTGGGTAGTACCCATGATTAATAATTTGTAATGTTCTAAGTTTTAGCTTAGGTAGTGCCTATGACAAATGGCACCCTTTTTATGTAACACATGGTAGATAGGTGGCATTGTGCATGTAATTCGTGTGGCATTATGCATGTAATTCGAGTGGCATTGTGCATGTAATTCAAAGTGGCACTATGCATGTAATTCGGGTGGCATTATGCATGTAATCCAGGTGGCATTTTGCATGTAAGCCAACCTTGGAAGGAAACTCCTTAAATACCCGAAAAGGCACCAATGTAACTATCTTTTGCAAAATTAATGAAGTATTGAAGGAGGTTGCCCCCTCGAAGAGGCCTACGATTCAGTCCTATTGTGAGATTGTTCTTTATGCAAATTTTTGTTATATTAATGTGATGTTTATGTGAGTTATTTCCAAGCAATTGTGTGAGAGTGTGTTATTTGAGTTTATTTTATAGCAGGATCTTAACAAATGCATTAAAAAAAAAATTGAACTTGGAGTTCTAGAAGACTTTCTTCGACACTCCTTTTGCACTCCTTCGGCAAACCTTTTCTTGGCTAAAATTTGACCTCAAACTGGTGCAACTAATAGTCAACACCTGGTGCAGGGGTAATTTCTACCCTCTGTCACCTCAGCTTCAACTTGTGTTGTGGGTGACTTCAAGCCAACTCCCACTCAACACCTTCCTAGGATCTAGCAGTGAAGTGGTAGTTCTATCCTCCTTTCTGCACTCTTGAAGCTAACTGATACCAATGATGTAGGAACAATAGTATGAAGCTACTTTATTCATGAAATACAAGTAATATATAGGATTACATAGGAATATCACGTAGGTTAAGTGGTTGCAACAATCTGCCAAACATGGCCAACCACTTAACTACTAGTTAACAAAATGCTAACTATGGATGTCCACTAACTGCTAGAAGACAAACAAGATCTCTAACAGTTAACTAACATCTAACAACATGCTAACAACCTATTTCTAACATGGGCATACTATGCCTCATGTGAATACAAAGTGCAAGAAATAGGAATAATAATAAATAATATATTAACTTAGGCTTAAGTGAATAAGCCTAAGTTATCCTCAACATTTTTCCTCTTTGATGCTTCCACTTCTCAACACATCAACATAGGTCTTAGGCTCTTCTTAAATTAATTCCTCTAAAGCTTCATTTTCTTTTGAACTTGATTCCCCCTTTTGTTTCTCTTGAACTTCTTCAAAACCAAGTCCTCTTCTTAGAAAAGGAGATCTCTATGCTTTGATAATATCATTTAGGATTTTTGTGTTTTTCTCAACCCTGATATTTTGCTGTAGCTTTTCAACTTCCTTCTTTAGAGAAACAACCTCATATTCCAGTATTTTACACTCTAGCTCATTTACCTTTAATTTTTTAGCCATACCTTCTTCAACCCTCCTTGCCTCTTCAACTTTAATTTTTAAATTGGTGAGATCTTGTAGAAGCTTTGCCTTTGTTTTCTCATCCTCTTGTATTTGAGCCTTCAATTCTAAGTTCTTCCTTTTTAACTCTTCAAGATCAAAAAGTTCCTTTTCCATATCAACTGTGACATCCTCTTCCTTTTCTGGATCTTCCTCATTTTCTAGGTCTTCAATTATAGGATCATCTACTTTCTCTTTTACATGGTCTTTGACAACTAGAGCATCTTCATTCTCTTTTATGGCCAAGAATCAATTTTATTATTTTTCACTATCTAAGAGACCTTCATCTAGGGTTATGCATAAGCGCGAAATATCATAAATTGGCTCTATTTAGGTAAGATTTTAAATTGAGTTCTGAGATGTAGACCAATCGGTTCATCCAAACCCCATAAGGGGGCGGAGGTCCAAGGTTAAAATCTCGGGCCTCGTCGATTGAACGCTTGTCCCTTTCCTAGTGCTTTTAGTGGCGTAAAAGGTTTAAAATGATTGTGGCATGGTGGTTATAGGGGCGAACTGCACGAATATCTGTGTGGCGGCTTCTGGGACTGGATAGCGCAGAATACTGTGGCGGCCATAAAAAGTTGGACAACCTGCCCGGATTCATGGCGGCTACCGATTCCACCATGTAAATTAAAAATATATATATTTTTTTTTAAATTGGCTAATTTTGGATCCTTTCACTGGGGCCCATTCGCCCGAAATTTACGAGGTGGAAGTTTTTTTGGGGTAAATTCGCCTGCCGTTGATAATAATTAAAATATTTTTATTTTAATTCACCGACCTCAAATTATAAATGATTTTGATTTTCCCACCCAATTCGCCTTCAAATTATAAATGATTTTATTTTTCCTGCCCAAATCGCCTCATATACTACCCGTATATATACTGTAGTGGGTACCGATAAACATACATCTAAAATACTCTAACTCAAAAATAGCTCTGAAACAACAAAAAACTTGACAAGGTTGTAGAGGAGTGTCTATCGAAATAAGTCGATCGATTGCAGAGTGTCGATCGATGCAAGACGATCGACATAAGCCGATCGATTGTAGAGCCGTGTCTATCGGCATAAGCCGATCGATTGTAGAGTCATGTCTATTGACATAAGATGATCGGTTGTAGAGTCGTGTCTATCAATTGTAGAGGTGTCGATCAGTATTAGACTATCGATTGTAGGGATGTGTCTATCGATATTAGTTGATCGATTGTAGAGGTGTCGATCGATATTCATCTATCGATTATAGGGATGTGTCGATCGACATTAGTCGATCGATTGCATAGGTGTCGATCGACATCAACCTATCGATTGTAGGGACTATCGATCGGCATTTATCTATCAGTTGTAGAGGTGTCGATCAATATTAGTTTATTGGTTGTAGGGATGTGTCGATCGATATTAGTCTATCGGTTGTAGGGATATGTCGATCAACATTAGTCTATCGATTGTAGAGGTGTCGATCGACATAAGTCTATCGGTTGTAGGGATGTGTCGATCGGTATAAGTTGATCGATTATAGAGAAGTCTTTATCGATATAAGTCGATCGGTTGTAGAGTAGTGTCTATCGACACAAGGTTGCAGAGATGCATTAATTGGCCTAAGTCGATCGGTTGTTAAGAAGAGACTATCAATAAAATTTGATCGATTGTAGAGGAGTGTCTGTGGTCTGACCCATTGTAGAAGTGTGTCGATCGACATAGGGCTATCGGTTATAGAGGATTCATGACTAAAAATTGGTAGAGTATTCTTCTTCCATTGTTCTTTTGTCCAAAGCTCTTTTTCTTCAGTTTCATAGGCACTGTAGGTGAACTATATGCAACTATGGTAGACAACTATCAATGTCATCTGGTTGTGTGTCAGGAGCATTTCTCTTGTCAGAGACTACTTCTTGTCTCTTAGAGTATGTTTCATAGGTAGTGTAGAAGCACTATCTGCAACTGTGGTCGATAAGTATCCATGTCATGTTGTGTGTTAGGAGCATTTTCTTGTCAGACTGCTTCTTGTCTTTCAGATGTCATTCTATAGGGCAGTGTAGGTTCGTCTTGAGGGATGTCTACTATTTTCCTTCAATTTCATATACATTTCCTAACATCTGAAGGTTTTTCTTTATAGATACAATGTCACCTACTGAATATGGAAAGAAGGGAGGCCAATCTTCTTGTAAAAAGATAATTCTAAAATATTTTACACAAATATCAAAATGCAATGAGGCATCAATCTCTATAGATTCTACACAACATGCAGGTACAAACACCTTTTACCACCAAATTTTTAATATTTTTGTTGTTCTTAAATATAAAACCTTTCTTTATTAATAGATAAATGGTTGTCTGCTTATCTACCTCTTTTTAAATGCTTTGTAAAATTGTATTCTGTTAATTCTTTAAAATAGTACCTTTTTTACTTCAAAAAATGATAGAGAACACCAAACATTGAATGCAGTAAACATTGTCGACCCTGATGTGCGTTCACTCGAAGATATTCTAGCAGATGAGATGGGACCACATGATAATTTTCCTAATAATGACATTCAACAACCACTTCAGGAGATTTTAAATTCAGACACATCAACCAAAAAAGAAAATGATAGTACAATTAAAATGCAAACTTCTGGGAATCTTGTAGTCAAAAATCTAAACGTCAAAAGATAAGCGAATGGACTATTGGAAGGGATTTTAAAAATGAATGGGCATGGTTATACCCCTTTATTGAGCGAGATGAGAAATTGAATGTGTGTAAATGCATTATTTGTACATGGAAGTTTGGAAAGGATCATTTATTGCAAAATAAGAAAGACACAATAGAAAAACACTATGGGAAAGTTTACATCAAAGAAATACGAAGTGATGGAACAATTAATAGATTTCATAGGTGGAAGGATGCATCAGAATGTGTGCATGTGAGATATGCACTTGAATATGAAAAAGCAATGAAACAAAAACAAACTCTCATTGAGAAGGGTGGAACAATCGAGGCACAATTTCAAAAAATTAATAAGACTGTATTAGCCTCAAAGAAATTGCAGTTTGCTATTGTATACAATATTCTAAAAAAGGTCGACCCATGTCTGATTTTGCTGATTTTAAGGAAATACTTCAACTAGCCGATGTACAAAACCTTACCAGTTCACATTGGTCAGATCAAAGTGGTTGGGAAATGGTAAAATATCTATCATCTGGTTGAGAAGGAAGACCTCGAGAGAGAATGTGAAACAAGCCAAATTTATTTCACTTTCCATTGATGAGGTAACAGATTGTTGACAACACATCTTGGATTTGCATACATGTTTACACATTCAAAAATCATTTGAGACAACCTCATTTACTAGCACTACATAAGATGATTGAAAATTGTAATGCGAAAAACATTTATAATGTTGTTGTAACTAGTTTAAAGGATATTTTCAGAATGGATGAAAAGGAAATTGCCACAAAGTTAATTTGTGTTGGAGCTGATGGTGCAGCTACAATGCAAGGACAAAGGAATGGTCTTTGTGTTAGGCTTCAGATATCAATTGCCCCATATGTGATTCTTATTCATTGCATGGCTCATCGAATGAATCTTGCATACAAAATTGTGAGCAATTTTGATAATGTAGCTAGAGTGGAAGAACTCGTCCATGAAATACACTCATACTTTTCATGCAGTCCAAAAAGGTTTGCAGAGTTTCAACAGTTTTCTCTAGGTGTAACTAAAGGCAGAAAAATGTTAAAAGATGTGGAAACCAGGTGGATTTCACTATTTCTTCCTACAAAAAGGGTATTTTTAGAATATCAATCCTTGGTTGGGTTTATGTATGCACATCGTAGGGATGTTGACAAGGCAAAATATTTGCTTTTTTGTATGACTGACTTGGAAACTCTTCTCACATTATGTGGTATTCTACCAATGTTACAAGAAATGAATTCTTTGATTAAACTTGCACAGGAAAGGGCAATTTATATTGTCGATTTCATGAGGATGAGAAAACAAATATGTATGATTATTGATAGGATTTATTTATCCAAAAAACATTTTGAGGATCCCAAGTTTGATAGTTGGAATACGTTAGTTAATGTCAATGATCCGAACAACTTTTTAAAGTTCAACATCAATGATAATATTTGTATTGCTATCCATGGAAAGTTGATTCTTGTATATCATTTTGAAAAGTGATTAGATACACTAACAGATGATGTTGAACAAGTGCCCATTACACATTCCGGATTCGATGAGGTTTTGGATAGCACTAAGAATAAATTGAAAAGAATTGCAAATGCATTAACAAGTGAAATAAGAGATCGTTTTAAGAGAGATGAGACACTTGAGGCCATGGTTGTTGTTAATCCCATCTTCTAGAATCCTTGTGGTGACCATAGTAGTAGAAGTGAGTTGTTTGTAAAATATATGGGTAATCTTATGACACATTTCTCTAAAAGTGTGGAAATAAATGGCATTGAAATCAATGGTATTCTAAACAAAGATCTTCTGAGACAACAATCAACCAATTTTGGAATAACAATGGATAATCAAATTGCACATTTCAAAAATCCACATGAGACTGGTTCAATCACGCATTTCTAGAAAAAATTGTATCGAAGTAGTGTCTTACAAGAAACTATGAGTGAATACTTTATTTTATATGAATTATGTCAAACAATGATTTTAGGATCTATTGAAGATGAAAGGGTTTTTAGTGCATTATATTTTGTTAAATCAAAAGTTCATAACAGGTTGGACAAAAATTTGGAAAATTGTTTGAGAATGTATGTGTCATCGTACGAGGTGGGTAAGTTTCCTTATGATAGAGCGTTGACATATTGGAAGTCCCTAGCAGAAAGAAGAGGTCTCTCTAATACTGTTGATAATGATGAAAATGATTCAGCTTGGAGTGATGATGAGATTATGGAAACACAAAATTCACAAATGATTCTCGGTTCTTTTGGAGAAGTCGATAAAGCTTTGTATCAGCTTCCAGAAATGTAAAAATTGCAATGATTATATGACAAATTCATATAATCTATGATTTTTCGGATTTGAAATCATTTTGTAAAATTTTAGTGATTTGAATAAATTCATATTATCAATGATTTTCCATATTTGATATCATTTATAAATGTCAATGATTTGAAAATTTTCATATTATCAAAGATTTTTTGTATTTGATTTGTTGTAAAATTTTAGTGATTTGAAAAAAATCATATAATCATTCTATTTTCAATGATTATGCATGTTTGCTTTTTAATGATATGGATTGTCTATGTTTTCAAAATTTATGATTTATGCTATAGCTTTGAGTAAGCTGAAAATTTGAAAACCATGTATACGTAATGATGCTATGTTATTGAACTAATTGTATATGTTGACAAAATATAGTGATTTTTGCTTTGACTTTAAATGTATGTTTGTATGTATCATTAGTATCATTAGTTGTATGATATGACAAAATATAGTGATTTTTTATGATTTATGTTTTTGTCATTGAGTAAACCTTGTATGCATACATAACTAGTAAAAATTTCTCTACATATGTATGAAAAATGCATGTAGTATATTACTCTAGATATGGAAAATGAAAATTTAAACCCATTCATAGATATATCCATCGTAAACTCACTTTGAAATATAAAAATAATATAGCATAATACAAATGACCATATTCATTTTTATACAACAACTATAATGACTATGAATGCACTAAAAATTGAAACCCATGCATAGATATATCCTTTGTAAACTCACTTTGAAATATAAAAACAATATAGCATAATACAAAAGACCATACACATTTTTATACAACAACTAGAATGACTATGAATGCACTAAAAATTGAAACCTATGCATAGATATATCCTTCGTAAACTCACTTGAAATATAAAAACAATATAGCATAATACAAATGACAATACTCACTTTTATACTACAACAAGAATGAATATGAATAAACTAAAATTTAAACACATGCATAGATATATCATTCGTAAACTCATTTGAAAATTGAAATATAAAAACAACATAGCATAATATATGGAAATTGAAATTTAACCCTTTCATAAATATCTCCATCGTAAACTAACATTGAATATGAAAACAATATAGCATAATAAAAAAGACAAAACACTTTTCTATACAACAACAAGAATGACTTTGAATAAACTAAAAATTTAAACCCATGCATAGATATATCCTTCGTAAACTCATTTGAAAATTGAAATATAAAAACAACATAGCAGAATACACAAGACAATACTCATTTTTATATCACAACATGAATAACTTTGAATAACATGTAAATCTAAACCTATGCATACATATATTCTACGTAAACTCAAGCATATTTGAAACACCATAATACTTAAGAGATGAAAATAACACACAATTATAAATGTAAATAGTGTAATAGTAAAATAATAAAAGCAAGTATCTTGTTTTCAAATGAAAACATATGAAATGTCATAAAATAGTCTTTTCGAAATATCAAATTTTGAAATTCAATTTCATGCTTCAGAATATTTTCCCCCTTCCACCACTCCTTTTGCCTTTTCAATGACTTCCATAGTCTCCATAGCAATGACTCCTCCCTCATATTTCCCATGTTCAGCTCCTTTTTCCTCATCCACTACTTCCATGATTTCCACATTCTACATTCCAACGACTCTTCCCTCGGGCTGGGTAATAGTACTATCAATTGCTCCAGAATTGACAAGGATCTTCTCAACATTTTCCAATCCATCGAGAAGGGTGTTTTCTTCTTTGCCAACATCTTCAGATGTTGGTCCTTGAACTTCTTTACCCTTCTCCTTTAGCAGAACATCAGGATCCAATCCGTTGCGGATAATGATTTTCCGCAAAATGTTGTTTTGTCGAACTAATTCCTGTGCTCTTTTTTCATTGCCATGGAAGCGTTTAAGAACTCCTTTGCCATCTTGAGATAGTCTTGTAGGTTTTGAACCTGCTTCTTGAGATTATCATACTTTACCTACAAAAAGGAAAAATAGTTAATCAACATGAACAATAATTACATTTTAAAAAAGAGAACAACAAATTTTTGAACACAAAAGTGATTAAGTCAAACCTCAAGAACATTCTTTGCAGCTACAACAACAACAACCTTTTTCTTATCACTTGCCCATTCATTGTAATAAGCTTGGGCCTCACCATTTATGTTCTCCAATCTGTTCATCATAAACTTTAAAATTTCATCTGTGTAAGATGTATTCACCTTCACAATGCCAGATTTTACTTGTTGTAGCAGAGCCTCCATATTTTTAGGTTCATTTTCAACAACAAAATTTTTTTTCTCTTTTGAAAAATTATTGTATCGGGCATTAATTTCCTTTATCAACACTTTGGCCCGATACTCCCATTTTTTCATTTCTGTTATATCTGGAAGTAGTAAATCCTTAATGGTAGATTCAACGTTATCAGAAACCAAATATTTTTCTAAAATATTTAATCTTTCATCCTCTAGTCGAGGAGGAGCCTGACGGGTGTTTGTTTCCCTGGGAGGAGATTTGCTTGAACATTCTGCTCCTTCATTTCCTTTATCTTGAAGCAATTCTGATACTTGAAAAGTAGTGGGTGTGTTCTCTTGCAAAAATAAATATTTATCAAGTGGAACCTCATCCAACCCAGCACCAGAAGCTTCTAGTATATCCTTAAAATTAAAATTAGCAAGAGAAATACGGTCGAATCCTAAAAATGTCTTTGATGCTTCTTTCTCTGAAAATTGTTGTGTTGCTTCTCTCTATGGCCTAGATGGAAGAATGTGTTTTCCAACTGGGAAGCATTGACCTCGCATTTGAGGTTGGCGTGGTGGAGGAGGGGGCGGCATTTGTTGATTTTGTTGATGAAATTGTTGTAAGGGAACTTAAAACATAAAAATAAAAATTAGTTATAAAATTTGTGAAGGTAGAAAATAAAAACTAGTTATAAAATTACATTATGAAAATTGGTTGCAAAATTTGTTATAACACTTACCGGTAGAAGAAAAAACATCTTGCGTAGTTATTGATGCAAATGGAATGTGGGCATGTTGTACATCTAAAAAAATAATAATTAAAAATAGTAAAAATTTTGTTTTGATAGTCATTAAAACTTACTCCTCGAAGATGAAACCTCTTGCGCAACTACGCCCATTGGCAGTGGACGTGCAGCCGTAGGTGGAGGTTGTCGATGATCAGGAGAACTAGATCTTCTACGTTTCCTTGTTGATCTTCTCCTTAGCGGTGGTGTTGTTTCCTCCACAGGTGTTTTGGAGTCTCCTGATTCCTCTAGATTATAACCTTTGATAGCAGCATCCCACTTTGAAGAGGAAGAGGATGCCCTTTTCTGTGTTTGGTATAAAATGTCAAAATTATAAAAATATAAACATATGAAAAATAAAAAATTTTTTTACTTAAATATTAATAAAAAAATTACCTGAACTTGTTGTTCTGTCATGGCTGCATTGGCTAGGGTTGAGTGCCAAGATGTTGGTACTTGAGTGTTCTGCAAATGATAAAAATATTCATAAAAAAAGCAATAATATAATTGCATGTGCTAACTGTCGATGAGGGTGAAGCATGGGTTTTCACATTCTCGATTTCCAATCTGATCTGATGTGAGACATAGGTGGACCAGTCGAATTGTTGGTGTGCAACACAACGGACCAAATACGCTAAGGCCCACATCAGAATTTTTGTCGGTCTTCCTTGCAGAATGAGTCTGGCAAGGAAGAATTCGCAACATGCTCAAAGAAATTTATTTTCAATCGTTGGTACAGTCAAACCCCTTCTGGACTTGGTGGATGTAACTGCAAAAAAATAAAATCAGTAATTGTACACTAGTGACTAGAATTTAAATTCAATTAAATAAAAAAATAGTTATACCTTGAAAATATTCTGATTGCACTTTGAAGTTGGTCTCCAAGTAGAGTTTGTCATCATCAATTAATTGGTATTTGGAAGTGATAGGCTCACAACCAACGTGGGGCAATGTTGTCAATCTGGCGATATCTATGGTTGTGAAAGAAAGAATGATGTTTTTATTGTCGATGACAAGATTTACCTTACCTGAATCAATATTATAACCTGCAATGATCTTCTCCAGTAGTTTTGTGTCCGTGTCAAACTACGGCATTGAAACTAGACCCCGAAGACTAGAGTTCGTGACCCATGACATGTCGTAACCCGGTGTTGATAAAATTTTAGAAATCAAGGGGTAAACCAGGTTTTTAAAATTAATTTTAAACATTCTAGGGGTTATAGGGGATGCCATAGGGTTATTTCATTGTGTACGAGTATGGATCAGAAGATATAGTGGATGGTATGCGACACTTGATGTAAAAGGGTTCAAATGAGAGGAAAAGGGTTAAAAATCGCTTAAAAATTAAGGTAAAAGGTTAAAAACTAAGATAAAACTAGAGGAAGAGGGTTAAGAATGCATTAAAATGAGAGGAAAAGGGTTAAGAATGCATTAAAATGGGAGGAAAATGGTTAAAACTATGATAGAAAAGGTAAAAAAATGATTGTTTATCCCTTTATATAGACTTTTCTACATGCAATCAACTCCTGGATGGGTGACACGTGGCCTCTACATGCAATCATTTCATGGATGGTTGACACATGGCACAGATGCACCGTTGCTACCGATTGGGTACTCGACACTATTGTAGCCCATCGACACACTTGCAATCGATCGATATTCCTATAATCGATCATCATGCCTGCACCTGATCGACATACCTGCATTTGATCATCATGTCTGCATTCGATCGATATTCCTATAATTGATCATCATACCTATCATCGATCATCATATCTATACCCAATCGGTATTCTTACAATCGATCATCATATATGCAACTAATCAATATTCTTGCAATTGATCATCATATCTACACTTGATCGATATTCTTGTAACCAATTGATATACCTACAATTGATCATCATGCATGCAACCAATCATCATTCCTACAATCGATCATCATAGTTGCACCTGATCACATACCTACAACTGATCATCATGCCTACAATCTATCATCATGCATGCCATCGATCATCATGTCTACAATTGATCATCATATCTATAGTCGATCATCATGCCTATAATCGATCATCATGCCTATAATCGATCGTTATTCTTGTAGCTAATCATCATGCTTATAGCTGATCATCATGCCTATAATCGATCGTCATGCCTACAACTGATCATCATTTCTATAATCGATTGTCATACCTACAACCGATCATCATACCTACAATCGATCGTCATGCATGCCATCGATCATCATGCCTACAATCGATCATCATACATGTCTCAGATCGATCGTCATAAAGCATAAAGGCTAAAAGTATTTCATGTCAACCTAAAGCTTTTAAGTTTGTCGTACATTTTTAGATTTTGCAAACCGATATTCATAGCCCCCAACACAGAAAAATTCACCATGGTTTGAAAATTTTTGGAGATAAATTAATGCAATTCGCCACGGTTTGAAAATTTTTGGAGATAAATAAATGCAATTCGCCATGTATACTTCTACATAATTCGTTGGGATTCCAAGACAATTCACCTTGATTTTATAAATAGATTTTGGGGTCGACCCCTTATGCATAACCCTGCCTTCATCATTGTCACTTGAATAACTGCTTGCTTCTTCAACATAAAAACTCTTCTTATGTCTTTGAAAGATCTTCTCATGCTTACCTTGACCATTTGTATTTTTCTTTTCATGATAGAAATTCCTTTCCTTATTTTTCTTGTATTCCTTTTCTTCTTCACTGCTACTACTTCTAGCTTGTGGAAAATTAAATGCATAGTGACCAAAGTTACCACAACTAAAACATTTCACAAACTGCATATCCTTATTGATTCTTCTCATAAAGTTAGTCTCTTCTTCACTATTGCTTGATTCATCACTTGATTTTGTTTCTTTATATGTTTCCACTTCCCCTTTTAGAGTAATAATATTTTTGAGAGCAAAATCAAATTCTTCTTCTATTTCCACCATAGTTTCCTATTTCTCTCCATTTTCTTGGATTTCAATTACTGGAGTATTTTCCTTTTATTTCATGGCCATGTGTGTTCCTTACTTTTTAGGAGGATATGGTCTCTTGGTTCTTTTTTCCTTTCCTGGCCATGTGTGTTCTTGTAAGATCTTCCTTCAAGTTGTTAGACTTTCAAGAAGGAACCCGCTCTGATACCAAATAGAGAACAAAAGCTTATACTAAGAGGGGGGTGAACAGTAGAAGATAAAACCTTTTATTTTCTTTCCAAAGTAGTATTATCTGATATCAAAAATTACAATAATGAAAAAATGCATAGATAATCACACACATAAGAGACACAGATTTAACATGGGTCACCCAATGTGGGCTACGTTCATGGAGAGAATATTTTTTATAAATTTTCTCAACAAATATCTTGGGAACCAATTTATTATTAAAATTTTATGGGCACCAACCCAAAGGAGACATCAATCCCCTATGCTCAATTTTATGGACACTAATCCACAAGAGACGCCAATCCCCTCTTAAGTTTTTGGACACCAATCCATAGGAGACACCAATCCCCTCTTAATTTTATGGACACCAATACATAGGAGACACCAATCCCCTCTGCTAGTTTGTGGGCACCAACCCACAATAGACACAAATCCTCTCTACTCTGTTTCATGAACCTCTATCTACAGGAGATACCAATCCCCCCTTAAGTTCATGGACACCAATCCATAGGATACACCAATCCCCTCTATTGGTTCATGGGCACCAACCCACAAGAGACACCAATATCCTCTGCTCTAGTTCATGGACCTCTATCCATAGGAGACACCAATCCCCTCTCAAGTTTGTGGACACAAATCCATAGGAGACACCAATCCCCTCTCAATTTCATTGATACCAATCCATAGGATACACCAATACCCTCTGTTATTTCATGGGCACCAACCCACATGAGACACCAATCCCCTTTACTCAAATCTGCTTTAAGCCTACACACAAGGCTTGCTAAAATATGCTCACCAAACTACTCAAATTTTCTCCAAGCCTTCTTACAAGGCTTGCTCAAATCTGCTCCAAGCCTTCTCATAAGGTTTTCTCAAATATGCTTAGCAAAACCTACTCAAATCTGCTCCAAGCCTACACGTAAGGCTTGCTCAAATATTCTTCAAGCCTACAAACAAGGCTTGCTCAAACTACTCACCAAAATCTACTCAACCTGCTCAAGTCTTGCTCAAATCTACCCCACCAAAATCTGCTCAAATCTGCTCCAATATTACACATAAGGCTTGCTCAAATCTGCTCCCAAAACCTGCTCAAACCTACTCATGACTCTGCTGAAACCTGATCACAACTCTGCTCAAACCTACCCATAATTTTGCTTAAATATCCTCCTCAACCTACTCATAAAACCTCTTTAACTCTCTTATATACCTTATATACAAAAATTGTTTATCTATCTTGCATAATGATGTCATCAAGTGCTTTATTTATTCTTCAATGTGCTTTCCTCAACTAAAGTAGTTTAGACATATTCTACCCAAAATTTGTTTAACCTCTTGAACATATAGAGAATGATATGCACTAACAAATGCTCAATATGTTCTTCACATTCATTAAGTCTGTTACTTTCACATGTCTCATATTTATTACATTTTAAAGGTAGATCTAGTCTAGCACTTGATAACTTACCTGGTATTTGTTGATTATAAATTTCACTCCAAAACCAATCACATTACATAAGTCCTTCTCATATACTCACAAAATTAATCATGAACAATGCACAAGTTTGTCCTTTTTATATACTCCTAAATTCAATCATGATGATGCACAAATTGGCTTCACAAATATGATCTATAACTCTTGCATTTTCATTTCCAATATCACTCAAAACTAATGCACCATTTTTCTCTCAAACCCTTGCTAGTATATTTTCAAATTCATTCAACAATAATGCACAACTTGTTCTCAAACCCTAGCACATATATTTGCAATTTCTATCAAAGCAATGCACACATACTCTCAACTTCAATCAATCACTAATGCTCATCAAATCAATCCTTATACCTCCACCATATGATATCACAAATATTTCCTTCAAACAAACATCAACCTTTAGAAAGAAATAAAAAAACCATACCTCTAAAACTACCTTGATGATGATGTGCCTTCAAAACCTATCTCAAAATAATTTTCTTTTTGTTCCTTCAAAAATTTTGTTAGTGATTTTCAAATTCTAGCACAAATAGAAAAATCATCCACTCAAACATTTCCAAAATGTCCACAATAAATCTATAAAATAATACCTTATTTCTCCTCTTTAATCTTTCAAAAAGAAGCTTTTAAAACCCTAAAATTTCAACTCACAATACACAGAATATAATAATCATTAAGTACACCTTATAAATCCTAACTTATAATCATTCAATAATACACCCTAATTTTCAACTCACAATACACATAATATAATAATCATTAAGTACACCTTATAACTCCTAACTTATAATCATTCAATAATACACCCTAATTTTCAACTCACAATACACATAATATAATAATCATTAAGTACACCTTATAACTCTTAACTTATTATCAAAAATTTGTTTTCCTTACCTTTCTCAAGGTATTGGTGCGCTTCAAATCTCATTAACGACCATCAACACCAAGCAACTTTAGTGTGTTTCCCAAAAATCATCAACTATCATCAAAAGCCAAGAAAAACACACCCAACGGGTTTCAACCCATGGATCTCTCCAACATAGCACTATCACGAGCACCCCAATCAACTGTGATACCATGATTGTTGGAACCAAAGGAAGCATCCACCGAATATATCTTTGTCCTCAGTGCGCAATCTGAAAAACTCAACACAAAATGACATCCAGGGATTTTGACCCTGCAACCTTTCTCCCGTCAACACTCATGCAAGCCACATAGCCATCTGGGCTACCCCAGTAGGTGGAACAACCTAGGCATACGCAAAAGTTTGATCTTCAATTACTTCGCACACCCTTTTAAAATTTGCTGAAATTTTTTTCACCGTCATTTGCAATAATCACCATGAAATATATCAAAATAAAGCTTGCATTACATAACATTGCCCATATGGAAATAAACAAGGTATATATATGCTTCATGTGTTTTTCGAACGTCGGCACAACTTTAACTCTTTTATTTGAAATGAAACATTTGGTGCCTTTGGGTTTGGTTATAATACTTAAAAAAAATATTATAACATAAACATTTTTGAAACCTTTATTATAATATTAAAGAATATTATAATATTATCCTTTGGCCTTCCATTTTAAATCTTTGCCTTCTCATTAACATTTAAATCTTGCTTTCTTTTAAAACTTTATCCACTTTTAGAGCTTTGTCCCATTCTTAAACCTCTTTGTCCTTCTTTATAATATTTAAAATAAATATTATAAACCTTTGCTTTTTACCCATTTTCTTTGCTTTGAGATATTCCTTGCCTTGCATAACTGTCCAACCTTGTAAACTCATCATTCTTGAGGAATTTTTCTGCCTTGAATACCAATGCTCTCTTTGGCATCAACCCTTTGACATCAATGACAACTTCAATATTCTTAATATTTCCAACAATCCCATCCTTATACTGCATCCATTATCATACAAATCTTCCTTGAATCCATATTTTACCTCTAGATGCCCAAATCTATTTTCTCTGACCAGGATCCTACCTTCACTAGTCACTTTTGGAAGGAATTTTTCAAGTTGTATGGGACACAGATCAAGATAATTTTAGCCTACCATCCTCAAATCGATGGCCAAACCAAAATTTTCAATAAATGCTTGGAAACCTACCTTTATTGCTTCACTTTTGAACATCCTGCTCATTGGGCTAAGTGGCTTATTTTGATCGAATGGTGGTATAACACCACCTATCACTCCACCACTAAGGTGATTCCATTTGAATCAGTTTATATTCAACTTCCATCTACTCCAACTTCTTACATTCTAGGTAGCTCCAAGGTTCAGGTTGTGGATTTCACTCTCCTTCAACAAGACTTCATTCTTCACAAACTCAAGCTCAACTTTGATATAGCTTAGAATCGTATGAAATAACAACCAGATAAACATCATACCAAATGTATCTTTGCCATCAGTAACATGGTCTTTCTTTACTTACAACCATACAAAAAATCATCTCTCCAGTTGCATGGTTGTCAAAATTTTATTACCAAATACTATGGTCCTTATTAGGTATTAGATAGGATTGGGATGACAATGTACAAACTAGATATTTCAGCTACTTCCAAACTTCATCTAGTCTTCCATGTGTCATATTTCAAGCAGGTTATTGGCAATAGGGTGCAGGTGTAGTCTACACTTCCAGAGTTGGACAAGGAAAGGTCCATTATTCTTGAACCTAAATACATTCTTGATCAAATATTGAGTACCCTTCATCGATGTGTTATCATAAATATCTTGGTCCAATGGCATGGCTTACAACCAAAATATGTGACATGGAAACCACTTCAACATATCCAACAATAGTTTCCTCACCGTCAACTTTGAGGACAAAGCTTTTTAAATGGGAAGGGTATGTTAGGACCCCATACTAACACCTTGATGTAATAGTCCTTGTGGAATGTGGGTAACACCCATGTTAACATTTTGTAATATTTTGTTATATTTTTGGATTAAAAAGTTCCTAGCCAAATGGCACCCTTCTATGTAACCATTTTTCAAGAATGTAATCGATTGTAGGTAGGAGATTCTAGCCTGGGTGGAATTTTGCATGTAAGCCAACCTTGGGAGTTAGGTGTTAGAGTAATTCCTTAAAACTATGATGGGCATTATTGTATGTATATTTTTGCATAATTGAATGAGGTATTGAAGGAGGTTAACGCCTTGAATAGGCTTGTGATTTAGTGTTATTTTGATATTGTTCCATTTTTGCAATTTATTTCCATAGTGTGTTGTGAGAATATATGTTTATTTTTCATATTTGTGTGAGTGTGATTATTTTTAATAGTAGGTTCCTAACAAAAATTTATCAGGTACTTTAGAATAAAGGCCAAATCAAAGAAAATAAGAAATTTTGCTAAGTATAAAACACTACCAGACATTTTGAATGTTAATGTCAACATGAGTTGCAAAAATATCCAAAATCTGGCAACCAAGCATAAAATATACTTGGTGGGTGATAATTTTGACTAAGTAAGATGGTAAGACGAATTGAAACATTGACGTTAGCAGATGGATGATTTGAACCCAACATCTGGTATGCAATAACCCAAGTGGATAATGATGTTGATGTTAGCAAGGAAGAAAAAAATATTTGGCTTGATATAAAGAACATTCAGTCCCTTAAAGCAATAAATCATCTAAGTATAAGTATCTAACATTTGGCACTATAATGGAGTCTGTCGAGTGCATTGATTTCCAATGTCAGACATTTTTGAATGCATACATCAGCAGGTACATTATAAAACCTAGACCAACAATATGATCAAAGCAAAATTGGCTAAGGCAAAAATTGAATCGAACATCCAGTAAAATACTTCATCAATATTAGAGATCAAAGAGTTGTCAGATAATGTTGAACATTGATGTCAGCAAGGGATGCAAAATATTTTGACAAAAAATAATTAAGATCCCAATGCTTAGTAAAATAAGAGTTAAAAAATATATCAAAGTGAAAGGATGCACCTTACTATCAACACATGCTCAGGATAGGTGAATCTACTATCAGAGAACTTGAACAAACTCATAAGATTCTTTGATAGATACTTATGTTTTCACAACTAGAAAGTTAGTGGGACAACTAAAAGCACAACAAACATGTCAAAAATATAGTGCACTAGATGAAGACATGATAGCCACCACTCCCTTAAATTAAGAAAAAAAGAGTCACCTTAGTACCATAATACTAAATCAGATGCAACAAAACAAGCTAAAGACATGAACACACATGCTGCAACAACCTATCAAACCTGCAATCAACTCTCTGAACTATAATGGTAAATAACCAATTGTAATTGTAGATCTATTTATACTAGAATGTAAGACATTATAATGGTCGGTTTTTTGGCATTTAAAATTGATATAATTGTATCAATTGAGGACTATATGCATTTTGAATGTAGATTGGATTATTGTATATATGTTTTACTAAGTGCTAATGATTTTTTTTTAAAGCTAGGAACGAAGAATTTTGTTATAGTTATTCTACATTCTAGATTTCTCCTTGGATTTATCATTATAGTTTTGGAGTAATTTAGTGAATACTCAAAGTTCATGTTAAATGTTTTAATAGAATAAGGGACGTAAAGTGTTTTGTTAGGTGGTTTAATCTAAGTTTGAATTGTAAGACTCTTTGTAGTATATCTCTTGATGTTGCCAATTTTGTACCATATTTACACCGTGTTTCTAACCCTTTGTATTTCTTACTCTAGTCTACAACCCCCCCATTTAGTTAGATTAGGTAGGCATAAAAATTTGACCTTCTCTGGAGGTTGGCTCAGAAACCCTTGTTTTTTAGCCTTCCAATATCTTTGCAGAAGTCTTGAGGGTGCATCTCATTGACATAGGTGGATTTTAGAGCCAATAATTACTTGAAAAATACAAAATAAAAAATTGTAAACCCAAAGATACTTCAATTAATGAGACACCTCTAGTCTTAGCTACTATCTATTGTTAATTAATCAAAAGTATTCTATATTTAACAAATATTAGACTAGATATAGTTTTCGATGTAAATTATCTTTCAATATTTCTGCATGAACCTAGAGAAAGTCATTGGAAAGACATAAAAATAATACTACAATATATTAGCAAGACTATGGAAAATGGGCTAACAAATAAAAAAGATAATAATTTTTGTCTATAGGGATATTTAGATTTTGATTATGATCTATAGATGACAAAAAATCTACATCAGGCTATGTTTTCTATCTTGGTTTTGGATCTATTTTTTGGTATAGTAAAAAACAACATGCAGTCGCACTTTCATCTATAGAGGTAGAATATCATGTAGCAAAAGATGCAATATGTTAAGCACTTTGGTTATAGTACATATTGTTATATATGAGAATTAGAAGAACTCCTCTAATAATAAATTGTGATAATCAAGGAGTACTTAAATTAATCAAAAATCCAATGATTTATGAAAGAACAAAACACATTGAAGCTAAATGTCATTTTTTGAGGGATCATGTTCAAAATCATTATATTCGGTTAAAACATGTTTGTACTAAGGTTAAAATTATAGATATTTTTACAAATGCACTTGCTCAAAAAAAATAGACATTCTAGAATCATCTATGTACATCAAGAATAGCTTATATCAAATAATGTAATACAAGGGAGTGTTAGAGAATATTACATTATTTGACAGATTAGGATTTGAGTATGTGCATGATATGCACATGTGTCATGTCAGTAGGTATACTAGTAATTAGAAGACTAAATGTCTTGTATAAAAGTGGCAAGATAAGAAGCCAAAGTTCATATGGAAAGCAACAATCAAGAATTTTAAGAGTTTTCTTATACATCTATATTATGGAGACAAATCTCCATGAAACGTATCTGAAAAAGAGCAAATCTCAAGTTTGTATATTTGACACAAATTATATTGTAAGTATGCTTCATGCATTTACATGAATAATTTTTGCCATTTACATTCATATTTGATATTATAAATTAATGTTATTTCATTATTATATTGGCCTATATATATATATATATATTTGATTTCTCATATGCATAATTCTACTCTTGATTATTGATATTTTGACCTATAATATCATGGATTATTTATATTGGGACCTATGATATTTTGAGATAGTAAGGCATAAAAGCCAACACTAATAATCTAATGGAGATGGTTTTATAATTATTTATTGAGATTTGAAGGATATATAAGCCTTGAAAGTTATTGTATCTATGTTGCTAGGGGGATTGCCAAGTCTACAATGCTTGAATTTAAGTAGGTTTGGGGTGTTA
The DNA here is from genome assembly GCA_028583015.1 of Wollemia nobilis. NCBI lineage: Eukaryota > Viridiplantae > Streptophyta > Pinopsida > Araucariales > Araucariaceae > Wollemia > Wollemia nobilis. Next base: position 862,194 of record JAQPPZ010016958.1, on the reverse strand, counting down.
AATCTATGGGGACATAGGCATATAGGTACTTACTAGAAAGCTTATTCTAAGCTTGCTCTAATGTGAGAGGTTATTGGCCATTTAGGATAGTTTACCATACACAAAAATAATAATAAGCATCATGACAATTTCAAGGCACATAGAAATTGTGCATCTATTAGAAGCTTTTAACTAAGAAACTAAGTTTTTATATTGTTCACTATTATGCATAAACCCAATAAAATAAAAGAAAATTTATCAAAATTGAAAAAGTGGGTCCCTAGTCCATGTAGACTAGGGCATGTTGTGCAAGAACAAAAACAAGGTACTCCCAGATGATTGATTGTGCCAAGTACATATCCAACCATATGGATAGTCAATTAGAAGAAATGAAGATTAATTATACTTCCTACCTAGTTTGGTTAATCCTATACCAGAAGAAAATTTTATTTCCTAATCTCTAGCTAGACAATGTATGCAAGTATGAACAACCTCTAATTATAGTGGAGTGCACAAACATATGTTGTCGAGAAGCGGGAGAGACCTTGTACATCTTCTATGATGAGGTCATCATGAAAAATTTTAAAGGTAAGGTACCAAGACATAGATGAGGCACAAAAATTTCTAATAGAGGGAAATTGACTTAAGGAATTCTATTTATGGAGGACCAAATCCTTAATTTTCCTATATCAATCATGCCATTTGAGTTACTTATAATATGTCCTAACTACATGTTCAACATTTACTATGTAAGGAAACTCGAGGGGAGTATTAGGTGTTATGAAGATGAAATACAAAGTTGGTATGAAAATCCCCCTAGAGTGGCACACCTACTATAACAAATAGAAGGATGAATTTGACACAAATATTAAGTGAAACCATCAGAGGTTGGGGGCACTCTAGAAGCTTGGATACATGAAAAAAAAATCCTTGCATGGTAGCATATGAGATACAAAATGGAAACAATAACCAACTCTACAATATATAGTTTATTTGATGTTAAATTCTTTACCACTTCATATAAGAGACATCCTAAAGATACAAGAAGATATTAATTCATCATGGAGGTTGCAACAAGCACCTCAACCCCACAAATATCAGCCTAAAAAAAAGATAGCATCGATGATTATCATCTTAGTTGTATTGACAACTCTAGCAATGGTTAGTATAGTTGTTACACAGACAATTATGAAAGGGCAAAAGGGGGTTTGAAAGATATGGTTTGATGTTTATTGAGGTGGTTGTAATAACAAAAAAATAATAACAAGGGTAGTAAACACAAAATAAAGAGGGGAAATCCCTCATGGAGGCTTCCCTCATGAATTGAAAATAGCTAGTCCAATGGCCAAAATTGCATGCATTATCACCACATATTCACCATTCATTGCTCCACATTCTTTCTCTATTATTTATTCTTCTATATCTAATCCTCTTTCTCTCAATCGCATCTTCTACTCATATTTCCACACCTCTTTTCCATTCTCCTATTGTGTTTCTTCCATCATTCACTAGTATAGCATATATTTCTCTAAGAGGCTCTCTACTTCATAACTCTCTAAGAGGTACTCTTGCTAAATCAGTCATGATCACAATAGGAATAACTCAAATCACTTTATTTCCTTACCCACTTATCCAAGCCCTCACTTCACAGCCATTGGTCCCACAAACCATGGCATCCCTTTTAGATACCTTGGTCAGATTAGCAACTCATCCCACTCCTTCCACTATCATTCCATTCCCTACTATCACCACTTAGTTCATACCACTTGCCATGCCATCTACCACTATTCACCCACTATCCTAAGCATGAAAACTTATCCTATAGGTGATGATGCTCATTATCCTTGGCTAAGGAGCTAACTCTTCATGAGCTCCCCTGATAATAAGTATGTCTAAAGAGCCTATACCAAGTTATGCTTGCAAGGATAAAAAACATTGATGACATCAAGTGTTAGATGTCCTTTTTTCTAATAATGGATGAAAGAAAAAATGCAAAAAACATAAAAGGAATACCTCCAAAGCATTAGTGCTCTATCATTCATAACTATTGAGGAAGGGAGACAAAGTGTACTTTGTTGAGGCTTTAGAGATCTATCCCACCAAGATAGCATCATATTCTATTGACTTGGTTGCAAGAGTATCCTAGCTATACCAAGACAAGATGGACCCATATCAAATAATATAGTTGGCTAGCTATCTCATGTTGAGTGACAATTAAATATGGATGGCTAACAATTGAGGATAAAGCAACATAGATCAGGAATAGTAGACTAGTTGTAGAATTGGATTAGATAAAGGGCAAAAGTGACCAACTTTAACAAAAGAAGAAAGGGATAATGAACGAAGCCACTAAATATTATCAATTAAAGAAATAAGTTAAGGACCTCAAAGCCCAACTTTCCAAGTCTAAACAATAATGCAAGAAATAACAAAGGAACAAAGCAAATTGTTGGAAAACTTCGAACAAAAATACTAGAAAATCAAGAATTTAGAATTCTTGATACTCGAATAAATGGAGGTAGATCCAAGGTCAAATCAAGAGATATGGTCAAGACCATTTGGGAGCAGATAAACGACGAGATAAAAAAATACCTATGAATACTTTCGAGTAGCACCCTTCACATAGGAGATCCTTGAATATGTTGATAATACCTTCAGTGAAGAAGAAGGATGGCTTTCTATAAGGGATGAACACCAAAAACCTATCAAAATCCTTACATTAATTACCACAACACATGCATATTAGTATGGAATAGATCATAAATAATTGATCAAAAAGATAAAAAATATCCCATATTTCCAAAGGATCTTACAGACCTATAAAGATAATTGAATGTCTAAAGGAACTTACAAACCTACAAAGATAACCTAGTGTCATTTAAAACCCAAGTACAAGAAATGGAAAAATATATCCAAGGGTTAATTACTATTTGAATGCCTAATATTTTTTATCATAAGAAGCATATTTTTTATGATGATGTTTCTAGTACTATTATTTAAGAGAAAAAATACCACTTCAATAAAAGGAATGCAACCAAAACATATAATAAGCTAAAGCCAATTTGTGCCAAGTTGAAGAATCTAGCTACTAAGGGAGGATAATTATCTAAAACTTCATTTGAAGATATAATGTGGGAAGTAGAAAACCTTAAGGTAGTACAGTTGTTAGATGACAATGAATGGTAGAAGCTTTTGGGATTCTTATTGCCAAAGACCAGCTAGAGGGATAAATAACAATTTTGCCAATTTTGCAACATGAATCCCAATTTTGTAGACTCTATTCTCAAGGATAAAGGTAGGACCTAGGATATTATGCCAATTGAGCTTATAATACCATGGAGTCACCTTAAATGTGGTACCTCAATACTACATTTAAAAATTCTATCAATTTTGGAAGGGAGATGCAACAACAAAAGGCTAGATGATAGAAAATATCCCAAAAACTCAAATTTTGGCTCAATTTTGATAAGTACCAATATACTTGTAAAATGCTATAGCTTAGAGGAGTCATTTTATTGCTTAAATATATTTATATACTCAATTAAGCAATTCATTCAATAAATATGGTTAGTTTGCTTGTTATGTGTAAGTGATTTTCTTGCAAAAAGTGAACAAATCACTCAATACACCCAAGTGAATTGCTAAAATAGGCGAAAAAGTGAAAATTGACATGGATAATGAGAAAAATCTTCTAGAAAGTGAATTTTTTAGTGTTTTATGATACACTAAGAATTTTTTAGTGTTTTATGATACACTAAGTTATGTAACAATTAGAGGTAGAACATTTTACTAAATTTACCTCCAAATATTTACTTTTATTAGGATTAATTGTTTTTCACCCTAGGTAACTCAAAGGTAAAATTTTGCTATATATAGGATCCTAGGGTCCTCATTGTAATCATATTTTGGTCATGATAATTAAGGGTTACACTATGTGAAACCCATATTGTGATTTGTACTCATGAGGTTGTAAGAAATTGGGAAGTCCTTATGCATCTCATAAAAGGCACCACCCTTTTGGTTTGCTAAGTGTATGGTGGTTGTGGTATGGCCCTTCTATCTCATCTTGTCATTTGCTTATCAATTTTATAATAAAATGAATGGGTGGATATTGACTTTATTTGACTTATCATGTGTTTATTAGTCACATGTTTTCCTTTCTATAGTGTAACAATCATATTTTCTTTCATATCTCACACTCTAAACTTCACAATTTTAATTTTTACATTATACTTTTATGCAATTTTCATTTCTACATTTTATTTTCATGTGTTTTAATTTATATTAGAGATCCAAATAAGGATGATATGTAATCGGACTAAATCCAAAGATTAGCATAAACCTTTGGTAATCTTGTCCAACCTTGTTAAAACTCATATTTGGGGGTGCAAAACCTAATTAGAAATCAGGACAATTCCTCAATTCAATAGGTAATATGATTAGTCACATAATTAGATGTTGACTTCATGAGGACTAAATTATTATTGCATGTGTGACTATGTGAATGTTACATAAGTTAAGTTGAATTCATGCACATCATGATTTTATCATTCTGTTATGATGATATTCAATATTTGTGTTCCTTATAGAAGGGTTAGTCCTCTCAAGTAGGAAAAAGAACTAGGGCAATTCCTCATAATAATTATATAGTTAGACAATGAATCCATTAGACACATGTCATATGCACAATGTGTGTGTTGAAAGTGTAATCTAACCTATGCCTAAGTTTGACATTCTATGATTTAATCTTGTATAGGCCTATGGGAAATCATTATACAAATGTATTTAATCTATTGCATATTATTTAATTATGTAAGCCCTATGGGCCATAATTAACCTTGTTATGGTTAAATGTGTCTTCTAATTTTAATTAACCTAAAGTTATTTTGTTGTTAGCTTTAGGTTAACTTGATTATAAAATTGGGTTTTTTTAGTATTGGTATAAATACTCCCTAGCCACTCCATCCATTGTATTGGAGTGTTGTGATCGTTTTCTATAGATAGTAGAGTAATTTTGAACGGTGCTAAAGGGAACCCACCAAATTTGAATTTACTTATTGTATTTTCATCTTGTTATGCTTTCTATATAATATTTTAGTGGATGTATTACTACTATTCATTTTTGGAAATCGGTATGAACTCCAACATGGTATCAAAGAAAGTATGAAGTAGCATTGCTTGGTCACATATAAAGTTTATTTAGATTTTTTGATCCTTATTTCAAATTTTATGGCACATTACTTCTCAAAGTTTCATAAATGTATTTGACATAAAAGGAAGAAATGAGATATTATTCCACTATTCTTCATGCATTCTTCTTAAATATTTGAGAATTTATGCCTATTCTATTTTTTACTTTGTTGTCATCAAATTACTTCTAATCTCTTGTATGTATCTTTGAGTTTGACTTAGCATGGTGATCATCTTCCTCATCCCTCATACAAAATCCATAATACTTTGATTGAAAGGAAAATGAGAGGTTAGTGTCATCCTAAATTTAAATTTTAACCCATCACACATGCCATGTTGTTTTTAATTTTTGCACCCACTTTGTAGGTTGTCTGACACATCTCTCCAAGGAGATGATTCATGCTCATACCCAATCTAAAGTGAGACCAATATGGATAGGTGCACATCATGTAAGGTTATATATGCTTTGGACCATGGGGTCAAATCCACATTGAATGTTTTTGCACCATCACTACAAAATGAAAATAAGCACAAGAAGTAGAGTATTTGCTTTCATTGTAGCTTGAAAGCACGATTTAAGTTTAAGCATTCATTGGTCTTTTTCAAGCTCTCTATTGAAGGTTTTGGCGGTGTCATCTATGGGAATATAGAAGGATGTATTATCATAATGCTCTCCAGCTATTTGGCTATGTTGAGTTCACAAGGGCATTGGTGGGTGAATTGGTCTGTGTTTGAATATCCTTGTCAAACAAGGCTTTTTACAATTTTTTTTGCTTTGGTGTTATATCACTTTCTTATGTGATCTATCAAGAGATGCCTTAAGTTCTTCAACAAATACATTGTTACTTTGGTTACTATAAATTGATTTGTTCATGAGACACTCAATTTCAAACCCCATGGGATTTTTGAAACTTTTATAATGAAGAGATAAAACTATAGTCAATGTGGTAGCAAATGTGGTTATCTTCTATGTCATATAACCATATTTCTAATATATATATATATATAGCGAGAGAGAGAGATGCCACATGGAGAATTGTGACTAGCTATAATTTTTCTAAGATTTGTGAGATAGAATTTTATTTTTGGAGGACCATTAGGGAAAATCTTCTAGAGATTATAAATTTTACATACAAAAGCATTTTAATTATTTTTTCATATTGCATGATTTTTAAAACTTTTTGCATCAGTGACATCAATTCAAGGACTCATTACAATGTTAAGGGTTGAATTGTGCACAATATTCCTCAAAGTTTATTTCTCTATTTTAAAAGGGTAAATTTATGGTAAGTTATGTACCTATAATATTTGATCAATATTCATGGAATAGACATTTGGATTTATGACATTTGAAGGAACTATTGGATCTTTTGGAGGCATATAGAAAAAGGATTTAGAATATGATGTAATCAATCCTTCCTCTTCCTATCATATGATTAGGTTTATTGATTCATTTTATGTATAAAGATATAATCCTTCATGATATTTTTATTCTTATATTATTTTTTAAGGTTCTCTTGAAATTTTGTAATGGCTCTCTCATATACAGGTTCATAAAAAGCCTTTTTTAGTGACGAAAATTAGGTGGCTCAAGGGCAAGTCAAAGTCTCCAATTAATATGAAGTATGTTGTAAAAATAAAATTTATACTTTCAAATCTTACCTTTTATGATTGTAGAATATTGGATCAACTTTTAAGAAGGGTTATTCTTGGCCTATATTCCTTATATGAACTTATAAAAAAGGTGTTCCTTGTATATGTGTCAAAATATTTGACATTGGTGGTGGTGACTATAGTCCAACCTAAGGAGATTCTTATGCAAAGGCATCTTCACATAAGTAGGCTTCCATATGATGAGGGGATAAAATTATAATTTCCTCAAGTATGAAGGTCAATTAGAGAATCCATTATGCTAGGAAGATATTATTGTCACTAACATCTTCTCTTCTTGGCCCTGTTGAGTGTATATTTTGCCCAATTGCAAAATACCACCACATGCAGAGTATTGAATAGAAAACTCTCTCTTGAAAAGAAACCAAATGACAAACATTCAACTTCTCCAAGGTTCTAGTAAAATATCTAAAATATTACAATAATGCCAGAAATAATTCAATGATGCATGTGACCATAAACAAGGGGCCTTTTCTGGTTCTAAACAATTCTTAGTGATTGAAAGATCTAACTAAAAGCAAATGTAAAATAAAAGTAGTTCTTTTTAGGGTTTTTTAAATTGGTGCTACCCTGAATCCCTATTAGTAAAGTATTTTATCTTCACTTAAAAGGTTTCAAATGATAAAATGTGGAATTTTCCACCTTATTTTAATGCTCGTGCCTTTAAGATGAAGTAAATTTTAGATAGTGGGTTCATTTTATCTTCCTTATGTTGATGCCACTACCCTAATAGTGATTAGTAGAAGTTAGCATGTTAGCAATGTTAGCAAAGTTAGCTTTCACTTCTTATCTTAACTTAATGTGAAATTGTAGGTTAGTATCCCTCCTAAACCATGTGTTTTATCTAAAAATTTAGATTAATGAAGTTTGGAGGTGCAAAAATTTTGGAAAATGACCAGAATGAAAACAACTTGAAAGCTTAACAATTCTAGAAATGGACCAGAATAGAAATGAAACTGAAATGAAATTAGCAAAAATTCTGGAAAAGGACCAGAATGGAAATAAAAAGAAAATGAAATTCTGGATGGACCAGAATGGAATGATTGAGTGCTTGAAATAAAATGAACTTAAAAAATAAATAAATAAATAAAAATGCAAATTTGGTTAGCTAAAAAATTCAAATTTTGAATCAGTTTAGCAAGCTCCTCCCTACAAAATCCCAAGTTATGAGGTAATCATAAAACAACCTGAATTAATGGACCTACAACATAAGCACAATACCATTAAATCAAGTGCGAGACTCAAAGGAAACATAGAGAAACTGCATCATCTTGACCTTCGCCTATTGCAACCCATTTCATGGCATAAGACAATGGCTAGAAGTCACTAAAATGCAAAAATGATAAGACACTAAAAACGTTAGTTTTATGATAAAAACCCTCCTTTTGATTTTGCTCACAAAATTTTGCTACTCTTTCAAAATTTGAAAATGCTCTTTCTTATTGCTTTTCGGAATGTTACATCATTTCCAACCCCCTCTAAAAAGGTAGGATAGCAAGGTATAAATAATGCTTGGAAGTCCTTTCGCTTCAGCTTCTTTCACAATCAAAATAATGAATGGATATAAGAAGATAATCCATCATCATTTTCTGTGATTTAATACAATAAAAATAACACTTCTAAACATTTTTTTTTAAACAATAATAAAACCAACAAAAAACATAGCCTTGCATGACTCCTTATGTCTCCCCTTTCTCTTATCACATAAGCATTCTACCCAAGAACACCCCTTTGCATCCATCAAAATGAATGATAAAAAAAAAAACATTTAACTCTACCTTATAACCCCTACGATTTTAAACTTCCTTTAAAACATTGAATGTAATAAAACCACATTCACATAAATTAAAATAAGGTAGGCCAATATTATTCAGTGAAATTTTTGTTGTTGCTCTTCGAAACCAAGACCCGATGGTATCCCTTCGAAGCCATACCCACGTGCCCAAGGACTGGGATGGCATTCCCCATCCTGGGCACTTTGGTGTCCACATAACCAAATGATGCCATCATGTTATTGATGCAGCCATGGCATTGTCCAATACATCGCCATGGTGTTGCGATCAACATAGCCATGGCATTGTCCAATGTGTTGCCATGGTGATGCGATCGACGTAGCCATGGTGTTGTCCAATGCGTTGCCATGGTGTTATGAATGATGCAACCATGGCACTATTAAACCCATGCAGCCATGGCACTGCCATCGATCTACGTAGCCATGGTGCTGCCATCAATCTATGCAGCCATGGTGCTGCCAACCTCATGTCGCCATGGTGTTGTCGAGCTCGCACTCATGCTGCACAACAAAAAAATCTCCATGCACTCGAGGCAGGCCTTTAACTCTGTCGATTAGGGTTACAGGTTGCCCTAATAACGCTTCTCTATCCTTGTTCGATGGCATGCCTCTGTTTCACTATCAAATCTGGCGCCTTACGTGTTGTCCTCCTGAAACCCTAATGCTATCTTTGGATTTCTTCCTTGTCGGCGTTACTCCATGATGTCTCACACCGCCATGGCATCGAACATTTTTGGAATAGCCACCCTTGCCTTCGAACATTTTTGAATGGCCACCATCGCCTTCTCCTGCAATCACACGCAATATGATTAAACATTACCTTAAATATTATTATCATATCCTTTGTAAAGTATATTATAATAATATTATTATATACAATATAATAATATTATTATAATAATAATATTTTAGAACATTATAATATAATCTTAATAATATTACTATTATGTACATAATATAATTAATGCAATTATATTATGTAGATAATAGCATATTACTTTCTATCTCAATCTCTTTGTCCCTTTTGCATTCTCTTATTGTTTTAGGTAATGTTTTGGTCAAGCCTTGCTTTGTTGAACACATTCCGTCACTTTAGACAATATGAAGAACATTAAACTCTATTTATCAAAATGGATTTTAATTAATCTAAGCATTAATGCCTAGATTAATTAATCATTTAAATATCAAATAACTAACTAAAAAAAATCATTAAAATAAAATGGTAAAACATCACTATTCTTATAAGCCCAAAGAAAACCAAAAACCTTTAATACCAAAACATGACAAGTGGGTCCCCAAGAAGTTTGGGGTAGTTGTGGAAACTCCACAAAAAAATGGCGACTCTACTGGGAAATGCTCTTGAGCATTTCGGTGAGAACCCAAAAAGAAAATCTGAAAACACACTCCAAACCAGGAAGCAACAAGCATCAGCAAATGCATGAATAATGTCAATAGACTCATAAGAACAACAAAACATTAGAATCATGCAATATTAGCTTTGTGTGTGTGAAGCACTTCACACCTTATTGTTTGTAACTTTTCGGCATTGCATCACCAATTTTACTTGACTAGAATTATTGCAAAGAATATGGAGAGCTTTGAGGGTAAAAATTTTTATAGCATGGGCAACACATTCTATGGTGGCTTGAGCAAACACCTCAAAATGTCTAACCATCTTAGGATCAAATGTGTGTGCGATGAATTCATTGACCAGATCTGGGGCTTGGTTATGAGTCGTCATCATCAAGGACCAGTGTGTGCAAGTGGACCTTAGAGCTTTGGGGAATTGGATTCTCAACCAAGGTGTGATGATAATATAACCCTATCCTTTACTGCTCTCATATTTGACCAAAATAATTAAACCGGTTATGGATGAGGTCATCAGACTAATCTATCCTCATGGCGGACATAAATCTCAACCTTACGGGAGTCATGTCACTAGGCATGAGTGTACTCCACTACCAATCAAGCATCTATAGCCCCGGTGGAGGTTAACCCCATAGTCCAGTCCTCTTTGCTTGGCTTTGCTCTATATATTTTTTTAAGAATTTTGGGGATGACTACCCATCCTTCTGAGGGGGCAAGTAGTACGATCCTTACAATTTAGTTTAGATTTTTGGGGAATCGGATTCTCAACCAAGGTGTGATGAGAATTTGACCCTATCCTTACTACTCTGATTTGTAAATCATGCTAGTGGTGATAACCACTATTTTATGAGCATAAATATTGTAGTGATAAAAACCACTATTCATGGACTATGTGCAAGGTGGGATAGACCAGAATTACCTTTTTGCCTCACATCCCCATCCAAGTATGGTTTCATATTATTTTACCCAAGATGTTGGACATGGACAAAAATGTGATAGACCCAAGGCAACTTCGGCAACAACTTCCAAACCTAAGATCTTCTTAGTGTTCTTTGTGCCTTTGATCCCAAGATAATTGGACATCACTTTCAGTGTTTGGGTTTAGCATATGGAGGTGGATTGGTCATGATGTTTATGTAATAATAATGTGCCTTTGAGACATGGGTGGATGATATGCAAAATCAAAGACTTCATGCTTCATGAGCTGCAACCAATATTCACATGTTCAAGCCTTTTTGCCATATGATTCCAATGTTTCACATCCTTTTAGTCTTGGTTGACATTCGTATACACATAGGCTGACCTCTTACTCCTACAATCAAATCCAAAACTGGACAACCTTGACATACTAAAAACTCCTGAAATCAAAGAAACAAGATCAAATAAATAGGAAATAAAACTCGACAAGACAAACAATCAAACAAGCTGATTAGTGTACATATAATACAATGACTCTACCCTTAGGCCTGAAAATAATGCTTTAAATGAAGGCCATTGATGGGTAAGGCCAAATATTTTCCATCCAAGGTTTTTAATCTAAACTATTTTCACCTAGGACTTCGGATATTAGATAGGGTCCCAGCCACAAGCAATCAAACTTTTCATGTTCTCCTTTTTTCTCATGCCTTTTATCCCACAACAAAACTAAATCTAAAACTTTAAAGACCTTAATTTTGGATCATTTATCAAACCACATTTTTATTATGTCTTGATGTTTGCTGAAATGGAGCATGGCTTCCTCCCTCTTCTCATCAAGATGCATTAATTGGGTTAATCTGGTTTCAAGTTTATTATCAGTCCCAATATAGTCTTTTATAAAATGTAAAGTTTGCAACTTCAGATTAGTGGGAAAAATAGGGTCTTGCCCATAGACTAAGTGATAAGGAGATGTCCCAATTGACTCCTTGCTTCTGGTCCTATCTGCCCAAAGGGCAAATTTTAACTTACTATGCCAATCTCTAGGGTTATTTTCAAGTAATTTTTTGATTATGCATAATAAATTTTTATTTTATGATTCTGCAAAACCATTGCCTTGGGGGTAATAATTGGAAGAGAATTTTAGACTCACCTTATTGTCGTACGCCCAATTTGCAAATTCTAAAGAGGAAAAGGCAGAACCTTTGTCACTTACTATGGAGTTAGGCATTCCAAAATGAGTGACTATGTTTTCCTCTAGAAATCTAATCACAACCTCGGAGGTGGCATTCTTAGTAGGTATAGCCTCTATCCACCTCGTGCAGTAATCATTAGCGATGAGGATGAACTTATGGGAATCGGACGAGTTAGGATTTATCACCCCAACAAAGTCTAATCCCCATTGTGCAAATGGTCTCGTCTCTACCACTTAATGCAATGACATTGTTGCATTCCGCTCTTTGTTGGCTGCCACTTGGCATATGTGACATGTTCTTACATGTGCATGTGTGTCTTTAAACAAGTGGGGCCAATAATACCCAACTCTAAGAATATGGTGTGCTATCGTGTTTGCTGACCCATGTCCAGTTCCATACTTACCATGGAAGTATTTGAGTACTTGGGTTGCTTCCTCTTGAGTAATGCAACGAAGGAAAATTCCTTCGTGATTCTTCCTGTACAACACACCATATTTAATCCAAAATATAGCTGATTTTAAATGCAGTGCCTTGCGCTGAGTGGAATTCAAATGAGAAGGGCACTTACCATGCAACAAAAAATATACAATATCTACGTACCATTCCTCTGTAGTGATATCATTAACCTTGTAGTTTTGGCACATTATTGAAGGGTCAATTTCTATGATAGCCTTGACCAAACCTTGTCCATGCACTATCTTCATGGGCTTTATCTCTAAGTCAAATTCTTGAAGGGTGGAAAGTCATTTCCCCCTTCTTTCACCTAGCTCACTCTGTAAGAACATGGACGTTACTACAAGGTCAAGAACTATAGCAAAAAATTTACTATGCATAATGTAACACCTGAATTTTTTAACAGTTTTAAACAAGGCATACATTTGCTTGTCTAGGATAGAATACCTCAATTTCATGTCCTTCAAAGGAGAACTCAAAAAGGCTATAGTATTTTCAATGTTGTCTTCACTTTTCTGAGTTAACACACTTGCAAAAGAATGATCTGAAGCAAATGTGTAAACATAAAATGGTTTAGCATAGTCTGGATTAATTAGAATAGGGGCTTTGGAAATAGCATCCTTGATGCTTGTGAAGGCATCTCTATTCTCACTGGTCCACTTTATTTGAACATCTTTTTTCAGCATGTCATTTAGGGGCTCGGCGATCTCAAAAAAACCTGAAATGAATTTTCTCACAAAGTTAATCTTACCGAAAAAGGACCTAAGCTCCTTTTTGCTATTGGGATGAGGAATATCCCGGATAGCGGCTATCCTCTCTGGGTCTATAGCAATCCCATATTTCGAAATGACATGTCCTAATAGCTTACCCTTCGTTACCCCAAAGATGCACTTTTTTGGATTTAGGGAAATTTCATGTTCCTTGCATCTTTAGAGCACTTTCCTCAAGTCTCTAACATGATCTTCCCTCTTCTTGTAGAAGATAGGAGTATCATCCACATGGAAAATAATGCACTTACCACTGATCCCCTTAAATGCAAAATCCATGGCTCTTTGGAAAATGGCTCCAGCGTTCAACAAACCAAACGGTATCCTTCGGTAGGCAAATGTTCCCCACTTTGTGGTGAAGGCTATATTCATCCTTTCATTTGGATGTATGATAATTTGATTATATGCTAAGTATCCATCCAATAATGACATCATTTCAGACCCATTTATGTTTTGGAGTATCTCGTCAATGGTGGGTAATGTGTAATTATCTTTTTGGCAAGCTTTGTTCAGATTTCTAAAATCTATGCCCAACCGAATCTCTCCACTCTTCTTCCTAACAGGGACATGATTAGCAACCCATGTGGAATGCCTAACAAGAAATATGATTTTGGATTCCAGCAGCCTCTTCACTTCCTTCTCTATCAGGGGCTCTAGGATTGGGTTAATCATTCTCTGACTCTATCTAAAAGGCTTAGAATCAGGATTCAAAGAAATAGTATGCATGATTACATTCAGGTCATAAGTTTTAGCTCTTCATAGCTCCAAGCTATGCAATCAATGTATTCTCTTAAAACATGAGCTATTGACTCCTTCTCTTGTTGTGTGCATGCCTTTGCAATGAAAACTTCACGTGGATCTATTGCACTCCCCAAATTGACTAAATTGCATGATTCCTTGGGGGATGGTATTTTTTTTCTTTTTTTTTATATCCAATATCAAACAACTTTTTGTTAGAATTTCTATAGTAATTCTATATTATTACTTTATTTAAATTGTTAGGGTAGTTAGTTAACTACCTAGGTTAGTTACGCTATTGTTAGCGTATATAATATTTGGTCTATATTGTTATTTTATTTTAGACCTAAGTTGTTGATTAGATCCTATGGTTACGAGCTAATATGGGCTCTAATCAACACACATATGGGGGCTCAATGGAAATACTGCTCGTTTTGTTCAACATGGCATCAGAGCCAGAAGTCTGAGAGAGGATGCGGCAATAATTTTTTGCAGAGATGGTCTGAGAGAGGAGGCGAAAATAATTTTTTTGCAGAGCTGGTCTGAGAGAGGAAGTTTGCGGCAAACAAAAAATATATTTTTTAAAAATATACATATATTTTTTTTTAGGTTCTGCAGCACCCAGGCCATAGCACTGAGGCCGCAGCATTTTTTTCCCCTCCCTGTGCACGCACTCCCATGCACATTTTTTTTTGTGTTTTTTTTCCCTCCTCGACACGCCTTCCCATGCATGTTTTTTCATGCGTATTTTCCACCCCCCCCACATCCACGTCGCGCGACTCCAGCACGACGTCGTGGACTACCCCCCCATGTCGCACAACTCCCGCATGACATCGTCGCTCCCCCCCCACATCCACATCGTGTGACTCCTGCGCGATGTTGCATACTACCCCCCCTCCCTATCATCGTTGTAGCAGAGGCATCTGTGGCGCCTATCGTCGCTTGCATGAGTGACAGTCATGGCCTGCTGCCACCGCCAGTAGCAGAGGAACTCGCAGCCACGCGGTCGCGAGGCGGACGGGCCCGACAGGACCCTCCTCAAATAGGAGGGGGTCCCTGATCCTATCGGATCAGCCCGCTAGTCCACCTGGTGGTGGACTGTGCGGTAAGGCTCAGGGAGCCCTCAGGTCACGGGTTCCAATCCCGCAGACCCCCCATCTTGAAAAAAAGGTAAAAAAAAATTATAGTTTTTTTTAATTATTATTTTTTAGTTAAATTAAAAATTTTGATTTTAATTTATTTTAAATAGTTTTTAAACTATATAAATTAAAATTATTATTTTTTAACTTTAAAACTATATTATAATTATAAAAATGCTTTGTTGAGAGATTTTTTTTTTTAAGGGAGGGTATTTTTTTTCAAAAATCAAAGGGGGAAAGTGAGTAATTTTTTTTTTAAAAGCAAATTTGGCATTATTGTAAAGGTGCATTTTCGACTGCGCCTGACACCTAGTGGGTCATTCCTGTGGGCACTTTTATGTTGTAGATTGCATTTTTTTCTATTTTGCACTACTTTAAAAGTTAAAAAAAATCAAATTCACTCCTTAAGTCCCTGGAACAATTAAAACCCATCCGTGCAATTTATTGCACTACAGCGTTCAGTATTTGTGATACCTCTACCCATCACTTACAGGTAAAGTTGTCGTGATTGTGCTACTGTATTTGCCACCTAATATAGCTGCCAAAATGATGTCTGACCATGTTCTCTATAAATCATCAGGGAGAGATAAGTTTGCCATTTTGCATTTTTTTACTCCATCCATTACCCTAATAGTTCTTGTGTTTAGGTGTAAATCCTGACGAAAGTTCTGAAATCCAAAGTGTTTAGGGGAAGTTACACCCCATGCATGAGGATTACAGACTTTCTATGGTAGGTGCCATCAACAAGACTATTCCCTTTCAGTACTACTTAAGTACCACGTATCGTATGATCTCTAAAAATTACCTATAGTTTCCCTCACGTAAGGGCGGGTGATTTTTTTTTATCTTTCTAAATACCTATAGTTTCCCTCACGTAAGGGTGGGTATTTTGTATGGTATAACGACCTAGCAAAAGGTATATAGAAATGGGGACCAATTGGTGTTATAAGGAACCTTCACCATGTCTACAAAATTAATGACTGATTCTCATCAGTTGTTGAAAGGTCCAAATTACACACCATGGAAAAATAAGATGAAGGTAATCCTAGCAATGGATGACTTATGGGATGTTGTATCTGGAGCAACAACAAGACCTTCATCTGTTGCTGGTGCTACAACTCCATCTACTGCTCAAAAATACTTTGACAAGAAAGACAACAAAGCAAAAGTGCTCATTTTGCTTGTTGTGTCTAATGTTCAACCCCATATTGCTGACTGTGAATATAGTAAAGAGGCGTGGGATGCCCTTAATACTATATATGAGGGAAAGAATGATTCCACTATTCTATTTCTTCAATCTCAATTACACATTCTAAGCATGAAGCAGGGGGATACATTTGAATTTTTTCTTTGCAGAGTGTATGAATTGAAAGCAAAGTTGAATTCTTTGGGAGAACCAGTTGATGACAAGCTCCTTACCTCAATTGTATTGTGAGATTTACCTGATTCTTATCGGGTGTTTCTCACTTCCCTTCAGGTATCGCAACGAAAATTTACTTTTGTAGAGTTGGTTAATATGCTTCAAGAGGAGGAGGCATGCCAACTACAGTGAGATGATTCTTCTAAAATTGCCCTCTACATCAACAGGAAAGGGCAGAACCAGAAGAAGGGTAATTTTTAGAAGGGAGGGAATTCACAAAAGGATTCAAAATGGAAACAAACTCAACAACCTCAACAGAAAAATATATATTGTAAGATCTGTGACAAAGAAGGTCATGATACAAACAGATGTTGGCATAAGAATAAAAAATCAAAACAGAAAGGCCAAAACAAACCACATAAGAACAAACAACAAGTGAATGTTGTTGTTGAAGAATCTAACACGAATTCTGAGAGAGCCCACAAAGTTCTCATGACTGCCACAGTGTCCAAGTAGATGGATCTTATATGGTATGTTTATTCTGGAGCCAGTAAGCACATGACTAGTGACAAATCGTGGTTTGAGTCTTTTGAGGCCAAAGAGGGCAAACCGGTCACTATTGTCGATGATAAAACCTACAAGGATCAGGGAGAAGGAACAGTCTCTATCACTCTTCCTGATGGCAAGTGCCAGATTGAGAAAGTCCTCTATGTTCCAGGACTGGCAAACACCTTATTGTCAGTAACACAAATTTTGGACAAAAATATGGTTGTAAATTTCAATGTTGAGGGGGGCAAGAAGTGTTGTTCTATCACCAGGAGAGGTTAGAACATTGCAACCGCTTCATATAAGCATGGCTTATTTTCCCTAGATACTATCTCTTCTCTAGATGTAGCCATGATTACTTCTACAAAGGAGGCAACTTCCCTATGGCACAAGAGATATGGACATTTGAGTTTTGGTTACTTACTTGATTTAAGTAAGTATGAAATGTTAAAGGGTCTTAATTCCCTTTCTACCACTTTACCATTTTTCTCTCGATCGCTTAGCAGAAAGCGAAATAGAGTGCCTTTTGAAAGGAGCTCTACAAGAGCAAAGAAACCTCTGGAGTTGATTCACACCGATCTATGTGGTCCATTAACTCCTAAAAGTTGTGGGGGTAAGAGGTATTTTCAGTTATTCGTGGATGATTACTCACGCAAGATGTGGGTATTATTTCTTCAACTAAAATCTGAAGCATTTGGCTTCTTTCAGCAATTCAAGAAATATGTTGAAAAGGAGTCAGGGACTTCTATAAAGACCCTCCGCTCAGATCGAGGGGGGGATTTCACCTCTAAATAATTCTCTGAGTTCTTGAAAGAAAATGGGATCACATGACAGTTAACTACTGCTTATACTCAACAAAATGGAGTTGCTAAAAGGAGGAATCGTTCCATCATGGAAATGGTTCGTTGCATGCTCACAAGAGCTAGTCTTGAGCAACTATATTGGGCAGAAGCTGTCACCATAGCAGTATATATGTTGAATAGGGCACCCACAAAGGCCCTACAAGGAATGACTCCATAGGAAGCATGGAGTGGTAGGAAACCCTCCATTTCTCATCTACGTATTTTTGGATGTAAAGCTTTCATGCACATACCAAAAGAGAAAAGGAAGAAGCTATATGAGAAGACATTGAAGTGTATTCTTCTTGGGTATGATGAGAACTCTAAGATTTATCGTTTGATTGATCCCTTGACAAAGAAGATACACATTAGTAGAGATGTAGTTTTTGATGAGGCTTTCACATTAGAAAATACATCAGATGTATACCTAGACCTTGTGGAAACTAAGGTTGATAAATCTCCTTCATCAAAGGTTGGAGGTTCTTCTTCATCTTCTTCAACACCTCAGAAGAATAATCCAAAGTGGTATAAAAATGCAATCAAATATTCTAAGCTATCCACTCCACCAGATTTGACATTGTATAGGCCTCATACTCACAGCATGGCTCGACAAGAGAAAGCTGCAACAGAGAATACTGGGGTTGATGATCTGTGTCAATATTTTGAAGAACTTTCTATAGATCTAGAGAGAGATATAGAAGATATGTATATTGATAATGATAAGGTGTTTATGTCTTCAATAGACGATATTGAACCTACATCAGTGCAAGATGCTCTAGGTGAGCCTCAGTGGAAGGCTGCTATGGATGCAGAGTATAAGTCTTTGATGAAAAACAAAACTTGGAAGCTTGTCAATTTGCCATATGGAAAGAAGCCCATAGGCTGCAAATGGGTGTATAAAGTTAAGTATAAGGTATATGGGACAATAGATAAGCATAAGGCCCGACTTGTTGCAAAGGGCTATGCTCAAAGAGAAGGCATTGAATACAAGGAAACTTTTGCACCTACTTCTCGGATGACAACCATTCGAGTTCTTTGTCCTATGGCAACACAATATGGGTGGAAAGTACACCAAATGGATGTCAAGAGTGCTTTTCTAAATGGTGATATCCAAGAAGAAGTCTACATGACTCAACCGGAAGGATTTGAAGTGGAAGGCCAATAGCAAAAAGTTTGCAAATTGGTAAAATCCTTATATGGTTTGAAACAGGCCCCTCGGGCTTGGTATATAAAAATGGATAATCACCTTCTGTAGCATGGATTTAAGAGATGTCCGTCAGATGCAAACCTCTATTTTAAGAAATAAGGTTTTGAAATAGTGTTGCTTGTACTCTATGTTGATGATCTGCTCATTACAGGGAGTTCAGAAACTATGATTTCTACTATCAAAAGAGACTTGTGTCAATATTTTGAGATGTCAGATCTCGAACTTCTCCATTATTGTCTTGGTCTGGAAGTCAGCCAGAAGGAGCACTGCATCAAAGTGTCTCAGAAAAAATATGTCAAGACCCTATTGGAAAAATATCTCATGACTTATTGCAAGCCAATGTCAACTCCGATGGAAACAGGAATTCAGTTATCACGATATGTTTTCACCCGATTGTGAAAACACACTCTCCGATAGGATTTGGGTTCTAAATCCTCTCTTGCAAAGAAATCAAACAAATGACTTCTCCAAGGTCTCCGCTATATTAGCATTTTACATCTGTGTATTAATAATCTCAAATAAAGATATTCAATTAAAATGCTTGGAACACCTTAGTGGTTGCAAGTAACTGAAAACAAGGGGCAATGTTGGTTTATTTTACTGTGAAACTTTAATGATTGTTCGTTGAACCCAAATAAAGCAAATGTGATTTGGCCCTTGTATGACCACACTGTAACTTCAAAGTGGAAATTGATGAAATGCCATAAAACAGAACTCCTTCAATGAAATTGGAATTTTCATGAAGGGAATGTCATCATCGGCTCATGAATGAAAAATAAAATTAAAAATGAAACTCTGGCCTTGGACTGAAATTTCTATTTTTGGATTTTTATGACCTGAGATAACATAGTGACTTCAGTGAATTTATAAAATACTAACAGATCCGAAAATGAAATTTCTAAATGCATATTTGAAATCTGTAGTATGACCTATGCACTGTGAAACTATTTTTTTTGTATTTTGGAAATTTTTTAGTTTTTTATTTTAATGACTGCAAATTAAAATGAAGTAACAGTTTCTGAAAGTAAAGTGCAGAAAAAGAAATTAAAATGCAAAAAGAAAAATGAAAATGAAATTGCATTCAGTTTGATGCTATCCTGTTTCAACAAAACCGAAGATGTGAGGTTTCCATGCATGCAACCTAACCTATTGGACCTGCATGACATGCATAATCCCCATAGACTAAGTGCTGGTTCCTAGGGTACGAAATAAAGTTTAGATTTCAAATATTAGCCTAATGTAACCCACAAAGGTGGTATTTAACATTATCTACAAATCCGAAATCTAAAAGAAAGTGAAAGAATAAACATTAAATCCATAGCATGCATAGAAGATCTCCTTCTTTCTTGCCCACGAGATGCAAATTTTTGAATACTTCTGCATTAAAAATATGTCATGTTACAATAGCAGAATGTCTGGTTTTTCCAAACCAGTCTGTGGAAGAGAAACAGCTCAAACAGGCCCAGAATGGCCTTCTCAACTCTGGCTCTGCAACCCTGCTTGCAGTGGTTTTCGACCAGTCCATGTGGAAGGAAAATATCTAGGAAAAACCCAGTGTCAAGGCCTTGCCTTCATTCCTGCAATATTCTCTGAATAGTTTTTGACCCCTGTACCTGTCCTGTGCTTCTGCTTTTAAACCTTTCGATGCGGTTCTCTGCTTTGCCCTGTGACGCTTCATTTCATTTCCTAGATTGCATCGTTTCACCTTCCCCGCCTCTTCGTTGCTTTTGACTTTATGCTCGACATCGAGACGCTTGATCTTCTCTATGAACTGTAATGCTTCTATAGCCCTTACACCTTTATGCCATGTGTTCCGCGCTTCTCTGCATGTTCCGTAACGGCCCCCTGTAAATCGTGACCAAAAATAGCATGTCGCGATATCGCGACGTTTTTCTGCATGCAGCTTTGCTCTTCTACCTGTATCGCGAAAATGAGACATGTCACGATATCACGACACTTTTTTGCCCACAGCCTTGTCCGCCTTCATGCACAGCGAAAATGATACATGTCACGAAATCGTGACAATTTTTTGTCAACGGGCCATGCAAATGCAACCTATCATGAAATCTTGACGTTTTTCTCTTTCGGCGGATGCAACCTGTCGTGAAATTGATGTTTTCATTTTGTGTTTTGTTGTATCGCCTGAAATGCGACATGTCACGAAATCGTGACCCTTTTCTTTCCATCTTTTGTCAAAATGTGACACTTTCATTTCGTACATTGCGTTTCTATGTGAAATCGTGACACTTTTTGTCTTGCTTTTTCCAATCGTGACTTTTTCTTCTTTTTTTCATGAAATCGTGACACTTTTCATCTTCGCCTTCATCTCGTCTTTGGTCAAAATAGAACTGTCTCGCGATATCGCGACAACTTTTCATTCCGTACACTTTGGTCGTTTCTATCACGATCGAATCGTGACACTTTTTCATTCCATTTGCTTGTGAATATCATGACATGTCACGATATCGTGACATTTTTCACTTTGTCTTTCTCTCTCTTCTATGAACCGCGATTTCACAACATGTCGCGATATCGTGACATTTTCATTTTGTTTTTTTCTTTACCATAAGGACATGTCATGATATCATGACAATTTTCATTTTTTACTGTGGTATGACAACTTTTCTTTTGCGATGGAGCAACATGTCGTGATATCGCGACAACTTTTCATTTTTGCCGCGATGGAGCAACATGTCGCGATATCGCGACACTTTTCATTTTTGGATGGAGCAACATGTCACGCGATATTGCGACAATTTTTTATTTTATGCCGCGATGGAGCAACATGTCGTGATATCGCGACACTTTTTTTGTGATATTTTGCTCTTTTCCTTGATTTTTTAGCATCTGGGCCACTGCAGTTTTCTTTGAAAGCATGCAAAAAATGTGGGTCCCCAATTTTGGGGTGTGTTGTGGATCAGCCACAACAAATGGCGACTCTATTGTCAAATGCTCCTGAGCATTTTGGTGAGAACCCAACCTGGAAATATACAAGCTTAGATACAGGCGTCAGCACATAAAAGATAAACAAATACCGATAGATCAAAAATACATGAAACATCAGAATCATTAAGTATCAGCTCGGTGTGTGCAATGTGTTTTCATTCCCTATCGCTTGAACTTGATCAACATTCCATTGTCAGTTTCACCTATGATTTGTATGCAAGGCTATGAATGATTTGTGCAGGATTTGATGTATGATGAAGATGCTAGAGATATAACAACCTGCTTTGCAAAAGGCTCAAACCTTCTAATATCATGAACAAACATATTAAAGCTGTCAAACCCTCTTAGGACCAAATATATGTATACTGAATTAATTTACTAGATCCCAAAGTTGGTTATGTGTCACTACCATCTTGAACCCATGTGCAAGTGTGAGTGAAATCAGAACTTTGGGGAATAGGATTCCCAACCTAAGCGAGATGGGAATTTAACCCTATCCTTACTATTCTGATTTGGAGTTCATTACCTCATCTTGAACAAAATGGATTTTTCTCTGTTATGGATGAAATGGTCAGGCTAGTCTATCCATATGAGCAATCAGTGGTCTTGCTTTTAGACAAGACATGTTGCCACGCATGAGCATACTTAACCCCATAATCCATGATTTGGCTTCATTCATTCTCTTCTCTTTTTTTTATTTCTTGGACCTTTGGGATGACTACCCATCCTTGCTAGGGACATGTAGTACGATCCTTCCAATCCAATATTAAGATGAAATGGGAAATATTAATTTTTTACTTCTTGGACCTTTGGGATGACTACCCATCCTTGCTAGGGACATGTAGTACGATCCTTCCAATCCAATATTGAGATGAAAATGGGAAATATTAGTTTTACTTTTATTGCTTGGACCTTTGGGATGACTACCCATCCTTTGCAGAGGACATGTAGTACGATCCTTCCAATCCAAGATTTATGATGAAATGAGGAAAAATGGAAGCTTTGGGGAATCGGATTCTCAACCTAGGCGAGATGAGAATTATGCCCTATCCTTACTACTCCATGTGGGTCAAATCAGAGCTTTGGGGAATTGGATCCTCAACCTAAGTTCGATGAGGATTTAATCCTATCCTTACTACTCTGGTTTTAGACTTTAAGCTTGATGGAAGTGGTAAAAACCACTGTTTTAAGGATTATGTTGCATGATAGGACAGACATGAAATATTCTTTTCACCTCACCTTTTCATCCAAGTATGGTTTTGACCATTTTGCTCAAGATTCTTTTTTAATGTGCATGGAATGTGCTTGGTTCAAGATAGTTTGGGCATCAGTTCCCAACCTTAGGATCCTTTTAATATATGTTATGTAGTAATCCTAAGAGGATTCGACACCTTCTCAATGATTGCACATGAAATGAAAATGTAACTGAGATGACATGTATATGCAATGTGGAATGTGACATGAGATATGAATGCACTGCTTCTTTTGGAATATATCATCTACTTTACCATAATGTGCAAAACTGACAACTTCATGCATCACAAGATTCAAATGATATTATTTAAATGTTTGTGTTACTTGTGGAGCTTTCTACAACACAATTCCAATGTTTCATATTCTCCTAGTCTTAGGCATAAGTTGACATCTCAAATTTTTTTTTTTTTTTTTTATATAAACAAACCAAACATGTCCAAAGGACCAACACACAACTTAAATCCAAATCCAAATAGCAATCCCTAAAAGGAAACTTGAAAACACAAACCAAAACCAAAAATCAAAACCTATATACAAATGTACAATATAATACAAGATGATGCAAAGCTTGGACTATCACTTTCCTGGATCCCAAACATGATTAGAACATTTCAAAAAAAATATAACATGATATGCATGCCAAATGTTGTGGGAATCCAACAAAAACAAGACTAGACCAAACAATGCAACCCACTTCAACTTTCCTCTCTCACCCCACCAATTAAATTTAGTTCCATTAGTATTCTCATAGGTGAGATTCAAATTTTCAAATTGATTAGACAATGATTGATTTTCAATTTTATCATGTCTATTCTTTAAAATGTAAATTTCATAATTCCATCCTTGATTTAGAATTAGGCTATCTTTTTCAAATATGCAATTTTGTAAGTAGGAGCCTATTTCTACAAATTTTAAAGCCAAATTATTTTCCAAATTTGTAGGCCAATCAAATTTGTGTAACAGTTTGCAAGCATCTAGGATATTTACTAAATTAGGATCATTAAAAGTTTTTACCCTAGATTCAATTAGTAATTGTTGATGAATTTGATTTAACAATTCAAGTGCATCAACTTCTTTTCCATTCATTAAAACAATGTTATCAAAGGTGTGATTAGAAATCATACCTTGTTTTTCATTCACCTTTAACGACATTTCATCATAAACATCATTCAAATTCAAAACATGGTCATGCAAATTTTCACCTAAATCTTGGATGTTTGAACACAAAAGGTTAGATTCTAACTTTTGAACATTTTTATTTACCAAAATTTGATGGGGATTTGCAATTCCCTCTTTTACCTCATGGTCTTCATATTCTTCATTGATTACTTGTTCATCAAACATACCAAAATTGGGCACCCAATTGAAAACATGCCCATCCTTTTCAACCCTCAAATGTTTTTGGTCAAAGTGTATGTCCCATGACTCATCTTGATGATCCTTCATTTGAGTTGCTTCCAATTGATCAATCTCTTTGTCATTTGGTTCTAATTCTTTGTTCACTATCCATGGTATCTCTTCATGTGAGGTAGAAGTTTCAACATCCTGCATATCAAGTGAAATATGAGTTTCATCTATAGGGGTGTGAGAAAAGAATGCATTATCATATCTCCCCCAACCATTGTAAAAATTATCTTCCAAATTTGTGGGATGAAACTCCATGGTATTTGTGACATGATCTTTTGATTCATTCATCAATTCACTTTCTTTCTTTGTCCTTGGCAATAGGATCATTATAATCTTCCAAAATTTGATGAGATTTGAAACCCTCTTCCAAAACATCCTCAAATTGTACAGGAGTTGTAATATCTTCCTTCGAGTAGGCGATTATGTTGTCCTGTATATCAATTGGCACACAAGTTTCATTAGTAGTTTTGGAATGAGTGAAGTCTTCCCACTTCTTCCAAGCATCATAATAATCATCTTTCAAAATCAAGTGGTGACGTTCAACTACTTCTTCAACATCTTCCAATTCATCAATGTGTTTCTCATCAAATTCATCTTCACCTTCCTTAGATGGTTCAATTATTTCCAAAAGTGGGTCGTTTCTTGAATTCAAATTTGTAAGGCCATCATAATCCAAATTAGTAACCCATGATTCAATTTTTTCATAATTTTGAGGGTGAAGAATTTCTTGATCGTTAATTTTACACATCTCATCAATAGTATCTTCCAAGAACAAGTGGTGAAACTCTATCATGTCTTCAAATTCATTTATTGGTTTTCTTCCAATTTCACTTTCAACCACTTCATTCAATTCTATGGTGGGTTCCATCCTATCACATATATCAAACATTGTTGAATTTAGAACCCCTTCATCCGAATAATCATGTATCTCTATGAATGAGATCATTTCTGCATAATCCTCACTAGCGGATGTTGGCTTAGCAATTTGCACCTCCCCTTGGACTACATCTAAGGTGGTTGTAAGATTTGGATATTCAAATTCATCCCCTTGATCATTTACCTTAGATATCATTGGAGTGGAGGGTGCTATATTTGATGGTTGGTGTAGGTTGGCATCAATATCTTTAGAAGAACAATCTCTTATGTGAACATGTTGTGCCTTTTCTTCTTCAAAAACTTGTTCTACCTTTTCCAATGTTTCATGGATTTTCTCTAGAGACAAGCCACCTATTTTTTCCTCAATGAGTGAAGCAAGTGTGGGGTGTATGGCTCCCAAGTATACTTCCATGGCTTCCTCTTCTAATGTGTTAAAATTTTCCCACATTTGGGAGTGCAACTCATGAAATCTCCCATTGAATTGACTCAAGGATTCATTAGGCTCCTTACATATGGAGGTAAACTGATTTTTCAACATTTCTAAGTCAACTTGATTACCAAAATGATAAAGATAGGCTACTTCTAGTTGTATCCAAGAAGTCCTAACCTCCATGGGTAGTTGGCTGTACCAAAAGAATGGTTTATCATCCAAAATGTATGCAAATAACTTACAAGCCACCTCCTCATAGAAAACCTGGAATTGACATAATGTATCCTTGTAGACATGCAGTTTTTGCAAGTATCCTAGTGGCACCTCTTGATTAAAACACCGTAAAAAATCCAATAACATTGTAGGAATTTGATAGGGTATCACGTGTATAGACAAACCCTTATAATGGTCCTCCATCATAGATACCATTCTCTCTCTTAGAGACACTATTTCAGCTCTCAGGGATACCATTTGCTCCTCAAGTGTTGCCATTAGTGAAACTTAAAATGTAATTTTAGAACCAAATCTATTGAATATTCAACCTGCAATGTATAAAAAAAATCAAGTTAGCATCAACTAAGAGATGTATTCATTAAAATCAAATGAAAAGTAATTGCATGAAACAACACTTTGTTAGTCAAAACCAAAATTTTCAAAATTAAATCAAATCACATTGTTTTTGTATGAACAATCAGAAAAGTGTTAGAATAATATACAACATACCTGAATTGCTTAAAATAGAATAAAGTAAACCAATTCAGGCCGTCCTTTTAACAATACTCTGAGTGTTAGAGGACTAAAGCTATATACAAAAATTTTAAATCTAAATCACACTAAAATAAACCCATCCAGCCCTCCTTCTAGCGCCAATCTGTTGAGTGGTGTTAGAGGAGGCCGAAGATGCTAATCAAATGGACTTGAAATATTTAGCAATGTAAAGCTCTCAAACAATTATAAACCTGTAGCATTTAAAATCATAATGAAATAAACCGTTTCATGCCCTCCTTCTAGCGCCAATATGTTGAGTGGTATTTTCACCCGATTGTGAAAACACACTCTCCGATAGGATTTGGGTTCTAAATCCTCTCTTGCAAAGAAATCAAACAAATGACTTCTCCAAGGTCTCCGCTATATTAGCATTTTACATCTGTGTATTAATAATCTCAAATAAAGATATTCAATTAAAATGCTTGGAACACCTTAGTGGTTGCAAGTAACTGAAAACAAGGGGCAATGTTGGTTTATTTTATTGTGAAACTTTAATGATTGTTCATTGAACCCGAATAAAGCAAATGTGATTTGGTCCCTTTATGACCACACTGTAACTTCAAAGTGGAAATTGATGAAATGTCATAAAACAGAACTTCTTCAATGAAATTAGAATTTTCATGAAGGAAATGTCATCATCGGCTCATGAATGAAAAATAAAATTAAAAATGAAACTCGGCCTGGATGAAATTTCTATTTTTGGATTTTTATGACGAGATAACAGATGACTTAGTGAATTTATAAAATACTAACAGATCCGAAAATGAAATCTCTAAATGCATATTTGAAATCTGCAGTATGACCTATGCACTGTGAAACTATTTTTTTGTATTTTGGAAATTTTTTAGTTTTTTATTTTAATGACTGCAAATTAAAATGAAGTAACAGTTTCTGAAAGTAAAGTGCAGAAAAAGAAATTAAAATGCAAAAAGAAAAATGAAAATGAAATTGCATTCAGTTTGATGCTATCTTGTTTCAACAAAACCGAAGATGTGAGGTTTCCATGCATGCAACCTAACCTATTGGACCTGCATGACATGCATAATCCCCATAGACTAAGTGCTGGTTCCTAGGGTACGAAATAAAATTCAGATTTCAAATATTAGCCTAATGTAACCCACAAAGGTGGTATTTAACATTATCTATAAATCTGAAATCTAAAAGAAAGTGAAAGAATAAACATTAAATCCATAGCATGCATAGAAGATCTCCTTCTTTCTTGCCAATAAGATGCAAATTTTTGAATACTTCTGCATTAAAAATATGTCATGTTACAATAGCAGAATGTCTGGTTTTTCCAAACCAGTCTGTGGAAGAGAAACAACTCAAACAGGCCCAGAATGGCCTTCTCAACTCTGGCTCTGCAACCCTGCTTGCAGCGGTTTTCGACCAGTCCATGTGGAAGGAAAATATCCAGGAAAAACCCAGTGTCAAGGCCTTGCCTTCATTCCTACAATATTCTCTGAACAGTTTTTGACCCCTGTACCTGTCCTATGCTTCTGCTTTTAAACCTTCTGGTGCGGTTCTCTGTTTCACTCTGCGGCGCTTCGTTTCATTTCCTAGATTGCATCGTTTCACCTTCCCCACCTTTTCATTGCTTTTGACTTTATGCTCGACATCGAGACGCTTGATCTTCTCTGTGAACTGTAACGCTTCTGTAGCCCTTACACCTTTATGCCACGTGTTCCACATTTCTCTGCATGTTCCATAACGGCCCCCTGTAAATCATGACCAAAAATAGCATGTCGCGATATCGCGACGTTTTTATGTATGCAACTTTGCTCTTCTACCTGTATCATGAAAATGAGACATGTCGCGATATCACGACACTTTTCCTTCAACAACCTTGTCCGCCTTCATGCATCGCAAAAATAAGACATGTCGCGAAATCGTGACAATTTTTTGTCAACGGGCTGCGCAAATGCAACCTGTCACGAAATCGTGACGTTTTTCTCTTTCGGGCCGCGAGGATGCAACCTATCGCGAAATCGTGACGCCTTTTCATTTTGTTGTGTTTTGCTCTACCTGGCCACGAAAACGCGACATGTCACGAAATCGTGACACCTTTTCATTCCGTACCATCTCGTTGTTTCCTGTCGCGAAATCGCGACACCCTTTCATTTCGTACACATTGGCTGCTTTCTGTCACGAAATCGTGACACTTTTTCGTTCGGGCTGTCTCGCTGCTTTCTATCGTGAAATCGTGACGCTTTTCTCTTTGGCACCATCTTGCTACTTTCTGTCGTGAAATCGTGACACTTTTCATCTTTGCCCTTCATCTCGTCTTCAGGTCGTGAAATGGCGACATGTCACGATATCGCGACAACTTTTCATTCCATACACTTTGGCTACTTTCTGTCACGAAATCGCGACGCTTTTCTATTTCGGGCTGTGCAGATGCAACCTGTCGCGAAATCGTGACACTTTTTCATTCCGTACCACTTTGCTTGTCTGAGCCACGAAAACGTGACATGTCGCGATATCGTGACATTTTCCACTTTGTCTTTCTCTCTCTTCTATGACCCGCGATTTCACAACACGTCGCGATATCGCAACAATTTTCATTTTGCTGCATTTTGTTACTTTTAGCCACGAAAACGCGACATGTCGCGAAATCGCGACAATTTTCCTTTCCACTGCATTTCGCTTGTCTGAGCCGCGAAAACGTGACCTGTCGCGATATCGCGACAACTTTTCTTTTCTGGCCTCGAGGGAGCAACATGTCGCGATATCGCGACAACTTTTCATTTTCTGTCGCGATGGAGCAACATGTCGTGATATCGCGACACTTTTTCATTTTCTGCCACGATGGAGCAACATGTCATGATATCGTGACACTTCTTCTCTTTTGTGATATTTTGCTCTTTTCCTTGATTTTTTAGCATTTGGGCCACTGCAGTTTTCTTGGAAAGCATGTAAAAAAGGTGGGTCCCCAATTTTGGGGTGTGTTGTGGATCAGCCACAACAATACTCTATAATCATCTCCCTAAGTTTGGGCTCTCTGTCTACTCAGATTTGGTTTGCAACTCCTCTCCATGGCAACCACATATGGGAGGAATCAGTCACCACATAACCATTAAGATTTCTTCTCGAATCCCTGCCCAAAACCATGTCATACTTGGCAGTAATATTTAGCACAAGGATATCCGTGTAATGTTGTACCCTAAGCTCTGAGTTGATCTGAACTAGGACATATTTTACAACACCTACTACATCCATCATAGATCTATCCAATTGGACCACTTTGTTATTCGAATGAACAGGCTTAAGTCCTAGATTTTGGCTTATCTCAAGAGGCATGATGTTGGCCGAGGCACCAGAATCAATCAAATAGTTGTGTAAATTTTTTCCTGTGATCCTAACAGTTATGAGAAAAGGGGGACATCTGGTTTCTCTTTCATCATAGCAAGTTGGGGTTCTATAGATTTAACCTCATGAATTTGACTCGAGGAATTCAATCTCTTCCCCATGATTTTATCATGCCCCAACAATTGAGAGACCTCATACATTGAGATATTGGCCTTGGTCCTTTTCATGTCTTCTTCTAAGTCATAAGTGGATGTTCCAGGATTTGAAACTTTTGGCATTGTCCTAGGTGCTTCCAACAATGGAGGTGGTGGATTCACATCACCTTTTGTATCAAGAGGAACTAAAGGGTTGTTTGGGGGAGTAGAGGAGGTTTTGGGATCCTTAGAACTCCTAGTAAAATAATTATGATTAGCTTTCCCAAAACGTCCAGCGGTCTGGGCTTCCAAAGCTTCATCCTCTTCCTCTCCTAATACATTCATATCTTCCTCCATATCATCATTTTCTAAATAATGGATGACTTCAAACACTAAAGCGTATGACTTTCTATGGCAACAGTGATGTATTTCCTCATCACATGACTCTGACTCATCACAATCCCCTAACGCATCGGCCTGATTGGCTATCAAATTGGATACGCGCCCATTATTAGGCTGCATATTGTACGATATTGTTCTCCTATGGTCGTGGGATTTTGGGTAACTTGCTTCTGTAATCGAATGATGTAATTGCCCTATTTGATGGTCATTCTCTTGAGCTCTTCAAGCTCAAAATTGGATCCTTGTGGTTGGGACATGACAACCACAGATCCACTGACATTTCCAACATTAGCAACCTCTATATTAGGCACTAAGGTTTGACTTTGGGTGTTTTGGGTCCACCATGGACCCTTGGCCTGAAGAGGCACAACCATAGGATATGCATTTGAGGATTGAGTACTAGTCGCCTCAAATCCTGGTAAAGGTTATTTGATTAGCATCCATTGTTTGTGGAGTGGGTGGAATGGTAGCACTAGGATATGTCAAAAAATATGGAAGTGTGGGAGTGAATGGGTATGATTGATGATATGGCAAAGCATTCATCATGGGCATCTGAGGTGTCACAGCTTGATTCATCATGGCAAATTATTTGTAAGGACCATATTGCCCTAACATGGGAAATTGAGGCATAGTGCCACCTTGCGGTATCATTTGTTGCTCAATAGTCATGGCTTCAGCATAGGCTAAGTCCAATGTTGTAACTTGAGGATTTCTCCTGGTAAACATGGTTGTCATAGGGTCTAAGGCTACGAGGTATAATTGCAATGCCACAGTAGTGTCTATTGCAAAATGACGAGTCACGTTTGTGTAAAGCTTTTGGAATCTGGCATTAAATGTTTTGATAGGTTCATTAGGATACCTCTTGCATGACACAAATTGGTTATACATGATGGTAGGATCTAGCAATGACCTAAATTGATTAAAAAATGTAGCTTCCAACTAGGTCCAAGATGTAATGCACCCTGCAAGAAGATTCATGTACCATTCATGAGCCATTTGGTCAAATCTATTAAGAAAGAGTCGACAAGTGATGTCTTCATGACTGACTCCCTGCCTAATCATGTGATCCTTGTAAATTTGAATGTGCTCTTCAGCTGAAATGGGTCCATCATGGACAAACTTAGGGATAGACCTCTCAAGGTGCCTAGGTATGTCATGGACATCCCCAGGTATACTTAACAGAGAACTTTGGGTACCAAACCAGGGAACTGGTTGTTGCTACTACTGTAGTTGGGCCATATTAACCAAATGTAATGACCCTATTAAAGCATTTGACACACTCAGGATGACGAATATGGGTACACTTGATGTAGCTCTTGTGGTGTAACTAATGGGTGCACACCCACTAAAGGTATTCAGATTCAGATGTCTGAGATCTAGCCTTTCCAAATCTTGGCAAAGCGTCTCTAAACCTAATGTATCAGAAGGCTTAGACGGGATTTCGATCCCCTGGATTTTGTATCTCGGTTTCCTAGGTTTGGGAGAAATACTTTGAAAAATAGTTTCCTCAGTGGTTTTGGACCTAGTAGCAATGCGTCTAGGTGGGTCCAGCATTGGAAAATTAAATCTATTCTATTAAGGCTTCTCACAAACTAGTCAAGAGTAACATGTTGCACTTGCAAACACAATATTGTTGAATCAAAACTAACCACATTAGCATTAGCAAGAACTAAATCACAAAGCATAAAATAAGGTCCTCCTTCTAGTGCTAAAAATATTGAGTGTATATTTTTCCCAATTGCAAAATACCACCACATGCAGAGTATTGAATAGAAAACTCTCTCTTGAAAAGAAACCAAATGATAAACATTCAACTTCTCCAAGGTTCTGGTAAAATATCTAAAAGATTACAATAATTCCAAAAATAATTCAATGATGCATGTGACCATAAACAAGGGGCCTTTGTTGGTTCTAAACAATGCTTAGTGATTGAAATATCTAACTAAAAGCAAATGTAAAATAAAAGTAGTTATTTTTAGGGCTTTTTAAATTGGTGCTACCCTGAATCCCTATTAGTAAAGTATTTTATCTTCACTTAAAATGTTTCAAATGATAAAATGTGGAATTGTCCACCTTATTTTAATGCTCGTGCCTTTAAGATGAAGTAAATTTTAGATAGTGGGTTCATTTTATCTTCCTTATGTTGATGCCACTACCCTAATAGTGATTAGTAGAAGTTAGCATGTTAGCAATGTTAGAAAAGTTAGCTTTCACTTCTTATTTTAACTTAATGTGAAATTGAGGTTAGTATCCCTCATAAACCATGTGTTTTATCTAAAAAATTAGATTAATGAAGTTTGGAGGTGCAGAAATTCTGGAATCTGACCAAAATGAAAACAACTTGAAAGCTTAACAATTCTGGAAATGGACCAGAATAGAAATGAAACTGAAATGAAATTAGCAAAAATTTTGGAAAAGGACCAGAATGGAAATAAAAAGAAAATGAAATTATGGATGGACCAGAATGGAATGATTGAGTGCTTGAAATAAAATGAACTTTAAAAAACATAAAAATAAATAAATAAAAATGCAAATTTGGCTAGATGAAAAAAGTCAAATTTTGAATCAGTTTAGCAAGCTCCTCCCTGCAAAATCCCAAGTTATGGGGTAATCATAAAACAACCTAAATTAATGGACCTGCAACATAAGCACAATACCATTAAGTCAAGTGTGAGACTCAAAAGAAACATAGAGAAACTGCATCATCTTGACCTTCGCCTATTGCAACCTATTTCATGGCATAAGACAATGGCTAGAAGTCACTAAAATGTAGAAATGATAAGACACTAAAAACGTTAGTTTTATGATAAAAACCCTCCTTTTGATTTTTCTCACAAAAGTTTGCTACTCTTTCAAAATTTGAAAATGCTCTTTCTTATTGCTTTTCAGAATGTTACATCATTTCCAGCCCCCTCTAAAAAGGTAGGATAGCAAGGTATAAATAATTCTTGGAAGTCCTTTCGCTTTAGCTTCTTTCACAATCAAAATAATGAATGGATATAAGAAGATAATCCATCATCATTTTCTATGATTTAATACAATAAAAATAACACTTCTAAACATTTTTTTTCAAAACAATAATAAAACCAACAAAAAACATAGCCTTGCATGACTCCTTATGTCTCCCCTTTCTCTTATCACATAAGCATTCTACCCAAGAACACCCCTTTGCATCCATCAAAACAAATGATAAAAAATATATATTTAAATCTACCTTATATCCCTACGATTTTAAACTTCCTTTAAAATATTGAATGTAATCAAACCACATTCACATAAATTAAAATAAGGTAGGCCAATATTATTCAGCAAAATTTTCGTTGTTGCTCTTCGAAACCAAGACCCGGTGGTATCCCTTCAAAGCCATACCCATGTGCCCAAGGACTGGGATGGCATTCCCCATCCTGGGCACTTTGGTGTCCACATAACCAAATGATGCCATCATGTTATTGACGTAGCCATGGCGTTGTCCAATATTTCGTCATGGTGTTGCGATCGACACAACCATGGCGTTGTCCAATGCATTGCCATGGTGATGTGATAGACACAACCATGGTGCTATCTAATGCGTTGTCATGGTGCTATGAATGATGCAGCCATGGCACTGTTAAACCCACACAGCCATGGCGCTACAAACCTCACGTCGCGATGGTGCTATCGAGCTCGCACTCACACTACACAACAAAAAAATCTCCATGCACTCGAGGCAGGCCTTTAACTTCGTTGATTAGGGTTACAGGTTGCCCTAATAACGCTTCTCTATCCTTGTTCAATGACATGCCTCTGTTTCACTATCAAATCTAGTGCCTTATGTGTTGTCCTCCTAAAACCCTAATGCTATCTTTGGATTTCTTCCTTGCTAGCGTTACTCCATGACGTCTCACGCCGCCATGGCATCGAACATTTTTGAAATAGCCACCCTTGCCTTCGAACGTTTTCGAATGGCCACCATCGCCTTCTCCTGCAATCACACGCAATATGATTAAACATTACCTTAAATATTATTATCATATCCTTTGTAAAGTATATTATAATAATATTATTATATACAATATAATAATATTATTATTATAATAATATTTTAGAACGTTATAATATAATATTAATAATATTACTATTATATACATAATATAATTAATGCAATTATATAATGTAGATAATAGCATATTACTTTCTATCTCAATCTCTTTGTCCCTTTTGCATTCTCTTATTGTTTTAGGTAATGTTTTGGTCAGGCCTTGCTTTGTTGAACACATTATGTCACTTTAGACAATATGAAGAACATTAAACTCTATTTATCAAAATGGATTTTAATTAATCTAAGCATTAATGCCTAGATTAATTAATCATTTAAATATCAAATAACTAACTAAAAAAAAATCATTAAAATAAAATGGTAAAACATCACTATTCTTATAAGCCCAAAGAAAACCAAAAACCTTTAATACCAAAACATGACAAGTGGGTCCCCAAGAAGTTTGGGGTAGTTGTGGAAACTCCACAACAGGCCCCTCAATTCAGATCATTAGGGAGAGTTGAAAGTGTAGTCTGACTTACGACCAAGACTGTCATTATATGTTATAAGCATGTATAAGCCTATGGGTATTCATTGCATAAATGTATTTAATTTATTGTATATTATTTAACTATGTATGCCTTATGGATGAAGGTTAACCTTGTTATGGTTAAACCCATATTATAATTTGCATTTAACCTAAAACCCACTTGTTATGTTGGATTAAGTTACCTTGATTATGTAATTGGGTTTTTTTGTATTGATATAAATACCCCCAACCACTCCATTCTTGTATTGGAGTGTTGTGATTCCTATCTATGGATAATACATTGATCTTTATGTTGCTCAAGGGCACCTATCAATTTTATGTCTCTTTCTTTCCTTGTTGCCCTTTTACACTTTATATATAAGATTTGAGTGGAAGGATTGTTGACAATTTTTTTAAAAAATAGGTGTGAATTCCAACAACATGTAGTTTGATAAAGGAATATTTGTATGTGAATATGCCTTGACTTCTTTCACAACCAATCTAGTATGAGTGATTGAATTTAATTCGTACAAAAACTTTTTTCAATGAGTTTATATAGGTTTTTATGAGGGATCCTAGTCCCCTCATACTGAGTGAGATTTGAACTATGGACCTCTCAAAGAGAGGCCAAAACTCTTACCACTGCAATAAGCTTACAATTATTTAATTCATACAAATATTTTTCATAGGAGCTTTTGATTAAATGTGTGAATGTTGAACTTATTTATAATATGATGAGTGAACTTATTTTTATAGGCTTTCACTAAGACTCTTGATAACTTGTATCATTGTAATTATGGTGCTTGAATGTATATGTATTATGCACAATTATTCTATACGTCAACAATCAATTGTTGATAGAATAACCATATTGAATATAAATCCAACGTTTATGTGTAACCTCATAGGCTTTGATTAAGAAAAGAATTTGGAATGAGGTAATTCAGAGTAGATGAAAAGAATGGATTATGCATTGAAATTATTTTATTATTAATTTGGCATTCTATTTTATGCAATGCGTAAGAGTGAATTTCAAGCCATGTTAGCATGAGAAATTGGTACCTTAGTTTGATCTTAGTACTTTGTACATACCTATTTAAGGAAAATTATTTTTGTGACTATTTCATGATGTTCCTTTAATATTTGAAAAACTAGAGTAAATCAAGCTATATATCAGCTAATGAGTTATAAAAGGACTATTGTGTAGTTTAAGGTTTTTTACTTGGTTATTTGGGACTGAAACAAGCCCCACCTATATTTTATCATGAACACATAGTGGTATTACAACTTGATTAATAGGTGCATATCACTTGGCAATATTTAAATCTAGGTCTCTTCCTTGAAAGCTAACAAATTTAATTGGTTGAACTAAAATCTATGGTTGAAGTGGATTTACTTTGTATTTCAGAGGGAAAAATATAATTGTATATCATTGTTAATTCATTTAAGTGATTTCATTTGTTTTACCCATTGTTGTAATAAGATTTTTAAATACCCTTTTGGAAATCTGAATTCCTTGTTTCCAAATAGCTAAAAATAAGTCTCATAAGCATGAATGATTTTCTTTAAAACTTAAGTCTTGACTTCCAAGGTGTATTCTTTGCATCAAAAACTTCCAACTGTTGAAAGTTTGGCTACGATTTTACACATTACCCCTCAATGCACTTTTTGTAATGCTTTAGAAACTCTTATTGTTTTGGTTTTGTGGCATGACTAAACAACTTTGGGATGTCTTCTACTTTTTTCTTTTTCCCTCTTTCACTAGATCTTGGAAGCTTTTTTTTTTTTGTTTTTCTCAACTTGATCATTGCCCCAAACTCTGGGATGTTTGTAGATTCATCCTTCTCAAGCATATTTGGAAGTGTAGATGCAAAAAGGTGTTTATTGGATCTGCTCCTCCATGGGATATAGTTTTAGCAGACTTGACCTTTGATATTTTGTTACATGTGAGACGCATTCATTCCCAAGTCTATGGACCTTCCAGCACACCTCGAGATGTTATTGACAAACTTCATCAACTTTCTCATATGATTCAGGATCTTCAGAAGGTCCAATAAAAAACTAAGAAGAAGGCAGTTAACAATGATGAGCAGGTTTAGGTTTTGATTACTTCTTTTTCTTCTTTGAAGACTTCAAAAGATATCACAAAAGACATGCCCAAAATTTCTTCATATAACAGACTCTCCCATAGATGAATGCTATATCTGG
Organism: Wollemia nobilis; assembly: GCA_028583015.1. Classification (NCBI taxonomy): domain Eukaryota; kingdom Viridiplantae; phylum Streptophyta; class Pinopsida; order Araucariales; family Araucariaceae; genus Wollemia; species Wollemia nobilis. The sequence goes on along the minus strand of JAQPPZ010016958.1, from coordinate 824,756 downwards.
TGTATTGCAGCAAGATATAGCTATAGTCTTTTTGTTGATATTAGCTTTTATTATTATGTATATTCAGTTATTGATGTTTTACTCCTGATCCACCTCATTTTGTTTTTTAACTGGTGGACAGTGTTAACACCAAAATATTGTAATATTCCGATTAATTAATGAATTAATATAATCTAACTTTTTTCTATAAAAAAAAAAAAATTACCATTTTTGACCAATCCCAAGTTTAAGGGTTATTACACCTTACTTCAAAGGACAAGTTTCATTATTTTTATTATAAAGAAGATATAACAAACCTTTTGAAAGCTTTCATAATTTCCATCATAAAAAGTTTCATTATTTTTATTAGAAGATATAACAAACCTGTTGAAAGCTTTCATAATTTCCATCATTAAAAAAACAACTGGTCAATAATAAAAATATGCATTTCAATTAAAGAGTATACATTAAATGTTATGGATAATATTATGTGTTTCTTTACTCTAAGGGAGAATAATCGTTTATTTTTTTAATGCTTAATTGGCTACCCACATCATTGTTTTCTGCCCGGCTCTTCAATGTAGCAGTTTTCAATAATGGCGCACCATATATTTATTTGTTTTTGTTGAATTTGTCATCATTTACCTGGAAGAACATGTTATTTTTATTTTTATTTTTATTTTTTTTTTATTATTTTTTTTTTTTTTGGTATATAGAAGCAATGGTTACAATCATGATTTTTAGCAACTATTAGCACAGTTGGTAGGTTCAAACTATCTACGAAGGCTTCCAGGACTTCCACCTCTGACGCACCACTTAGAAAAACTGGATCGGGCTACTGTCTATGCATGGGCAAGCCAGTGGGATTGGAACCTAGGTCTCCTCTTGGTAAGCGCCCCAACTTACCAATCCACCTAGATCCACGGACAGAACATGTATACTCTTATTTACGCCACTTCCACAAGCAGACGGACTTGGCAGGATGGTGCGCTGTATCGCAGGATAATATTACCAGAAAGGGAGGAGGTTAGCTGTCAAGTATTTATGAGTAGGTTGGAGTTTTGTTTAGTTAGTCTAGCCAAATAAATATATATAAACGAATTAACCTTTTTACGAATAAACCGGGAATAATATCTTTATCCATGACATTTTCGCATACATCAAACGCTATGGTATTAAAGGCTTAACCAACCGAAAATAAGCTAAATTAGTTTTCTAAAGTAACTTTTGTGTCAACAAGGAGACAAGCGACAATGTTAAGGAAAAATATATATATATAACCATAGATTCTACGACAAAAGAAAGGCCGGTTTTGGAGCAGTATCGACCATCATGGTCTCAAATTAATTTATAGGTTATTTATTTATTATTATTTTTATTTAAATAATAAAATATTTTGTTGTTTATATATGTTTTAAGGAGAATATATATTGAGAAGGAAGTTTATTTTATTGTATTTAAAGATAAAAAGAGCTTAAAGTTCATATGAATGGTTTCTTGCATGTTAAACTTATATTTTATAATTTGGGTGTTATATTATCTAACTTTAAGGAGGCTTTTTTTATGGATTAGAAATAATCAATCTAATAACCAAAACTGTGTTGCTATATATTTACCATTCATTACTTCAACTTCTTTCTCTACCATTTCTTTTATCTTTGCTCCTCTTTCTCTTTCATTCCCTTATTTTAATTCCACTCCTCTTTCTTATTCTTTTGTTGTGCTTCTTCTATAATTTACGAGTATAGCATATGTTTCTCCAATATCCTTCCTAAATCACAACTCTTCAAGAGGCATTCTTCACAACCATTGGTCCCACAAACCATGTCATTCCTTTTGAACACCCTAGTTAGATTGGCAACTCATCCCACTCCTTTCACTCTCATTCCATTCCCTACTATCACCACTCAGTTCATACCACTTGCTATACCATCCACCTCCACTCATCCACTATCCTAAGCATGACAACTTATCTTGTAGGTAAGGATGCCCATCATCCTTGCCTAACAAGCTAAGTTTGCATGAACTCCCCAATTGACAAATATGTTTGAAGAGCCTTGGACAAAGCTATGCTTACAAGGCTGGAGAATTTGGTAAAACCATAGTCAATGTGGCAACCAACATAGCAATCTTCTATAGTCATACACTTTCCTAACTATGGTGTAATAGTCATTTATGATTTCATCTCTTACACTCTAAACTTCGTAATTTTATTTTTTGTATTGTACTTTTATGTAATTCTATTTTTGTATTTAATTTTCTTTGCATTTTAGTTTAGATTAAAGATCCAAATTAGGACAACAGGGAATCGACTTAAGTCCAAAGTTCAAGAGAATCCTTTGACAATCTTGTCCAACCTTGTTGAAACTCGCATTTAGGGTGCAAACTCTAAATTAGAAGTTATGACAATTCCTCGAGTCAATAATAATGTGATCAGTCACATGATTATATGTTGACTTCATGAGGACTAAATTATTCTTACATGTGTGACATTTTGAATGTTATATAATTTAAGTTGAGTTCATGTAGGCATAGATGCACATCATGATTTTCTCATTCTGTTAAGCTGGTGTCCAGTATTTGTGTTCCTCATAGAAGGGTTGGTCCTCTTAGGTAGGGAAAAGAATTGGGAAAATTTCTCATAACAATTATATGCTTAGGCAATAAATCCAACAGACACATGTCATGCACAATACATGTGTTGAAAGTGTAATATAACTTATGCTTGATTTTGGAATTATATGATTTAATTTGTATAGGCCTATGGGCAATCATTGTACAAATATATTTAATCTATTATATATTATTTAATTATGTAATCCCTATGGGCCATATTTAACCTTGTTATGGTTAAATACATCTTCTAATTTTAATTAACCTAAAGTCATTTTGTTATGTTAGCTTTAGGTTAAATTGAGATGCCTCAAGTGCCTCAACAAATACATTGTTACCTTGGTTAACGCAAGGTGCTTTGGTCATGAGATATTCAAGTTCAAATCCAAAGGTATTTTTGGCACTTTCATAATTAAGGGATAAAACCATAGTCGATGTGGCAACCAACATGGCAATATTCTATGTCATATAACCATACAACTTCTCCTATAGGTGATAATGCCCATAACCCTTGCCTAAGAAGCTAAGTCTGCTTGAGATCCCTCGCTAAAAAGTTTGTTTGAAAATCTTGGACCAAGCTATGCTTACAAGGTTAGAGAAATTGATGTCATTAAGTGCTAGATGTCTTTTTTGCTAAGAATAGATGGAAGAAAGAATACAAGTGATATAGCAAGAATACTTCCAAGGACTCATCATTCTTTTATTTGCAACTATTTAGGAAGGGAGACAAAGTGTACTTTGTTGAGGCTTTAGGGATCGACCCCACCAAGGTAGCAATAGCTCCTGCTAACTTGACTAATATAGAATCCCAACTAGACCTAGACAAGATGGACCCGTACCTAATAGTCTAGTTATCTAACTCGCTTATGCTTAGAGTGATAATTAAATATGGTTGGCTAGCAATTGATAATGAAGCAAAATAAATCAAGAATGGGAGACTAGATATACATGAATTATTTTGGCCATTTACATTCATATTTGATTTTATGAATGAATGTTATTTCATTATTATATTGGTCTGGATAAATTTGATTGCTCAATACATAATTCTACTCTTGATTATTGATATTTCAACCTATAATTAGGGCTTATTTATATTGAGACCTATGATATTTTGAGATAGGAAGGTTTAAAATCCAATAGTGGTATCAGAGCTACCACTTAACTTTATCTATTTTTGGTAGAGTTATATTTTAGATCCACCATTATATTGGAGTTTGTCCACTTTAAAAGCAGTGAAGACTTGGACTCTATTTTATAAAGGTTTGATTGAGTAGATATTGAGGGGACAAGTAAAATTCACCTTGATTTGGATGCTAGGGTATTTCCCCTTGGTTCAATGAAAACCAATGAAAAGTAGGACTCAACTTGAATTGATTAAGGGCTAACTCGGAATGAAGTTGGACATATGGAGACATTCGTAGTCATCCTGATATTGATTTTAGATTCCCTATAAAAAGGAGAATCATTTTTTGTTCTTCGATGTGGCCTAAGATATTAGAGATAGATTTTAGAGGTCAATAAGCATCATAGCTACCAGGATATTGAGAAGCATCATAGCTTCCTGGAGATTGAGAAGCTTCAAGTTTCTTGAGATAGAGAAGCATTAATATTCTTGATAAAGAGAAGCATCTAATATTCTTGAGATTGAGAAGCAATATAAGCTTCCTAAGAATATATAAGAGTTGTACTGAGAAGTATAGAGAAGAAGCCTCTAGAGATAAGGTATATTGAGGCATAGAGAAAAGTTCTAGTTAATCAGATAACCAAAAATATAAGGTTGACTAGAAATTATACACATATTTTAGTTTTGGCCTTAGAATCAATACTCTTGAAGTATAAGAAGGCATTAGCTATTAAGAGAGTCATTACACAATTGGGACGTCGAGTTGAAGGATTTTTTTGACAAAGATCTTTGCAGAAGAGCCAAGCTTGGCATGCGTTGTGATGAGCTTCCATTTCCCTTGGGGAATGTCCTCAAGCCAATAATGGAGTATGTCACTATCGATGATCCAAATAAGCCCTTAAAGATTTTTCACTTCACCTTTTATAATCATTTTTGTGAGGTTAGGGTGTTGAACAATCCCAAGTTTATTTACAGTTTTGTCAGTCATACCATAGAGGAGTCTAGAAATAAATAAGGTTCAAAATTATCCACCCACCATGGTTTGTTTAATGTCCTATACAAGCACCAGTTGATCCATTGCCCTGAAGGTGTTGTCCTAACCCCCACCCCTGATCCTAATTCCAAGTCAAGTCCCCCTAAGGCCAGTTCCTCTCAAACGACTCTCTTGTCCTCCAAAGTTCCAAAATTGTCTGCTAAGAAATAAAAAATTGTTGAGTATGTTGCTAGACTGAGGAAAAGGACTAGAAATGCTTCCACTGACAGTGATAGTGATCATGAACCAGATCAGGATATAGAACCTGAGAAAAAACCACTTCGTGCCTTTGTGCAGCTGAAGAACAAAGCCAAACATTAGGAGTCCTTGGTCATTGACTCTGACAAAGACACCAATGATGACCCTAATCTTTGTTTGCAAGAGTATATAATCAAATCAACTTCAAATAATATTGTTCAACTTGTTGATTTGTGCAATACCCAGAGTCTCTATTTTTTAGTAGATCTTTCTTTGAAAATGATGTAAATGTACCTAATGCTAAATAGAGGAATAAGCAGGACAATATTGAGGATTCCCTTGTTAATGGTAATGATGTTGAAGTGAAATTTTTTACTGCAAGCATACATGACCTCAAAGCAAAACTTGCTTCTATGAAATGAATGATGGTTATCATTTTTTATTCAATGTATTGGTTTCTCCTTTCTCCCGTCTCTCTGCGCTTTCTTTTTTCCCTCTCTTCACGTTGGCTAAGGATAGCATTTCTTTTGCTTTTGTTTTTTTTTCTAGTCAGGTTGAGGATTACCTCAAGTTTTGATTCTATGTTGCTTTAAAGCTTCTGGTTGGTGCTCCTGCGGGCTGGTAATACCTTTTGTAATTAGGTTTTGGGTCCCTGTTAAAACCTCTTTTTAATATATATCTAATATTTTTAACCGATCAAAAAAAATAGCCATTAAGATAAGCAAGAAGGATATTAGAAGAATGATTAGTGATGTCGAGAAGCACTATCATCCTAAGGTAAGCAAGAATCTAAGAACCATTATGACATACTACTATTCTAAAGTTATCAAAAAATCTAAGAGAATTATTCTAAGTGACAACAACAAAGATAACCAGATATTCTAAAAGCAATATTCTAAGTGTCGCTGGTAGAGAAACGAATAGGGATCCGAGTGCTATTCTAAGCACTACCAATAGTGAGAACTAGATAAATATTTATGCATTGTTTAGAGCATTATTCAAAGTGAGAATAAAATAGAGATTCAAGCACCATTTAGAGAATTATTCACAAAGAGAACCGAATAGAGATTTGAGCATCATTTAGAGTGTTATTCATAGTGACAATTGGATATGGATTCAAGTGCTACTTGTAATGAAATTTGGATGAAGACTTGAGTGTTATCCAAAGCACCACCTTGAGATAGCTATCTAGAACATATTAGCACGAGTCAAGCACTGCTAATAGCATCATTCATGTGTAAGCATTAGCACCTGAGTCAAGTGTCATTCATACCATCATTCGGATGTGCAAGTATTAGCACTTGAGCAGAGCACCATTCACAACATCTTTCTGGTGTGCATACACTATCAACAGGAAGGCACATGAGAGCAGTAAGAGGATGCAAAATTTTCTTCATAACAAAATGTACAAAGAAGCACAACAAGTGGAATTTAAAGCATTAGCATAATGTGCCTTGGAAGAATGAAATGTTAGATTGACATGTTGACCAAATTGGATGAATGAAACGTGAACTTGGCACATTGACCAACACTTAAATCATCGCAATGATAATTCAACCAACCAACACAGGTAACTTTCTACATTACATTTCAAGAATTGGTGTATCATTTATTTTTGGAGGACAAATAATTGGTTTATTTTTTGAAAATATTAGGTGGAGTTATAAGGTTTTCCACTTTAATATTTATTTATGCACCTTAGCTATTTTTCAAAAGTTATTTTGAAAGTTTGAATTTATTTATAAGTTATGGAGTGATAAGGATTACTACTAGGATTTAATTTTTTATAAGGTTTGAAAATATAATAGTTCTTTGAAGTTTTGAGGTTTGAAGATTTAAGATTTTAGTTTTTTTATTTTTGAATAAATTTGAAGTTTTTGAAGATTTGAAAGATTTATAAATTTTGAAAAATTTTGAAATTCAAAAGTTTGCAAATTTAATTTAGTAGGGAGTTAAAAGGATTTCTACTTCAAAAGTTTAGAAATTTTAAAACTTGCAAATTTGTATTTGTGATATTTTAACTTTGGGAGATATAAGGATTTAAACTTCAAAAGAATTTATCATGGATCATCGATATATTGATTCTAGAGCAAGTAGGCATATGACAGGAAACAAAGAATGGTTTAACACTTTTTAAGAGAATTATGAAAAACCAATTGTCATAGCAGATAGTATGACTTATGAGGTCAAAGGAGTAGGATATATTTTGATTGGTCTATCAAATGAAAAAGGAATAATTAGTGATGTGCTATATTTACCTATATTAATTGCTAATATTCATTCAGTATCTCAAATAATGAATTAAAATGTAGCAGTTCAATTCAAAAATATTAGAAACAACAAAAATTGTCTCATTACCAAACAGGGAAAAGTTATGGCTTCTAATTCTTATAAAAATAGTTTTTTTACTCTAGATACATTTTTAAATATGGCTCTATCAGCAGGGATTTCATAAACAAAAAAACTTTGGCATAAGAGGCTAGGACATATAACTACATCTTCAATAAATGAGATGAGTAAACATCAAATGGTTAAATGTTTACCTAAACTTTCATGGGAATCTATAGTCTATCCAAAATGTCTATGAGGGAAACAATATAGAATACCTTTTGAACTCAGTCAGTATAGAGCTCAAGAACCATTGGAATTAATACATACAAATTTATGTGACCTGATGAACATTACAATCTTGGAGGACACAAATATTTTCAACTATTTCTTAATTATTACTCCAAAAAAATGTGGGTGTGTTTTATGAAATTCAAATTTGAAGCATTTAGTTGCTTTAAACAATTCAAACTATTAGTGGAAAAGAAATAATAAAATCAGTCAAGAATCTTTATTTAGATAGAGAAGGTGAATTTTTATCAAGAGAATTTAACTCATTTTTAGAAACCAATAGCATAAAAAGATATCTTACCACAACATATTCACCACAAAAAAATGGTATTATAGAAAGAATAAATAGATCTATTATGGAAATGGTTCATTGTATGCTAAAATAAGTCCATCTTGATCATCAATATTGGGTAGAAGTAATTAAAATAATTGGATACTTACAAAATAGGTCACCTACAAGGATATCAAAAAATATTACTCCTAGTGAAATATGGTCAAGACGAAAACCAATAGTAGAATAGATGAGAATATATGGATGTAAGGCTTACATGCATATCCAAAATCAAAGAAGAACTAAACTAGATGACAAAACTATGTGTGGAATATTCTTGGTTATGATGATGATTCAACAAGTTACAAAATAATTGATCCAACAACAAAGAAAATTTACATAAGTAAAGATGTAGTATTTGATGAAGGAAACAAAAATGTTACTAAAGAATAAAATATTGATACAAGGACAATTCTAAGTTTTCTAGAAGAAGACTCATCAAGTGAAGAATCAGAATTAGAAATATATGATGAACAAATTGAGAATTTAGAAACTACTACAACACTTCATAGGAAAGAACCAATATGTCTTAGAGACACACTTAAGGATTCAAATCTAGAGCAAATACCATATCTCACTACTACATTACCTCAAACTCATAGCTTAATTAGGAATAAATATGGGATTGATAAGTTCTATAGTAAAACCTACAACTACTCTAAGTACTTTAAGTCATCCAAAATGGAAGGCAGCCATGGAATCAGAATATGCAATGTTAATGAAAATAAAACATGGAATCTAGTTGATTTACCTCAAGGAAAGACAATAGTAGGATGTAAGTGGATCTACAAGATCAAATATAAATTGGATGGTTTACTTGACAAATACAAAGCTCGATTAGTTGCAATAGGATATACTCATATAGAAAGAATTGATTATGAAGATACTTTTGTACCAATAGCAAGAATGAATACTATTCGAACAATTTGTGCTTTAGCATCATATCTTGGATGGAAACTTCATCAAATGGATGTAAAAAGTACATTTCTTAATGGTGATATTGAAGAGGAGATTTATATTGTTAGATTTTGAAGATAAATACTAAAGATAAAATAACCACAAGATCTAAAATAAAGTTGCAATATGAAATATACAATAATGGCGATATTCTAAATGTATAAAACTCATAAATAGCTTCAAAAATAACTTATATAATTGCCATTACTAAATGCTCATGAAAATTGTATCTCCATTGAATCAAGATCTCAAGTACCCATACTTACAAACACTCTCATACTACAATACATGTATCTTACACACACACATAGATACATATATAATGGAATGTGACTCTTCATATGGAGCACCCTTGGCCTATACTCTCCTAGAGACTCTTCATCTTCCTATTCTATGGAGTCATGTGCACATGGACTATTATGCTCATTTAAAATACCAAAATACTTTGCACACTTGTGAATTTATTACATTGTATAAAGTAAATACTCACACTCTAATCTAGGACACTCCCTAATCTAAATATGTGCCCAAGGTGGTACATTAGCATGTATCAAATAATGTGATATATTCCAACACCCCCTGTATTACATTGTTTGGTTATTGAAGACTTTAGTCTTCAGTATGGATCTTCATATTTGTCTTCATTCTTCAAGTGACCTTGCATTTGATCTTCTGCTTGAGCTTCATCTTTTTGCTTGACTTTGTATTCTGACTTTGGCACTTTTATTGTTTTCTTTCTAATTTTGTTGTTGAAAAATTTTATACCTTTCTTGTACCCATATCTAAATTTTGAGAAATATTTTTGAGAAAAATCATCAATAACTTTTCTTTTCATTGTGTATATCCATTCAAAAAAATGATTTTCTTTGTACCAACAATATCTTTGAGAATTATTGGTACCTCCACAAATTTTACAACAATGAAGATTCTAACATCTTTCTATCTTGTGTCCATGCTTACCACAATGTTCACATTTTTTTTATGAATATTTGAAGTTTTCATTATGATGTTCTTTGTCATATACATTACCTATACACTTTTTGCTTTCATGAGTTACATCACATGCAACATCTATATTTGAATCAAGTTTCCTTGTTATGAATTCCAAGTTGAGAGTATCAAAGTTTGCATCACACTTCTCTTTTATATTTTGTTGAAGATCACTAGTATCACAACATTCATCTACCATCAATGGTTTTAATTATATAGCATCCCAACATGAATCTATTATAGGTATTAAATTATTTGTATCACAACAAGCATCTTTCATTATTGGTTTGTTCTCTAATTCTTCAACTTTTTTTGCTTCACTTGTAATATCAACGTCTATTCTTTAATGTATCATTAACGAACTTGTTTTCCAAAAATTTAATCATTTCTTCTTGTCTTTAAGGACTTCATTAGAAATAAATACTATCTTTATTATTATTCATATATCATTAGGTAATGTGAAAATATTTTTAGAGTCATCAACTGCTTCTTCAAGCTTTGAATTTAGATAATTTTGAAGCATTGAGATTTTTTTGTCTTTGGCTTCTTCTATGATTGTTTGTAAGTTTTTCTTTTCCTTCATTGATATATTATTTTGTCCTTAAATTTTTGGTATCATGTACTTGATAAAATATTTAAAATTTTGCAACATTTTCTTAGCTTCTTCTAATGGTTCGTCTTCAATGTATATCAATTTTTCTTGAAAACACAAGTTCTCTTCTTCAATTGTTTCTAACAACTCATGTTTTTGTATTTCAATTTTTGGATCATTTATTTTCTTCTTCATTTGATTTTTCTTGGTCATATTCCTTTGAAATTGACTACCTTATGACTCCCTAATCTTAAAAATATAATTTCTTTTAATTATACATTTTTCAATCCTATGTTGATATTGAATTCCTTATAACTCCAAATTTAGAAATTTAGGAATTCCATAAAAAGATATTTGCGTGTTTTATATTCCTAATTTGATGTAGAAAACCTTGTTTCTCCAATCTTATCAAATTGTAAATATTTCAAATTGTTTTGTAAACTCAAGTAATCAAATTAAAAAACTTCAAATTAATTCCTTTAATTCTTCAAACCAAATTTCAAATCTTCATAAACTTTCAAATAGTAAGAATCAGGTTTCTAAGGTTTCAATTTTTTATTCAAATTTTTATCTCTCCAAAATAAATAGTTTCACTTTAACCTTAGAAAATAATAATTTTATGCAATCTTATACCTCCTATATTGAGTATATAAATAATTTTAAATAGAATGAATTACCTCCAAAATTGAATGCATAAATTCTCTTGGTCAATAGTGTTTGACCATATCCTAATTGGAACTTCTCCTATGTTGTACATATGAAGTTCTTGTATTACTTTGGCTTGCCGTGGAAAGACTACTCTCTCTCTCTCTTCTTTGATTGGTCAACTAACTTCCAATGTTAGAAAGGTACTCTAATTAATATGTTATCCTTTTTTATAATTGAAATGAAAGTAATGCAAACCTATTTTCAATCAAATCCTTTGTTGTACGTGTCTTGGATGGCTCTCTTGCATGAACCAAATGGAGTATCTCCTCCTTAATTGCACTCAGGCTTCAATCAGTGAGCTTCCTTGCACTTGCCCCTATTTCTAGTGTTCTCTCTAAAATCAAACTTCCACTATACTATCTTTGGTACCTCAAAATATGTATTAACGTATCCTCTACGAATGTTTTAATTCTTCAATCCTATTAACCTTCCACTTCTCATGTACCACATGGCACTCAATCTCTTCTATTGCTCCAAATTTGCTTACCTTGTTCTCCTCAAGTGCTTATAATGTAACTCTACCCACTTTGATTAAATTATGACACTGTAGATGTTACACTTTACAAGTGTCTTACCTCCAATAAATATTCAAACATCTCCTTTAACCTTGGCACTATCTTGGTACTTGGAATTTACTCTAGTTCATCCTTTCCAATGCTTTATCTTCTCCACATGTGTTCCTTCACTATCTTTTGCATGAAACATTTTCTTCAATATTTGACGCTTGGAGTTTTCCCTAGTTCTTCAATGCTCTATGTCCTTTGTGTACATTCCTTCACTATATTTTACAAAACATCTTGGTTATGTTCATTTGAGATCCTTGAGTGAAGCTATGGCATTGAACCTTTAGCTTGGTGGGTTTCTTTCACTTTTTTACTGGTGGCTCTTCCTTGAGTAGTGGTGGCTTTTCCTTGAGCAATGGTGGCTCTTCCTTAAGTGGTGGTGACTCTTCCTTAAGCGATGGTGGATCTTCCTTGAGCTATGGTGGCTCTTCTAGCTTGGTGGTGTTTTCACTACTTCAAATTGGTGCATCTTTTTCTTGCATGGTGGTTACCTTAGTATCTTTAGACACTATAAGATTTTCTCTATTTGGTCTTCTATTTTATTAGAAAAAATGCCCTTATTTGGTTTCTTTTTACACTAATAAACCTACACTTTCATGAGCTTTTAAAAACTACATTTAGTACTAATATAATTTCCTCAGTAAGCTATCACTTTCTTTTGATTGAAGACTCTCTATTTCAACTTCCTTTTTTAAAATTTAATAAAGCTAATATGGTGCTCTCAAATACTTAATGTAAACTGATTTTAATGCTCAAATAATAAACTTATGTAGCACCAATATTGCATACCTTTTTGGTCTCCTTTTGTAGCTAATTTCATTGGTGATTTGATTCACTCTTTTGCTATCTCGATCTTGTAAATTTTGCAGCTTCACTTTCTCTCACTTTGCTGCTCTAAACTTATAATTTTTGTAGCTCTAATTGTTGTCCAAATGCCAACTTGCTTGTTGCCCAATAAATATCTCAAAAATACCCTGAAGTTCTCCAAAATGTAACTCTTTATTTTCCTTCTAATGTTGTCTACAAATCTGATTTTTGTGGCTTCAAATCTCCTCCAAATTTATTATCTCAAACTTTGAAACTTTCAGCTATTAGTGTTACCCAGATGTTGTCCAAAATTCTACAGTTTTACAATCAATTCCTCCTTTGTTTTGCTATTCGAAATTACCTCAAAATTTCCAAACTGCTACCTTATTTTATTGTCAGGTATTCCTTCAATTTGTTGTTCAAGGGAACTTCAAAATATTTCCAAATATTCTCCAAATAATAGCTCTATACCTTCTTCAATTTTCTATCCTATGACCCTTCAACTTCTACCTTGAAAATCAGCAATATTCTTCTTTTTAAATCAACCTTCAAAATCTTTATGGCTATCATTAAACTTATCAAAATGGTGGCCTCTTCAATATTTATTTCTCCTTCAATATTCTTGTTGAATTCTAACTTCAAATATAATATATTCCACTATATTATTTCTCAAGAATCTAAATTTCTTGATATCTTCAAAAATCTTGTCCAAAATTTGGCAACCTTCTTGCCAAAATCTTCTTCCTTTTGGGATTTTTATAATATGGTGACAATTGTACCAAATTCTTCTTATTAGAACCTTCTCTTTGATTGTAATATTTTACCTTGATAGTTTCACAATGACACTGAGAGGGGGGGGTGAATCAGTGTACCTATTTAAAATTCAAATCTACAACTCTTAATGCCGAAACAATGAAAACTTAAGATCAGATAAAGCACATATACCAAAAGAGCATTCCACAACACATGATGTAACAAGGTTCACCAATTTAGCTACTCCTCAAAAATGACTTCTTGGACTCCCATCCAAATCCAGTCTTTGCAAAATAACAATTTTACAAACAATTTACCAGCACCCACTGGAAGGAGCATCAACCCCTGGTTTATCCCGCACCAACGAAAGGAGCACCAACCCCCGATTCCAAGCACCCACTCAGACTGCAATTCTGAAACTATATGTTTGACATAAAAATGTCTTCGCTTATACAAGACCCTATCTGGTCTATTGCTCTCTCGGCTCTCCTTAACACTCTCTTACGACATGCACTCTTCAACATTTTTCATCACTTTAATTCTTCACGCAAATCTCCTTTTATAACCTTTTCTCTGTAACTACACCTGTAACTATTGTAACTTCTCCTGTAACTGCACTTGTAACTGTCATATCGACTTCTCTTGTAATTGCACCTAAAATTGTCATATCGACCTCTTCTGTAACTGCACCTGTAACTGTCGTATTGACTCCTTCTGTAACTGCACTTGTAACTGTCGTACTGACTTCAATTAACTGTCACATACCTTCTTTCAGCTGGTTTTTCTTCTTAGCTCGTACCAAAATGACCTGTCACAAAATCGTGACACTTCTGCCTCATTGACCTCTTCTCGTCTTGTACCCGCGAAAACACATGTCGCGATATCACGACACTTTCTCTCCTTCACTCTTTCTCTTGCCTTCGGTTCATGAAAACCTGACATGTCGCGATATCACAACACTTTTTCTTCTAGACTCTCTCTCCTGCTTTCGGGTCGCGAAAACCCGACATGTCGCGAAATCATGACACTTTTTATCTCGGACTCTTTCTCCTACAACATGTCACGAAATCGTGACACTTTTTCTCTCGGACTCTCTCTCCTGCAACATGTCACAAAATCGTGAAACTTTTTCATCCATACGAACTCTCTTCGCTTTGGATCACGAAAATGAAACATGTCGCGAAATCGTGACATCTTTTTCTCTCTCCTCTTTCTCTTCGCTTTGGATCGCAAAAATGAAACATGTCATGAAATCACGACATATTTTTCTCTCTCCTCTTTCTCTTCGCTTTGGACCGCAAAAATGAAACATGTCGTGAAATCACGACATATTTTTCTCTCTCCTCTTTCTCTTCGCTTTGGACCGCGAAAATGAAACATGTCACGAAATCGCGACATCTTTTTCTCTCTCCTCTTTCTCTTTGCTTTGGACCGCGAAAATGAAACATGTCACGAAATCGCGACATCTTTTTCTTCCGTAAAATTTCTCTTGCAATATGTTGCAAAATTGCGACACTTTTTCTACTTGTCTTTTTTCTTCCAACATGTTGCGAAATCGCGACAATTTTTTTTGCTTGCACCTTCTCCCCAAACATGTCACAAAATTATGACAGTTTTGCTTGCTTGCGCTTTCTCTCCGAACATGTCACGAAATTGTGACAGTTTTGCTTGCTTGTGCTTTCTCTTCGAACATGTCACGATATCACGACAGTTTTTCTTTCTGGCTCTTTTTCTCCAAACATGTCGCGATATCGCGACAGTTTTGATTTCTTGCTCCTCTCCAAACATGTCGTGATATCGCGACAGTTTTTCTTTATTACTCAACATGTCGCGATATCGCGACAATATTCTTCCTTGTGATTTTCTTTTGATTTTTCTCAAATGGGCCACTTCTATCTTTTGTAAAATCACTGTACATACTTTGAAAAACCTCTTAACTCCTGTAGACTTCATCAACTAATTTGTCTGACTGCCTGTACACTTCATCAACTGATTTGTCTGACTGTGTTGACAACAATAACAAATACTTTTGCTTCAACTGATCTATCTAACTGCCTGTACACTTCATCAACTAATTTGTCTGGCTGTGTTAACAACAATGACAATACTTTTGCTGCAACTTGCTCAACAATCTCCCCCTTTGGAATTGTTGGCAACACTCATGGAATCTCCTGTAAATCCTATAAATCTTCTCCCCCTTTGTCAATAATACCAAAGGGCTGTTGCAGACTTCCCCTGAGTCCATGCACAACATTCTCAGGCACAAATTTTATAGTTAGCAAAAATTACAAACATGAGCAAAAAGATAATCAAATATATAAATGCTCCCCCTGAGAATGTTTTCTCGATAGCTAGTCAGTTCTTGGGTAGTGTGACCACTCCCAACTTACTGCGAAGGTATTCAAAAACTTCCTTGGGCAACGGTTTAGTGAAGATATCCGCTACTTGCTTTGTAGTTGGAACAAAATCTAATTTAACCTCACCTTCTACAACTTTATCCTTCAAAAAGTGATACCGGATTGCAATATGTTTGGTGCGAGAATGCATAACTGGATTCTTTGAGATGTTAATATCACTAGTATTATCACATTTAATTGAAATTGGCTCTTTGAAGTTAATACCAAGATCTTTCAGGGTTTGTCTCATCCATAAAATCTACGTACAACATGTTGTTGCTGCAATGTATTATGCCTCTGCTGTGGATAGGGAGACTGATTCTTTTTTCTTGTTGTGCCATGCTACCAACCTATCTCCAAGATAGAACGCACATCCACTGGTAATCTTTTTGTCATATATACATCCTGCCCAATCTGCATCAAAATATGCAATAAGAGTGAAGTCCTTATCTTTTGGGTACCATAACCCATACTCCATAGTACCCTTGAGGTACCTAAAGATCCTCTTCACAGCTATCACATGAGTCTCTTTGGGACTAGCCTAAAATCTTGCTACCATGCATACTGCCTGTAAGATATCTGTTCTGGTGGCTATTAAATACAGCAGGCTCCCAATCATATATATGTACATGGTTTGATCAACATCTAGAGATTTGTCATCCTTGCTCAACTTGCAACTTGTCGTCATGGGAGTGCTAACAGGTTTACTATCCTCCATTGTGAACTTTTTTATCATTTCTTTCACATATTTAAATTGAGAAATAAATATTCCTTTCTCATTTTGATTAACTTGCAGTCCGAGGAAATACGCAAGTTCACCAATCATAGACATTTCAAATTCTTTTTGCATCTTATTTGCTAAATCTTTACACGACTCATCATTGCTGCTGCCAAAAATGATATCATCTACATATACAACAAGGACAATAATATGGCCATTCTCTGTTTTGACATACAAATTACTATCCACCATACCCTTTTTGAACCCTTGTTCAGTAAGATAGTTGTCGAGCCTTGCATACCATGCTCTGGATGCCTGTTTCAAACCATACAATGCCTTTTTTAACTTGCAGATGAAGTTAGGATTATCACCCAGTTGGAAGCCATATGGCTGCTCAATATAGACCTCTTCTTCAAGTTTTCCATTCAAAAATGCTGATTTCACGTCCATCTGATAAACTTTGAAATTCTTGTGAACTACTAAAGCCAGAAACATTCTAATCGCTTCAAGTCTAGCCACCGGTGCAAAGGTTTCTTCAAAGTTAATACCTTCAACTTGTGCATAGCCTTTACAGACCAATCTTGCTTTATTCCTTACTATCTGTCCATATTCATTCAATTTGTTTTGAAAAAACCCATTTAGTACTGATTATATTTTTGTTTGCAGGTCTAGGTACTAACTCCCAGGTTTTGTTTTTCTCAATCTGATCTAATTCTTCATTTATTGCCATCATCCAACTTTCATCTTTGCTTGCTTCAGCAAAATTTTTGGGCTCGATGCTGGATAAGAGAGAGTAGTTACTTACTACTCTTCTTCTTGTTTGAACACCAATTGTGGGATCTCCAATTATTTGCTCTCTAGGATGATTTTTTTGCAAGCTGCCTATTTTGATTTTCTTGTTTTCTTCATCTTCTGAAACACTACTTAAATCACCTGAGTCTATTTTTTGTTTCTTTTCCATTTCCTCTTCCTCATCTGCTTGAATAACCTCTTCATAGATTGGGTAGTTTTCTTCACAACTAATTTCTCGTTCTCTACCTTCATCAACTTTTACATCAGCACTCTCCACAATTTTCTTTAGCCTCTTGTTGTAGCATGTCTAGGCTTTACTTTTTGTCGAATAGCCAATAAATATACCTTCATCAGCTCTATCTTCAAACTTCCCAAGATTATCTTCAGTTTTTTTGATGTAACATTTGCTGCCAAAAACTTTAAAGTATCTTGTTGTTGCCTTTTTATCGAACCATAGCTCATACGGAGTTTTGCTTTCATGTGTCCTCAACATGCACCTATTTTGGATGTATACCGTAGTATGGACTGCCTCTTTCCAAAATATGTTTGCTATTTTGCTCTCAGTCAACATAGTCTGTGCCATTTTTTGCACAGTCCTGTTCTTCCTTTCTACAACACCATTCTGCTGAGGTGTCCTTGCTGTTGAAAACTGTCTTCTAATCCCATATTTTTGACAATACTCTACAAACTCCTCTGAGATAAACTCTCCTCCTCTGTCTGATCTTAAGCATTTAATTATTTTTCATGTTTTATTCTCAACCTATTTTTTGAAAATCTTGAACATCTCAAAGGCATCTAATTTATGCTTTAAAAATAGTACCCATGTCATCCTGGAGTAGTCATCTATGCACAGCATAAAGTATTTGTCACCATTTATGCTTTGTATTCTCATGGGTCCACACAAATCAGTATGTATTAGTTCTAAAGGTTTGCTGGTGAAGTATTCCTTTGATTTAAATGTGGCTCTAGTTTGCTTCCCCTTTTGGCATGAAGCACAAATGCTATTTAATGGTTTGCCAATTATGGGTATATCTCTTACTGCCCTGTTTGAGCTTATTTTTACCAGATTGTCAAAGCTGATATGACCGAGACTCTTGTGCCATAGCCAATTTTCATCTTCATGTCCAATCAAGCATGCTTCTTCTAAAGTCTTTGATAGAGTATATAGATTTCCAGAAGTCCTCGATCCAGTAGCTATCAGCTTCCCACTGTGTGCTTTTCTGACTTCACAGCCCTACTTCTTAAAGATGACTTCATGACCTCTATCACAGATTTAACTTATGATCAGTAAGTTGTGCTTCAAACCAATCACAAACAGAACTTCTTTGGAATTGATCTTTCCATCACCTATTTTGACTGATCCTTTGCCAATTATCTTGGCTTCATCATTATTTCCAAACTTTACAGAGCCCCCTTCATATTTTTGTAACTTTTCAAATTTTTGTTTATCTCCTGTCATGTGACTGGAGCATCCACTATCCAATATCCATGGTGTAGATTTATTCTGTGCTTTGAATGTTTTCTATGCAATCAAGGATTATTTTTCTTCCTTGGGTCGCTCCTTTTCTTTCCACTCTGGTTTGACTATAGTTTTGGTCACTTGTTTAGACTTTTCTTTGTTAGTAGCCTGTGCATGTTTTTCTGGGAATTTTTTGTTTTGCCTTAAACAGTTTGGTTGAGATCTTCTTCCCCGATATTTATTTGCTGCATATGTGCTTCTACGAGTATCTTGCAATGTGTCCAAAGTTATGACAGCTTATAGCATTCTACCGCATAATCCATCAAGGGTGAAAAGACATTTCTACTGGTGAAATTTCTTTGTCCTATATTATAAATACAGATCTAAAATCTTATGACCGTAAGCATTGCATTTAAAACAATAACCGAAAAAGGAATGATTGAACCCGGGAGTTGGTCTTTGCCATTTTGTAGTAGGAGCCACAAATTTTCTTTTCCTTTGATGTGTGACGTTTGTGAATCCCTCATTGTCAGTACTCTTCTTGTGCCTGGCATTGTTGCTTTCTTTTGCATGATTCATTTTTCCTTGATCAACCTTGACCTTATCTTCTTTCTTTATTGGTTCTTCAGTTATGGCCTTTGATCCACTTGACGATTCTCCTTCGACAAAGCCCAAGCCAAATTTGATGCCTGTAGTCCTCTGACTATTTATAATCTTTTCAAGCTTCGTAGAACTTCCTTCAAGTTTGTGATAGCAACTCAATTTTTAATTCTTTTCTTCTAGCCACATTTTTAAAACAACAATCTCTTCTTCCAGTTTGTTGCACTGATCTATTTTCATGGTTAATTGTACTTCGATTTCTTCAGACATTTTCTTAAATTCTTCTATCTATACTTTCAAACTGTTTATTATGTCATTCGCATCCTCAAGATTTCTTGAGACCTTTTTATTTTTTTTCCTTTTTGTACTCAACTCTTTAAGTGCAACAACCAACTCTCCTTCCAGATATACTTTAGCCTCATCCTTAATGTTTTTATTACCTTCCTATTTTTCTTATGTTTTTTCTTCTTCAAATTCCATGAACAGAGCTTCACCTATTTCTTCTTCAGAATCCTCACCTGAGCTATCTTCAGAAGAGCTGACATTCTTGGATATGAAACTTTTCTTTTTGAAGTTGCTTTTTCTAAAATTTGGTTTCTTCTTCCAGTCACTTCTTTCTTGGTGTGACCCTTCATCATTTTTGGTTTTCTCATTCATTAGACATTTAGTTGCAAAGTGACCAACGCCTCCACAATTGAAGCACTTAAACGGTAACTTTCCTCTGTATTTTCCTTTTCCCTTTATAAGTTTTCAAACAAAGTTAGCTTCCATTTCATCCGATGTCTCTTCATCCTCAAATTCTTGTTTAGCTTTTATATTTTTGTGTTCTTTAAAAGCAGCTTCTCTGTCTATGGGCTTAGTTTGTCCTATTGTCATTTTGTATGCAATCAAAGAACCATGCATCTCATCCATGTTAAAATTATTTAAATCTTTAGCTTCTTCTATAGCAGAAACTTTAGAATTAAATCTTTTGTGAAGAGTTCTTAGTACCTTTTTCACAATGATCGCATCTTCTATTTCTTCATCAAGTCCTTTGATCGCATTAATGATTCCATTGACTCTCAACATATAGGCCTCTATGTTCTCATCGTCATTCATTTGTAATGCTTCGAACTGGGCTCGATGCATTTGTAACTTAGCCTCCTTGATCTTGTCGTCTCCTTCATGAATGCTCCTTAGTTTATCCCACATGTCTTTTGCAGTTTTACAACTCATAATCTTTATTAGTTCACTGTCCACTAAACCGCACATTATAGCATTCTTTGCTTTAGAGTTATTCTCAAATAGTTTCTTACCGACGGCATCGGTTGGAGGAGTGACGGATATTGAGTATCCACTGTCTACTAGCTCCCAAATGTTGTATCCCAAAGTGCATAGATATGTCTGCATTCTGAATCTCCAAAATACATAATTAGTTCCATCAAATAACGATGCTTTGTTTGATGATAATCCTTCACCACCTGCCATTGTCTTACTTCCAAGATCACCTTAGCCAATTAAACTTGTTCAAGAACTTGGCTCTGATACCAATTGATAGTTTCACAATGACACTGAGAGGGGGGGTGAATTAGTGTAGCTATTTAAAATTCAAATCTACAACTCTTAATTTTGAAACAATGAAAACTTAAGATCAAATAAAGCACATATACCAAAAGAGCATTCCACAACACATGATGTAACGAGGTTCACCAATTTGGCTACTCCTTAAAAATGACTGCTTGGACTCCCGTCCAAATCCAATCTTTGCAAAATAACAATTTTACAAACAATTTACCAGCACCCACTAGAAGGAGCACCAACCCCTAGTTTATCTGCACCAATAGAAAGGAGCACCAACCCCTGATTCCAAGCACCCACTCAGACTACAATTCTGAAACTATATGTTTGACATAAAAATATATTTGCTTATACAAGACCCTATCTGGTCTATTGCTCTCTCGGCTCTCCTTAACACTCTCTTACGACATGCACTCTTTAGCCTTTTTCAGCACTTTAATTCTTCACGTAGATCTCCTTTTATAACCTTTTCTCTGTAACTGCACCTGTAACTGTTGTAACTTCTCTTGTAACTGCACCTGTAACTGTCGTACCGACTTCTCCTATAACTGCACCTAAAACTGTCATATCGACCTCTTCTGTAACTGCACCTGTAACTGTCATATCGACTCCTATAATTGCACCTGTAACTGTCGTACCGACTTCAATTAACTATCACATACCTTCTTTCAGCTAGTTTTTCTTCTTAGCTCATGTTGAAACGACCTATCGTGAAATCATGACACTTCTGCCTCTTTGACCTCTTCTCGTCTTGTACCTGTGAAAACACATGTCGCGATATCGTGACACTTTCTCTCCTTCACTCTTTCTCTTGCCTTCGGTTCACGAAAACCCGACATGTCGCGATATCGCGACACTTTTTTTTTTAGACTCTCTCTCCTGCCTTCGGGTCGCGAAAACTCGACATGTCACGAAATCATGACACTTTTTCTCTCGAACTCTTTCTCCTGCAACATGTCGTGAAATCGTGACACTTTTTCTCTCAAACTCTCTCTCCTGCAACATGTCATGAAATCATGACACTTTTTTGTCCGTACAAACTCTCTTCGCTTTGGATCACAAAAATGAAACATGTCACGAAATCATGACATCTTTTTCTCTCTCCTCGTTCTCTTCGCTTTGGACCGCGAAAATGAAACATGTCACGAAATCGCGACATATTTTTCTCTCTCCTCTTTCTCTTCACTTTGGACTACGAAAATGAAACATGTTGCGAAATCGCGACATCTTTTTCTCTCTCCTCTTTCTCTTCGCTTTGGACCGCAAAAATGAAACATGTCACGAAATCACGACATATTTTTCTCTCTCCTCTTTCTCTTCGCTTTGGACCGCAAAAATGAAACATGTCACAAAATTGCGACATCTTTTTCTCTCTCCTCTTTCTCTTCGCTTTGGACTGTAAAAATGAAACATGTCGCGAAATCGTGACATCTTTTTCTTTCGTACAATTTCTCTTGCAATATGTCATGAAATCGTGACACTTTTTCTACTTGTCTTTTTTCTTCCAACATGTCACGAAATCGTGACAGTTTTTCTTGCTTGCGCCTTCTCCCCGAACATGTCTCGAAATTGCGACAGTTTTGCTTGCTTACGCTTTCTCTCCGACATGTCGTAAAATCACGATAGTTTTGCTTGCTTGTGCTTTCTCTCCGAACATGTCGCAATATCGCGACAATTTTTCTTTCTGAATCTTTTTCTCCAAACATGTCGTGATATCGCGACAGTTTTGCTTTCTTGCTCCTTCTCTCCAAACATGTCGCGATATCGCGACAGTTTTTCTTTATTGCTCAACATGTCACGATATCACGATAGTTTTCTTCCTTGTGATTTTCTTTTGATTTTTCTCAAATGGGCCACTTCTATATTTTGGAAAATCACTGTACATACTCTGAAAAACCTCTTAACTCCTGTAGACTTCATCAACTGATCTGTTTGACTCTGTACACTTCATCAATTGATTTGTCTGACTATGTTGACAACAATGACAATACTTTTGCTTCAACTAATCTGTCTGACTGCCTGTACACTTCATCAACTAATTTTTCTGACTGTGTTGACAATAATGACAATACTTTTGCTGCAACTTGCTCAACAATTTTACTTCTAGATTTCTTCAAATCTCCTCCAATGGCCACTTCTTCAAATTTGTAATGAGGCTTTCTCTAGCCTTCTTCTTCTACTAATTCTCTTGAGACCTCTTTCCCTTGGGTCTTCTAATTTTGTAGCTCCTCAATTCTTCTTCTCAAAACTTCAATGAGACCTTTCCTTGGTCTCTCTAATCTTCCAACAATGGAAATTATGCAATGATACTTTCTTGGATCTCCAAAATCCATTTCTTCTTAAATCTGCAAAAGGACCTTTTCTTAGTCCTTCTCTATCTTCAGTCTTCAATTTTTTTTGGGGACCTCCTATGTGGATCTCCTAAATCTTGAATTTCACTAGTCTTCAATATACAATGAGGCCTCTTTCTTGGACCTCCTTAATATGCAATGTCTACTCTTTTGCTACAACTCAAAACTAATCCCTACATGAGGAAAGCACAAAGACTTTTAGGTAATCAAAGGTGAAATTCTTCTCTATTTGTTGTAGGAAGCTTATCAACTTTTGAGAACTAATTTTTTGCAAAAAAAACTTAGACAGTAGCAACCAAATACATTCAAGTTTCCAAAATTCTAAAACTAATAAACATCACTAGTTATTCTTAAAAACTAGTGGAATGAAAACTATGTTGAGTTCTAGTCTTCACAAGTTTTCCTTCAACCTTGTGGAAAGAATAGCCAAATAGTAATATGGAATATTATTCAATCTATCAAAATTTTTAATAGGACCTCCTTCTTGGATATCTTAATCTCATCAATATCAAGGTCTATCTTCAAGACTTGTAATTTCCTTCTATTCTGAATTTGCTCTTGGAATAGGTAAATCTTCAAACTTCCTTGGTTTTCTTTTCCAAAGGTAATTTATTTAACTTAATTTATTTCTCCTTAACAAGTGGAAATCTCCTTTGTAACTTTAAAATATATGCAATTCAAACCTTTTTGTATCTCTGATACCACTATTAGCTTTTGAAGCTAAATACTAAAGATAAAATAACCACAATATCTAAAATAAAGTTACAATATGAAATATAAGATAATGGCAATATTCTAAATGTATAAAACTCATAAATAACTTCAAAAATAACTCATAGAATTGTTATTAACAAATGCTCACAAAAATTATATCTCCATTAAATCAAGATCTCAAGTACCCATACTTACAAACACTCTCATCCTACAATACATGTATCTTGCACACACACACATAGATGCATATATAATAGAATGTGATTCTTTATATGGAGTACCCTTGACCTTCACTCTCCTATAGACTCTTCACATTCCTATTCTATGGACTTATATGTACATTTACATTACCAAAATACTTCGCACACTTGGGCATTTATTACATTGCTTAAATTAAATACTCACACTCTAATCTAGGACACTCTTCTAATATAAATATGTACCCAAGGTGGTACATTAGGATGTACCAAATAATGTAATATATTCCAATATATATGTCACAACCAGAAGGATTTGTGATCAAAGGATAAGAACAAAAGATTTATATGTTAAATAAATCCTTATATGGTTTAAAGCAAGCACCAAGAGCATGGTATATAAATTAATAATAATTTATTATAGCATAATTTTAAAATATATTTATGAGATCCAAATCTCTATATAGAAAAGGTTGGATTAGACATAATAATACTTATAGTATATGTTGATGATATAGTAATTACAAACAACTCTAAAATTTTGATAGATGAAGTTAAAAGGGATCTAGAAAAGGCTTCTAAAATGATAGATTTGGAGCTTCTTCATTATTGTATTGGTTGATAAATTTATCAAAATAAAAATAGTATCACAATAGCACTAATTATGCAAAATTCTTACTATAGGTGAAATTTTCACCCACATCCATCTCCTGATAAGGAGAAATTTTATCTACACAAAACATTGCATTCTGTTACAAAAATTATCGGACGATTTAGAATAAAGGCCAGATCGAAGAAAATAAAAAAAAAATCTAAGTATAAAACACTATCAGATATTTTGAATGTTGATATTAACATGAGTTGCAAAAATATCTGACATTCGACAACCAAGCATCAAATAGACTTGGTAGACCATAATTTTGACTAAGATGGTCAAACGGATTAAAGTGTTGATGTCACAAATGGATGATTTAAATTTGACATTCGGTATGTAACAGCTTGAGTTGACAATGATATTGATGTCAATAAGGGAGAACAAAATATCTAGCTTGATATAAAGAATATTTTATTCCTTAAAGAACGAAATCGGCTAAATATAAGGATTCGACATCTGATACAATAATGGAGCCTCTCGGGTGCATTGACTTGTAGTGTTAGATATTTTTGAATGCATACATCAGCAAATACCTTATAAAACACAGTCCAATAGCATTATCAAAGAAAAATTTATGAAGGTCAAAATTAAACAGACGTTTGACATAACACTTCATCAAGCTTAGAGATCAAAGAGTTCTCAAATAATGTTGAACACTGATGTCAGTAAGGGATGCTAAATTTTTTGACAAAAATGAATTAATATCCCGATGCTTAGTAAAATAAGAGTTAAAAAATATATCAAAGTGAAAGCATGCAC
This sequence comes from Wollemia nobilis, assembly GCA_028583015.1. Lineage (NCBI taxonomy): Eukaryota > Viridiplantae > Streptophyta > Pinopsida > Araucariales > Araucariaceae > Wollemia > Wollemia nobilis. The sequence continues at coordinate 799,286 of JAQPPZ010016958.1, read as the reverse complement.
CTAACTGCCAAGATGTACTCTCGATAAGTGAATATACTATTGAAGAACCCCAACAAACTCATAAGCTTATCTAATATACAACTATGTTGTTACAACTATAAAGTTAGTGGGGCAACTAAAAGCACAATAGACATGTCAAAAAATCATATGCACCAGATGAAGACACGATAGCCACCACTCCCTCGGATCAAAGCAAAAAGGAGCCACCTTAGTACCATAATACCAAATTAGTTGCAACAAAACAAGTTGAAGATATGAGCACACATGCTACAATAGTCTGTTAGACTTGTAATCCACTCTCTAAACTATAATAACAAATAACCAATTATAATTGTAAATCTATATATACTAGAATGCAAGATATTCTATTGGTAAACTCTTTGGCATTTACAATTGGCATAATTGTATTGATTGAGGACTATACACCTTTCGAATGAAGATTGGATTGATTGTCTAGAATTTTGCTCGTCTTTTTTTGTTGAACATGTATGTGTAACTTACAAGTGTTGATATTTTTATGTTAAAGCTATGAATGGATAATTCTATTATAGTTATTCTATATTTTGGATTTCTCCTTAGATTTATCATTATAGTTTTAGAATGATTTAGCGAATACTCAAAGTTCTTCATGTTAAATATTCTAATAGCATAAGGGATGTAAAGTGTTATGTTAGGTGGTTCAATCTAAGTTTGAATTGTGAGACTCTCTATAGTATATCTCTTGATGCTGCCAATTTCATATCATTCTTATCTCATCTTTCTAACCCTTTGTATTTCTTACTGTAGTCTATAACTCCCCCATATAGTTAGATTAGCTAGGCACAAGAATCAGCCTTCTTAAGAGGTTGGATCAAAAACCCCTATTTTCAAGCCTTTTAATCTCTTGGCCAAATTTTTGAGGGCACATCTCATTGATATAGTAATATTTTGGAACTAGTGAGACCCAAGTCCCATTATTATCTAATTAGATAGCATTCTCCTAATAGCAAAGATTAAATATATTTTTTCAAAAGCTATTTGATTATACACAACATTTTAAAATACCCAGAGGACTCAGGATCTTGGTGAATAGTATTGACCTCATTTGTAGAGAACTACACATTCTCTTGGTGACTCCGTTCAGAAATAGGGATCTTAGGAAATTAGTGAATCTAATAACCCAGTTGCCATTTATCTTGTAATCTTATTCTCACCCGAGCAGTGACTAAAATTTTGGAAGAACCTATCATATTTTTAGAGTTACCACATATGACCTTCAAGAGAAATAAATCATAATCATACCCTTCATCTTCATATTTTTAAGCTCCAAAGAAATTCTAGGATCTACTCATTCTACATATCCTACTTCATCTCATTCAAACACATCCACACAAATGGCTCAAAATCAACCTCTGCAAACTTACCAAGTTGGAATCACACAGGTCCTCCAAATCTATCAAACTAGAATCACATTCCTACTATTGCCCTTAAAGCTTTATCAACATATGATGGCACTGTTTAAATAGCCTATGAACACTACCAATATATGGCATCATCGTATGTAGTCCATAACATTCATGAGGAATACATGATGATAAGATTGTTAACAATATCACTGGAAGGAAATATATTACACTGGTACCAAACCCTTTAGGATGGTTGCATTTTTTCTTAGGCACAGCTAACTGGTATATTGGTGCAAGAATTCAATGAGCAAGCAAATATTTTTTCTCTCTTGATCCAACTTACTACCATTCAAAGGCACCCACAAGATATAGTCATGGATTTTAATATCAGATTTAGCAAAACTTGGTAAAGAGTGCCACATCAAATCAGACCTACAAATTCTTAGGCATTGTACTATTATTTGGGATCTCTTAACACAATTTTATGTTTAATAATTTGTTATTCTAATGTGTTGATATTCCCAAAAATATTTTAGGTAGTTGTAGAGGTAGATAGCACTTAATAGCTATAGGTAGACTTCCACCAAGGAAAGCAATGCCAATTTTTCTTCAGTTTCGATAAACTAAGTTTGAAAAGCAGTCCCCAATGATAATTACTTATATATCTAATGTGATCCTAGTACCTACACCAAAATATCCTACACTACTTGCACCTCCTAAAATACCAGCATTGCCTACTCCAAATCCTCAAGCTACTAGCATAAATGATATTATGACCATATTAAAGAATCTAATCAATGAGATCACAACTATGAAGAGGAGAGAAGTTGAAATAAATTTCCAACCTAGGATATTTTCCTACATGATGAAATATCAAGGTGCTTCTACTAGCAATTTTAAATCAAAGCCTACCATAGTATATAGAAACAAGGATGAATCTCCTTCACCTAGGTCTTAAAAATAGACTATTGGTGATCAACTTGCAGTGAACCGCATGGTGAAAGCACATGCATGTTGCACCAACATCAGTTGTAGAAGGTTACATTAAAATTAGCAGAACGAGCACAAAAGGGTCAGGTAAATATGTTATGGAAAGAAATCTAGAATTTAATGATGCAAGAAGAAGAGTCAATCTCAGTGCTAATGTGATTAGGAAATAAATTGTTGTAGGTATACCCTAAAAAATATGACCCATTCAAAGTACCAACTCAGCAGAGCAAAAAACTAGAAAAGCAAGTTCCTCATCCAAATCTGCCAAAAGAAAAACCCATGCAAGAACCTCTGAAGGAACAACCTAAGGTAATGTAAGGGAAGGAGGCTCAAGCACAAGAGCAAGATAGAAATAAACTTTAATATCCTTCCATCACCAAATGATAAATAATCGAAGCAATGTAAGAATATCAAAAGAAGTTCAATGAGCTAAAAAGAGCAAAAAAGAGGCAGTCAAAATCTTCCAACTTCAACATAGTAAAAAATATTAAGAATATGCCATCTAAATCCAACATGTATGATGCTTTGATTATTTTGGGATAGATTGACCTACTAAGAGCATCACCAAAATCTATTAGATCATAAGATAAGCAACAACCAAAAATTAATCTAGCATAAGGTAAACCTATTCTTGAAGTTGGTAAAAACAAGCCACCACCTTTCTATGTCTCTCTGTATGGAAGGTTGTGTTGTGCATAACTGTATAGTATATTTTTAAGTATAAACTACTATGATTTCAAAAGAAATATGTGAAGAGATGGACATGGAATATCCTCATTCTAGTCCAAGAGTGTTGTAACTAGATGGAAATCTGGTAAAGATAAATGGAGTGATCAAGGATATTCCCATGGTACTGTTTATGATGGTTTAAATCACAGTGATACAAGAGGTAGTGGTTGTGGATTTAGAGCCTTATTTTGGTATGTATCTCTACCATGAATTCACTACTAATCTAGGTGAATATTTATCCCTAGATTATTCACACATGGAATACTCTCATAGGGGAAAAAAGGTTAAAATTCTTGAAAAATTCATCCACCTACTTGATAGGAAAATTTGAAGATGAGGTTCAACAAGATGATAGTGTTGGTATAATTAATAAAGAAATTTATCCAATATAGGAAATCATAGATGAATTGTAGATTGAGGATAAATTCTCAAGTAAGGATTTCAATGTTATGGTCAAGACAAGGATTGGCACCTACTCTATTTCAAAGCCAAAAAAGAAGAAATACCTAGCCATAAAAATAAAGAATCCTAAGAAACATGAGATATGGAAGGTCTATTTTGATGGAGCTAGGTGCAAAAATAGCATGGAATTTGACATGGTATTGATTTCACCATCTAAATAATTTAAAAGACTAATATAAACTAACTTGGAGTTGTACCAACAATATCGTAGAATATGAAGTACTATGCATCAAGCTCAAGCAAGAAAAAAATATGGGAATCAAAGAATTGATAATTTATGGATATTCAGAGCTAGTGGCAAATCAAGTAATAGAGAAATGCAGCAGCAAGCAACATTATCTCAAAGCTTACCAAAATAAAGTTTGGGACCAATTTGAAAGCTTTGAGGCACTGAACATAAAGGTAATTTTGAGGGAATTGAATACACAAGTTGATGCATTGGCTTATCATGGAGCTAAATTGTACCCATATAATTTTAAAAGGAACTAAAGATCTATCAAATTAGCATTCAAGCCATCTATACCACATAAATAAACCTTCTAGCAAGTGTTCAATAATGATAGACAAATAGTAGATTTCTTAATTCAAGAGATAGATTGTGTAAATGCAATAAAAGAACTTGATGAGAATGAAATGATCCAACTGAAGAACAATCATATTTCTAAAGGACTATTCACTCTCGAAATTCTTTTTGATAATAGTGATCGACCAACTAACAAAAAATGAATATCAAGGAACAAGAATTCAAAGAGGTTTAGTTGGAACCTAAGAAGAATCTAAAGGTTGGTATAAGATGTTCTAAAGAAGAAGTGCAATAATTATTAAGTCTATACAAAGAATACCACAACATAATTTTATAGAGTTATTATGACTTGAAGGTCTACAACAAAGAGACCATTAAGCATACCATAGAGTTACTACCCAATTTCAAGCCATTTCAATAAAAATAAATCCTAAGATAGAGGCATTGATGAATATTTTTTTAAGCCATTGAATGTAAATATTATCTATCTAATCAAACACTCAACATGGGTGGCCAACTTGGACCCATTTAGAAATAAAAATAGAGATATTTGCCTTTGCATGGACTTCAAAAACTAGAACAAAATTGGTTGAAGGATCATTATCCTTTGCCCCAGATTGATCAAATTTTGCATATGGTTGTTGGGGAAAAAAGGTTTTCATTGCTAGATAGATTTTCAAGTTTCAACCAAATTTGGGTTAAATATGAGGAAAAATAGAAAACAATGTTCACAACCAAATGGGATACATTTACCTATCAAAGAATACCTTTTGGCTTATCTAATATTAGGGATAATTTCCAAAGGGCTATGGACTTAGCTTTTGGTAAGATTGTGAATAAATGTAGACTCATATTTATAGAGGACATGACAGTCTTCTCTCATCAAAAGGAGAAGCATATTGAACATCTCATAATGGTCTTTCAAAAGTGCAAAGAATTCAAGGTTTCACTCAATCTAAAAAGTCAATTTTCGTTGTTCATGAAGGCAAGCTCCCGGGTCATAAAGTATCAAAATAAGGGCTATCTATTGACCTAGATAGATTCAAAGATATACAAGCACTCCCACCTCCCTAGATCAAAAGAGACTTGCAATCATATTTTGGGTAAATCAACTTCATCCAAAAATTTGTGTCTAATTTTACTCAAATACTCAAGCTTATGATAAATATGTTGAGGAAGTAGGCAGATTTCACGTGGAATAAAGCTAGAAAATAAGCCTTCATAAAAATAAAGGAAGCTATTACCAAAGCCCCGATATTAGTCAATCGTGATTAAAAGAGGGATTTTAACCTCTATGTATTTGGATTAGAAGAAAGTTATGTAGATGTCCTCATTCAAAATGACAAAGATCATAATATGAGACCCATAGATTTCCTAAGCCAAACTCTACAAGACCGTGAAAAGAGGTATAATTTTATAGAAACATAAGTATTTTCTTTGATGAAGTTTCTTAAAAATCTAAGGTAGTACACCTCTCAGAGCATAATGTTGGTGTATGTAGTAAAACTGGATGTCCAAAACTTTGTAGTGCAATGAGAGCTCGATGAAAATTGAGTCAGATGGATCATAAAGATACAATAATACGATATAGAGATCAAGATGACCAAGCTAGTCAAAGGAAGAAAACTATGTGAATAGTTAGCAAACTTTACAACTTCAAACTCCAATTTCTTCAATGAACAAGAAGAACAACATCAGTCGAAAGAGATCCAAATCGAATAGAACACCTAGTTAGATCAATTGACCTATTTTCTTGAGATCAAGAGATATCCATATGGATTTATGGCCTCCTAAAGATGTAAGTATAGGTTGAAAGTATTAAATTACAAGTTGATCAATGGGATATTGTACCAAAATAAAACTTGATGGTGTGTTACTAATATGTGTACAACTAGAAAAGATTGAATATATATTGAAATAATTTCATGTTGACTTCTTAGGAAGATGCTATTTAGGATATAAAATGGCTACTAAGATTCTTATAGTTGGATACTATGAGCCTAACCTATTTTATATTGCTTTCAAAATTGTTAATGCCTATATAAGTGTCAGATTTTTTGACAAAATAAAAAATATAGCCATGTCATTATGGCCAATCATAGCAGAGGAGACCTTTCAACAATGGGTGTTTGACTTCATTGGGATGATTAATCCAAATAACTCTATCAGACACAAGTTTAAATAGATAGCCATTGATTTCTTTACCAGGTGGTCTGAAGCTAAGGCAACCAAGCATGTTGATCAAGATACAGTGATAGAATTTTTGGAAATATTGATCACCAATTTTGGGATCCTTGCTACAATAGTCTTTAACAAAGCTAGAGTATTTATTAGAGCTAAAATAATGGATTTTACGAAGAAATACGGCATTTATTGGAAAGCATCTTCAAATTATTATCCTCAAGGTAAAGGGTTAGCATAATCCACCAACAAGAATTTAATGAAAATAATCAAGCAAAATATTGGTATCAACCAGAAACGTTGGCATTTAATGTTGAACTAAGCATTTTGAGCAGATAGAATAATATTAAAAAAGGCTTTGAAAACTACACCATATGCTTTGGTTTACGAGAAAGAAGTTATTTTGTTGATTAATCTAGAATTACCTACTTTGAATCTTATCAACCAATCATAATTGGTAGATGCTCAACCAATTGAAAATAGGATGGTAGAATTATTGTTGTTAGAAGGAAGCAGATAAAAATCCTACAATAATTTTTGATGGCACCAGACAACTATAAAATGGTGGTTCGATAAAAAAATCATCATTAAAATCCTTCAAAGAAGGTGATCTAGTACTTAAATGGGATGCAAACCACACTAAACTAAGAAAACATGAAAAGTTGGAATCATTATGGTCTGGACCATACCTAATCTCAGGAAGCAAAGAAGTAAATGCATATGAACTACAAGATATGGATGGTTGCATTTTACCAATTCTGATAAACAACCAATATTTAAAAGTTTATGCATAGAAGAGTGTATCCTCTTATGTGTATATATGTAGATAATAACATTTGTAAATAATTGCATAGTGAAAGTAGTGGAAAAAGTGCTTTGTAAATACAAGTTTTTTATTTGCTAAGGTTTATGTCTAGCAGCCGTCAAGTTTTGAATTCTCAGTAATCTCATTGGTCCAAGGGCAGGTAGTTGTAAAAAAGGGATATGCATCGTGAATGCTTACACGAACATGTAGTCTTAAGACAAGGTTTCCCTATAAAAGCTCAGCATGCATAATCTCCAGCATTAATTAGCAATGAACATTCACCACAAAAATTTCTTGCTATAAAAGTAAGGCTAATATGGAATAGTGTGCATTTGTACATTTTCTCAAGAGGGAAAACTCTATCAAATTGCTATTGTATTTTGTAGAATACTTTGTAAAATAAAAAAGCCATATATCTGTTGGTGCCCATATACTCAAAAAAATAGTGAGCTTGCTCAAAATGGCCAAAGGAAGAAGAGGACAAAAGTTGTAGAAGACAACAAAGGCACTGGAGGATCATTGGTCCAATATACATGACCCAATTATTACGATAAAAGAAAAATGGTAAGGCTTCCAAGATAGGTAAAAAATATAAGGAGATATGTATGCTAACAAAATTAATGCCACCCCATGGAACTCTTTCCTGTCAAGGTATATACCCATATTTATCCACTCCTACCTTAAGGTCATCAAGATGGTAGTAAAATACTATGACCTAGATACTCCAATAGTATGTAATGCATAAAATTAGTCATTGTTCATCATAAACAAAGAAAAAATTAGGAATGTGTTTGCAATGGGTGAACAACCAGGTATTAGTATTAAGCATATTAGCATAGTAGAGAAGAAAAAATACTTAGAAAAACCTACTTTCATGGTCTGGCTAAATTTGCACATGGGTAAGGTATCCAATGATTTTCCTAGGAGTCCTATTAAGCTAACAAATTTTAAGGACAAAGAAAATAATATTTTCTATGTTATCTGTAATATTAGGGCAAGATTCTAATGAATTGGTATACTATTTTTAGTTATCCCTTCCTTATGTGGTCATCAATGTGAGAAATTATGAAAGGTCCATTGCTTCCAAGCCTATTTTCTTTGTTTGGGTCCAATTCTTGAGCTCTCAAATTCATAGTCAACTAGTAGCTTTGAAACTAGGGGAAAGTGATAAATTTTGTTATCCTTCATTTTTAGCCTAGCTTTTCCTTTTCTACATACCCCTTGAATCTCATAATATCAGTATGGTTAAATCAGATAACAACCAACCTTACTCAATAGTGGATTGGACCCCAATCCTTAGATAAACCTCTCCATATATACCATTCAATATAATATTTCTTAGCTTCACATTATCCTTTGTCTACAGCCCAATACCCCATCTCAATTTTAAATTTGTAGATAAACTAAGAGGAAAGAAAAGAGAAATTAAGGACTGGTACTTTTTGTTGGAAGCCACAATAATTTGAGTTTATGGTTTTTTGGAACATCCTATATGTTTCCATACTATGTGAGAGATTGAATATTTGGCATGGGACTCTATAGGTAGATAGATGAAATACATGAACATTTTGTCTCCCATGACAAAAAATCTTACACCTACCATTGCCTCTTTGGGCTGGAAGACATAACAATGATGACAAGGGAACAAGCAAAGTTTCTTGATGAAAAGCTCAATTCTCTATAGCTATCAATCATGCCTCACATATGGTATTATGACCCAAAAGGAAAATTCAAGGTCAAACTGGCCCAACTCAATCATAAGCCACCTACATTTGATCATTTGCTACAACCAAAAATTGAACAATATAGAAATAACCATGAAGGTAATGCAATGGAAATAAACATTCTACAAATGCAAGAGAGGCACCCATGGAGGAAATGTTATGAATATAAACATATTTATGATTCGACAAAAAATAAAGAGCAGTGGATACATGAAGATCTCATAACCAAAATTAAATAATATCTGGGATGGGATGAAGGTTAAAGAATGGTGTATATCATACTATGAGTGTGGTACTCATAATAAAGCTTTTTCCATTACCTCTGACAAGCATTTTAAGAAAGAATTCAAATCCAAATATCAAAAATGGATGAATGAGCACAAGGGAGAAATATACCCAATCCTAGTAAAAATAATAGATGAAGAAGAAGAAGCACCTGAAGAAAATAGTGAATTCCTCATGTAGCTTCCCCATAGGCATCTCCCTTGATAGGTAATGAAATTTCATAGGAATATATCAGTATAAAGGAAGCACCTTACAGAGAAGACAAAGAACACAAGATGAAGCATCTAAGGACACTCTGGTAATCAAATCCACATCAAATTTTAGTGAGGGTGAGTCAATAGAGCAAGATGTGAAGGCAAAAGCACCATATAAGGTGGCATCCATAAAAAATATAACCAAATAAATAGGTACAAAAAAGGCCAGACCCTCAACTCTATAAGGGAAACCCGATGAAAAGTAGCATAAAAAAGAACATCCAAGCATTGGAGAAGAGTTGAAGAGAACATTTAAAAGATTTTATATGGAACAATTTGCTAAGTGGTTTAATGAACATGTTGAAATAGTAGATGCAATAATGTGGAAGACAATATTAGAAGTATAAGGAGGAGGTATTTTCACTTCCCTTTTATCTCTTGATGAAATATTTCAACCTCCTTAATAGCCCTTGTCTAATCAGCCACATCCACCACCTATCCTTGCTGATGAAACCGTTGTCTTACCCACCATATCCTTAGCAATAAGGAGGCACAAATTACCCATCCAATGTAAATATCCAAACCCCTATAAATTATAATACTATAATAGTAAACCCTTCATTCTCAAAGTTTTCACCCTTCCACTCTGTCTTCACTCCATACCCTATTATCAAGCACTCTCTATCAAAAGTTTTTTCAATTATTCAAGACATTGAAGCAAACATGCGGAGGTGGACAAGCATCAACCACTATAAGATGAAATAAAATTAGTGACTAATTGAACGTATGATGGTGTTGATCCAATTGCTAGAGCGCATGTCAAGATGATTGTGCAACCAAAGGTGGTCAAGCTATTTGTAGAAATGACTATGGAAGATTAAAATATCAAGATACAAAAATATAATATTTTTTAGGTACCTAAGAGAGACACGCTCTAGGCTCTGCATATCGAAGTAGACACTTTATTCTTGTAGAGCATCTAGTCAGATGTAAATTTGACAACAACAAAAAGAAAAGTAAAAAACCTTGAGCAAATAATAAGCAAAGATATAATAGAAAAATATAGCCTAAAGAATGAAGTCTTAGAACTCAAATAGATAATAAACAGATCTCCCATAAAAGAGCAACTACAACAAAAGGGTGAGGAGATATAGAAGTTGAAAGAAAAATTATAGTAGGACTATGATAAGGTGCATGCACAAACACAAGAATTGCAAAAGGCAAGAGCTAAGCTCCAAATCCAAGAGGAAATCCTAGTAGAAATTCAATCAAAACTAGAAAAGGAAAAGGGGAATCCCAAAGGCCAAAGGATCTCCAAGGATATGTTAAAAAGTTTTAGAAGTCAATACTGGATGAAGATTAATAATATTGCAATGAAGGTAACCCCTCTAATGATATGAACAATCAGTATAGAGAAATTAATATGATATGCCATAGAAGAATTCACCATAGTTAGGGAAGAAGTGATGAGCAAGATATAGAAAGTAGAAGTAGCCCAACAAATGATTGAGACAAAAGAGCTACACCCACAGTTGCTCAAATGCTCGAATAGATATCTATGGTTATCCAAGTCTAGAACTAACTAAATCATTGAGGTAAGTTGGGTATTTGTAGAATGTGAAGAGATACTTAATACTCTTTAAGCAAGCAACAATAAGATCAAGCTGGAAATTCAAAAACTCATAGATCTGGATTTTACTATATTTTAGGATGCAAATGGGTGTTTCCATAAGAATGAGCAGTTGAGTGAACTTTTGGATCAACAGGTGAATGATGTAAGTGAAGTGGATGCATTTCTAGAGTTTTTTATGATAGATCAAGTCATTGTATTCTTTCATAGGTTCACTATGCTCCTCATAAAAATCATATAATTGATAAAGAGGTACAAGGATCCCTCCTAAAATACTATCAGGTATAGAGGATCCTCCAAGAATTTGGGATAATAAAAACTCCTTTGTAGAGATCATGGGATAAAATGTGTAGATTTTTCTAGTTGCAAGGATAGTCTTCAATAGCCAAGATAGATGAACAATAGGGAGAAACATCAGGAGAAGCTTTAGAGGAAACCTTAGAAATTGATAGTTCTTGAGATGGTCTTTGTGCACAACAAGGTTCAGGTTTCATTTTTATTTTGTTTCAAATTTTGACTTCATGGCTCAATGGATAAGGCTAGACAAGTTCATTGCTTCTACAAGTATAAACCGCCCATGCAAGGCACCAATTATGTAGGTGAAATTTTTACCCACATCCATCTAATAGGGAGATGAATTTTGTCTACACAAAATATTGCATTCTGCTATAAAAGTGTTGGGAACCCATCCTAACACCTTGATTTAATAGTCCTCGTGGAACGTGGATAACACCTATATTAATATTTTGTTATAGTTTTGGATTAAGAAACACCTAGCCAAATGGTGCCCTTCTATGTAATCATTTTTCAAGAATGTAATTGATTGTAGGTAGGAGATTCTAGCCTAGGTGGCATTTTGCATGTAAGCCAACCTTGGGAGTTAGGTGTTAGAGGAATTCCTTAAAACTACGAGGGGTAATATTATATGTATATTTTTGCATAACTGAATGAAGTATTGAAGGAGGTTTCCCCTCGAAGAGGTTTGCAATTTAGTGCTATTGTGATATTGTTCCATTTCTACAAGTTTTTCTATTTTGTTTAACCTACAACCAAAAAAATTGAACTTGTTACCGTATCCTTCATAAAATTTGAGCATACAAAGAAGACATCCCTATTCCAAAGTTCTTGCATGCAAAACAGACAATACAAAAGCGCAGAAGAGTATAACAGGTAGACAAAAAAATTAGAGTCTAAAATAGGGGAAACATGGGGGTCATAGTTAGTTATAGTCAGGAAATTATGTTATTAATAGTCATTATAGGGTGGTCAGGATATTAGTGTCATAACAGTTACCTATGATAGTCAAAATAGTTAGTTGTGACAATCTCAACAAAAATAGACAAGAATATTTGTGATAGAGTTAGAATCGAATAGGGGATAGAATAGTGTCAAGAATCAGTCAATCATCAGATTAGTCAAAACAAATCGTTAGAAAAGGGTGTTTGACACATAACTCAATTTTCAAACCAAACCTCTAGAGAAAAAATTGACCACACCAGTAGACTCGTCAAAATAGCAGTATAAAAAAATGTCTATAGTACCCAAAATTAGTGTTGTGGTAAATAGTAACTCCTAAAACCACCTTTCTATTTTTAGTAAGTTCCACAAAATGGGATACAAACCTTTAAATATGGTTGGGGGTACTCAAAAAAAAGAATTATATAAGGAATTTCAATCCAAAGTGGATGTTATGGGCAATAAACTATGGGATACAGCTAACAAAAGCCTATAGGGGATATAGTCAAAACTCCAATATTTCCAGGAAGAAGAAATTGGTACAAGAAACCACCAATAAATTATACCAACTCATAATGGAATAAGATTATCAAAATCATATTTTCCCAAGTTTGATGAAAAATATCCTAAGGGAAGGATTTGTAAGGCATAACAACATTCCACTCTTCATAATGTTGATTGTTTCCTATGGTTCACCATGGTTTCTTTTAATTTTGAATTAGATGCACTCCATTGGTTTTTATGGCTTAAAAAGGCCGAACCTGAGCTTTCTTGGTTTGAATTTAGGCAATTCCTACTTACTCGCTTTGGTCCTAGTAATTTTGAATATTTTACAAGAGCCCTTTTCAAACTCAAACAAACCTCAACCATTCGATAATACCAAGCTCAATTTGAAAAACTTGCCAATCAAACCACTGGTTTAAGTTCTGACTCTTTTCAAATTTGTTTTGTGAGTGGACTGAAGAATGACATCAGGGCTGAGGTTAAGTTGTTGTGACCTTAATCACTACCATATGCCATACAATTGGCCAAATTGGTAGAAGATAAATTCAAGGCTCTCAATCGAACTTCTAAATTTCCTCAATTTAAGCCATATTTTTTGACCAAGCCAATGCCAAGTCCTACTACTACTAAATATCCACCTATAAAATGATTGAGTTATGAGGATGTGGACAATAGAAAGGCACAAGGGTTATGTTACAATTGTGATGAAAAATATTCCACATGGCTAGGTGTATGAAACAAAAATTTTACTTGCTCGATATGGATGAAGTTCCCACTAAAAAATATTCTAAGGATGAGGAGGATCCTCAAGAAATAGAAACCATAGACCAGACAGTCGAGCAAGAGGAAACCCAACCAAAAAATTGTATCCATGCTTCAAGATTATCCATCCCCAAAACTATGAAGGTGATTGGCTATTTCAAGGGACAAAGGGTCATCATATTGATTGATTCTAGTAGTACACATAATTTTATTGATCCACATGTATCCAAACAGGAAAATTATTACATCACCACATGTAATTCATTTGAAGTCATGATTGCTAATGGTGGAACCCTACCATGCAAAGGCAAATATCATAATGTTAAACTCAAAATTGGGGACTATAATCTCAAGTTTGACATGTTTGCCTTACCCTTAGGAGGGTGTGATATAGTTTTAGGAGCACAATGGTTAAGAATGTTAGGACTAGTCTTATGGTATTTTGTAGAATTATGGGTGAAATTTAGTCAAGACGTGTACGAATATACTTTTTGTGGCACAAATGCAGGAGTAGTTCAGTTTATTTCTTCTCATAAGATAGAAAAATTGTTAAATAAATATTCCCATGGCATGGTAGCCCAACTTTTTGCTATCATCACACCCAAATAAGGGGATTCTAATCACCCATAGCAATTATAGGGTATATTAAAAAAGTACGCTCATGTCTTTGAGGAACCCAAGGGACTTTCTCCTCAACACTCACATGATCATGCAATACAAATTTTTCTTGGCAGTCTATCTCCCAATGTTCATTCAAACTGGTATGCTTATGCTCAGAAAACAAAATTTGAGAAAATTGTACAAGAACTTTGAGCTTCTAGAATTATCCATTCTAGTGTTAGCCCCTATTCCTCACCAATGTTTCTCGTAAGAAAAAAGAATGGCACTCGGTGCTTGTGTGTGGATTATCAGGATCTTAACAAAATAACTATTAAGGATAAGTTCTCTATTTCTATCATTGATGAACTACTTGATGAGTTGCATGGGGCTTAGAATTTTCCAAGTTGGATTTACGATCAGGCTACCACCAAATCTGCATTAAGAATGAAGATATTCCCAAAACTGCTTTTCAAACTCTTGAAGGGCATTATGAGTGTTTGATTATGCCTTTTGGGTTGACCAATGTCCCTTCCACATTTTAGAGTTTGATGAATTCTATTTTTCATCGTCATATTTGTAAATTCATTTTAGTATTTTTTATGACATATTGATCTATAGTCACGGATGGGAGGATCATCTTCACCACTTAGATGAAACCCTCAAAAAAATTTCTAACCATTAGACTTATACAAAACAATCAAAATATTCATTTGGCTAGTAGGAGGTTGAGTATTTGGGATACATAATCACTAAGGAGATCTTTCAAGTTGATTCCAATATTGGCCTATACCTCATACATTGAATGGAATTTGTGGATTCTTGGGTCTTACAGGATATTACAATAAATTTGTGAAAAAATATGGAAAGATAGTAGCTTCCCTAAAAACCATGTTGAGGAAGAATTCCTTTGTATGGACTAATTTCGCTAAGAAGGCTTTTGTTCATTAGAATTATGCTATGACCACCACACCTATTTTGGCAATGCTAGATTTTTATAAACCCTTTTTCATTGAGAGTGATACATCGGGCATGAGCATTGGTATAGTTATCATGCAAGAGGTTCGACCGTTGGATTTTACTAGCAAGGCACTCTCCCCTTGAAATTTGGGAAAATCCACTTATAAGAAGGAAATGCTTGTCATTTTACATGTTTTCATCCATTTGCATCCATATCTTATTGGCCATTAGGTTTCCATTAAAACTGATCATCAAAGTCTAAAATATTTTTTAGAACAAAGAGTGGCTACTCTGGAACAACAAAAATATATCTCCAAATTATTGGGTTATGACTATGACATCTATTATAAAAGAGGTTATGAGAATGTGGTTGCAGATGCCTTGTTTCATCTCCATGAAGATCAGACTATGTTGCATGTTATTTCCACTCTCCTTGCACAATGGATTCATCAATTTCATGAGGATCCAAACAAGGATTCCTCATTACAAAATCTCCTTTGCACTCTCCAAGAGGATCCTCATTCCCACCTTGGCTATGCTTAGGATGGTCAAGATATACAGTTTCATGACCGTTTGGTTATACCATTTTAGTCTCAAATCAAGGACCTCCTCATTCAAGAAATGCATGCTTCTCCCACAATTGGTCATTCAATTTTTCTTAAAATATATACCTGAACAAAGCATACTTTTTTTGGAGGGGAATGAAAAAGGACATCCAAAAAAAATTTAGTCGAATGTGATTGTTGCCAGTGCATGAAAGGTAAAACTGTGAGTTCTCCAAGGACACTTCAACCTTTGCCCATTCTTGAGCAGGTTTGGACAGACATATCTATGGAATTTATTGAAGAGCTACCAAAATCTGAAGGAAATTTGGTTTTCTAGTGATAGTGGATTATCTTTCAAAGTATGCTCACTTATGTTCCCTATCCCATCCTTATATTGCATCCATTATCACCCAAATCTTCCTTGACTCCATATTTCACCTCCATGGGATGCCTAAATCCATTGTCTCTAATTAGGATCCTACCTTCACCAGTCACTTTTAGAAGTAATTATTCAAGTTGCAGGGAACCTCAAGATGAGTTTAGCCTACCATCCTCAAATCGATGGTCAAACCAAAATTGTCAATAAATGCTTGGAAACCTACCTTTTTTGCTTCACTTCTAAACATCCTACTCATTGGGCTAAGTGGCTACCCTTGACTGAATGGTGGTATAACATCACCTATCACTCAACCACTAAGGTGACTCCATTTGAAGTAGTCTATGGTTATCTTCCACCTACTCAAACTTCTTACATTCTAGGTAGCTTCAAGGTTCAAGTTGTGGATTCCACTCTCCATCAATGTGACTTCATTCTTCACCAACTCAAGCTCAACTTGGATATGGCTCAGAACCGTATGAAACAAAAAATAGATTAACATCATATTGAACGTAGCTTTGTCATTAGTGACATAGTCTTTCTTTGATTAAAACCATACAAAAAATCATCTCTCCAATTGTGTGGTTATCAAAAATTTATTGCCAAATACTATAGTCTTTATCGGGTATTGCAGAGGATTGGGAATACAATGTATAAACTAGCCTTTTTGCCTAGTTTCAAACTTCATCTAGTATTCCATGTATCATCCCTCAAGTAGGTTATTGGCAATAGGGTGCAGGTGCAGTCTACACTTCAATATTTGGATGGGAAAATATCCATATTCTTGAACCTAAATACATTCTTGATCGAAGATTACATACCCTTCGTCAACATGTTATCATAGATATCCTATTCCAATGGCATAGCTTACAACTAAAATATTGTTGGAAATTTTGAGTCCCTAAGTCAAAGTTGTCATTGATGTCAAGATGCCAGTGATAGTTCTTCTCTAGTTCGAGTGCAAAGTTTAATGGGTTAAAATATTTTTATTTTACACCCAAAAGAATGGGTCAGAAAATGGTTTCAGTTCTCCTTTGGAAGAAAATATATTTGAGGCAATGGAAGGATATAATATTATAATATTTATCCAAGGTGGTGAAAAACCCAAATAAATTATTATAATTTTAATTATAATATTATTTGGTTTACAAAGGACAATTAATAATTTTTTATAAAACCCTAAGGTTGGGTTTTTGAGGGAAAAATATTTCAAAGCGCAAAGTTTAAAGTAAATTAAACCCAAATGTTGGGTTTAATAAAAGGTATTCGAAGCCTTTACCACCAACGTCATGGAAGGAAGCACATGAGCACCGACATCGTTAATGCAATGAAGAAACATATAAATATGCCCAACAAACCTAAGTTTTATTTACCCTTGCTCAAATTAATAATCAGTGGCATGGGAAAAGAGAGCTTGTGCATTTATGAAAACGTGGCAGCGAAGGAATAAAGGAGGAATTTTTCATCCTCAAGTTTCATTGGGCAAGCATGACTTAGTGGTAGTTGGGAAAGCGCAAAGGCGCTGGCAACAAGGTGGTTGACGTTTCGAATCCCCGTGTGCATTGTTTGGTGAGTTGAATGAGGTTCCCAAGGCGCATGACCTTTTGCCCTTGGTGGAAGGTGATGCAATATTAAGAAGCATGTGGTACTTCTTTAGTGTTGAACGAGCGCTTGGCTCGTGTGATGACTTTGGCTGCGGTTAAGGCGCTTGTGGTGAGATGAGGTTGAGGGTTCGATTCCCTCCGAAGACAAGGTATTTAATTTTAATTTAAATTTTGTTAGGTGCCTAATGTTGGAGGAATAAGGGTGCATAAGAGATTATTATTTTTATACATTAAGGAATGAAGTTTATGGTCAATTTTTGTTGAGGATTATTGTGGAAGGTTTGATATTTGAAGTTTATGGTGAATGTTTGTTGAGAATTATTTTGGAGGTGTTGATATTTGAGATTTATTATTTTAGGAGTAATAAGGAGTTTTAGTAAAGTCTTAATTAATTTCTTATTAATACTTTTGAGCATTATTTTTGTATAAGGGTTTTTCTATTTAAATAAGACTATGGTGAATTTTTTTTTTTTTTTTAAGCGAAAAACCCCTTGCGGGGCCACCTTGGTCTGAGAGACCATGAACAGGGGGTTCTACACCGTCAAAGTCACCCGGGAGTCACACTCGACCCTACCCATACCAACATTATCAATTGGATTTTGGATACCCAATTCAGCCTTTTGGTAGGGTGGAGATTTGAACCTAGGACCTCCCTTGGAGGATTACCCTCTCTCCAACTCACCTACAACACCTGGGTGGTGAACTTTATTTTTGAGTTGGAGTAATAAGGTGTATTTTGGGTCATTATTTTGTATTGTGATTTGATTGAAGTCTTCTAACCCTTATTGAGATTGGAAAAGAGAAATTTGTGTGGCAGATTTGTGAGATCAACTCCTTGTCAAGCAAAACTGTGTGGGCAAATTCTTCTTTGGTTGAGTTGGTTGTTTGGCTTACTTGAAAATTAAGTTTGGAGTGAAAAGGATTTGATTAGGGTTTCCTTTTCGAAAGTGTTTGAGTTGATGCTTCAAGGTTTTCTAAAATTAAGATTTGTGATTAAAACCTTATTTTATAAGCATTGTTGTTGAGATCATTGGTTGAGTGAAGTGTTTGAGTTAATGCTTCAAGGTTTTTTGAAATTGAGAGTTGTGTTTAAAATCTTACTTGATAAGCATGGTTGTTGAAGTGAGTTATTATGCAAATAACTTGAACTAGGGATTGAAAACATCATGAGTATAATTTTTATGTGAGATTTATTATTAAGAATTGTTGGAAACATTTTGAGTTGGATGATACATGCTTGGACTAGGGTTTGTGAGCAAGAGTTGTTTCTTGAAGTGATTGGTTGAGTAGAGTTGATTGAGCCTAGTCAAGTGGATGTATGAAGTGATTTTTCAAGTTCCATAAAACAAACTATTCTATATTCTGATTTGATTTGTGAAAGAGATTGAGTTGTGTGAATAGAACATATTGAGTCTCTAACAATTCTCTTTATGCTTCTATGAGATTGAGTTGAGAAAGTGATTGAGTTTTGAGAATATAACATATTGAGTCTCTAACAATTCTCTTTATGCTTCTATGATATTGAGTTGAGAAAGTGATTGAGTTTTGAGTATAGAACATATTGATTCTAACAATTCTCTTTATGCTTCTATGATATTGATTTGATTTGAGAAAGTGATTGAGCATTGAGTATAGAACATATTAAGTCTCTAAAAATTCTCTTTATGTTTCTATAAGATTGGACAAGTTCTGTGTGGACTTGTTAAGCAGATTTGAGGTAAGTCTTTGAGAAGACTTGTGGACTGATTTTGTGTGAGCTTTTGTGGAATCTTACAATACAGATTTGGTTAAGTCCTAGAGAGGACTTATTGAGCATATTTGAACAAGTTCTAGAGAGGACTTGTAGAGCATATTTGAACAAGTTCTAGAGAGGACTTGTAGAGCAGATTTGAACAAGTTCTAGAGAGGACTTGTAGAGCAGATTTGAACAAGTTCTAGAGAGGACTTGTAGAGAATATTTGAGCAAGTTCTAGAGATGACTTGTGGACAGATTGGTGTGAGATTTTGTGGAAGCTTACAAGGTAGATTTAAGAGTATATTTTGGTGCATATTTAAGGACAGGTTTGTGCCAGACCAGAGATAGATATTGAGAAGATTTGGACAGGTTCTGAGTGGACCTATTGATCATATTTGGATAGGTTCTAAGTGGACCTATTGAGAAAATTTGAGTAGGTTCTGAGTGGACCTATTGAGCATATTTGAGTAGGTTCTGAGTGGACCTATTGAGTATATTTGAGTAAGTTCTGAGTGGATCTATTGAGCATATTTGAGAAGGTTTTGAGTGGACCTATTGAGCAGATTTGAGAAGGTTTTGAGTGGACCTGTTGAGCATATTTGAGTAGGTTCTGAGTGGAACTATTAAGCATATTTGTGCTAGACTGACTGGACTGTGTTTAGTGCATATTTGAGTGGACTTGTGCTAGACCGACTGGACTATGTTTAGTGCAAGATTTGAGTAGATTTGTGCTATACTAAATGGACTATGTTTAGTGTATATTTAAGTGAGCTTATTGAGCAAACTTGTGCTAGATGGACTGGATTGTGTTTAGTGCAAGATATTAAGTAGAGCTATGCTAGACCAACTGGACTATGTGTAGTATAGAATTGAGACAGGGCTTTGGAGGTGACAGAGCAGAGAAGATAGAGTCTCCAGTGGATAGATATCCATCAGCCAATGCAGTGAGGATAGGTATTTTGAGTGGGGATAAGAGTCTTCAGTGGAGAGAGATCTACAAGCCAGTGTAGTGGAGGCAGTAGTCTTCTAGAGGATCACCAACCAGATCATAGGAGAAGGAGTTCTCTTGTGGATAGATATCCACAAACTAGAGTTAAGGTATCAGCATCTCCTTTGGACATAGGTCCATAAACATTGTAATTGGAAAGGATTCCCAAGAGATTATTTGAGAAATATTTAGAATAAATATTTTCTCTGTGGATGTAACCCACATTGGGTGAACCATGTTAAATTGGTATCTCTATTGTGTGTGATGATTTGTGTATTGCTTTGGTTATTGCTATTGATATTTCCATTGATTATATTGATTAATATTATTTGGGAAAGAAATGTAAAAAGTGATCTTATACTTTTCACCCCCTCTCAGTATAAGCTTGTGTTCTTCAAAGATACAATATGGGAACCTCTTCAACAACTCCAGCAACAGTTTCCACATCTTCAACTTTGAGGACAAAGCTTTTTAAATGGGAAGGGCATGTTAGGACCCCATCCTAACACCTTGATGTAATAGTCCTCATGGAACATGGGTAATACCCATGTTAATATTTTGTAATGTTTTTTATAGTTTTGGATTAATAAGTACCTAACAAAATAGTTCCCTTCCATGTAACCATTTTTCAAGAATGTAACCGATTGTAGGTAGGATATTCTAGCCCGGGTGGCATTTTGCATGTAAGCCAACCTTGGGAGTTAGGTGTTAGAGTAATTCCTTAAAAATGTAAGGGGTGGTATTGTATTCATATTTTTACATAATTGAATGAAGTATTGAAAGAGGTTGCTCCCTCGAAGAGGCTTGTGATTCAATGCTATTGTGAGATTGTTCCTTTTTTACAATTTATTTTTATAGTGTGTTGTGATCATATATGTTTATTTTTTGTATGTGTGAGTGTGTTTATTTTTAATTGTAGATTCCTAACAAAAAAAATTTAGATAGTTTAGAATAAATTTCAGATCGAAGAAAATAAAAATTGCTAAGTATAAAACACTACCAGATATTTTGAATGCAAATGTCAGCATGAGTTTCAAAAATATCCAACATCTGACAACCAACCATCAAATATACTTGGCGAGTCATAATTTTGACTAAGCAATATGACAATATGGACTGAAGAATTGATGTGAGCAGATGGATGGTTTAAATCTAATGTTTGGTAACTTGAGCAGTTAATGATGTTGATATCAGCAAGGGAGAACAAAATATCTGGCTTGATATAAAGAACATTCAATACCTTAAAGTAGAAAATTGGCTAAGGATCCAACACCCGAAACAATAATGGAGCCTATTGGGTGTATTGATTTGCAATATCAAAAAAATTTGAATGCATATGTTAGCAGGTGCATTATAAAACCTGGCCCAACAACAAGATCAAAGCAAAATTGGCTAAAGTAAAAATTGAACCCAATGTCTGACAAGACACTTCATCAAGATTAGAGATCAAAGAGTTGTCAGATAATGTTGAACACTAATGTCAACAAGGGATGCTAAAAATTTTGACAAAAAATAATTAAGAGCCCAATGCCTAGTAAAATAAGAGCTAAAAAAATATTAAAGTTAAAGGGTACGCCTAACTACCAAGACATGCTCTCGATAGATGAATCTACTATCATAGAACCCCAAAAAACTCAAAAACTTCTTCTATAGACACTTATGTTGTTGCAACTAGAAATTTAGTTGGGTAGCTAAAAGCACAATAGACATGTCAAAAAAATTAGTGCAGCTGATGAAGACACGACAACCACCACTCCCTTAAATTAAGCAAAAAGGAGCCACCTCAGTACAATGATATAAAATCAGTTGCAACAAAACAAGCTAAAGACATGAGCACACACTCTACAACAACCTGTCAAACCTACAATAAACTCTCTAAACCTTAATAGTAAATAACCAATTGTAATTGTAAATCTATATATATTAGAATGTAAGACACTATAATGGTCGACTTTTTAGCATTTACAATTGGCATAATTGTATTTATTGAGGACTATATACCTTTTGAATGTAGATTGGATTGTTGTCTAGACTTTTTCTCATCTCTATTTGTTAAATATGTGTGTATGTTTTACTGAGTGCTAATGATTTTCTATTAAAGCTAGGAATGGATAATTATGTTATAGTTATTCTGCATTTTGGATTTCTCCTTGAATTCATCATTATAGGTTTGGAATAATTTAGTGAATACTCAAAGTTCGTGTTAGGTGGTTCAATTAGGGATGTAAAGTGTTTTGTTAGGTGGTTCAATCTAAGTTTGAATTACAAGAATATTTGCAGTATATCTCTTGATGTTGCCAATTTTGTACTAATTTTACCTCATCTTTCTAACCCTTTGCATTTCTTACTCTAATCTACAACCCCCCTCCACCATTTAGTTAGATTAGCTAGGCATAAAAATGGGCCTTCCCTGGAGGTTGGCTTAGAAACCCCCTATTTTTGAGCCTTCCAATATCTTGGGAGAAGTCTTGAGGGCGCATCTCATTGACATAGGTGGATTTTGGAGCCAATAATTACTTGAAAATTTTAAAATGAAAAATTTGTAAACCCAGAGATACTTGAGACACCTCTAGTCTTAGTCACTATCTATTGTCAATTAATCAGAAGTCTTCTATATTTAACAAATACCAAACTAGATATAGTTTTTGTTGTAAATTATTTTTCAAGATTTATGCATGAACCTAGAGAAAGTCATTGGAAAACCATAAAAAAAATACTACAATATATTAGCAAGACTATGGAATATGGGCTAATATATAAAAAAGATGATAATTTTTGTCCATATGGATATTTAGATTTTGATTATGATAGATTTATAGATGACAAAAAATCTGCATTAATCTATGTTTTCTATCTTGGTTTTGGACCTCTTTTTTGCTATAGTAAAAAATAGCATGCAGTCGCACTTTCATCTATAGAGGTAGAAAATCATTCAGCAAAAGATGTAATCTGTGAAGCACTTTAGTTATAGTACATATTGTTATATATGAAAATTAGAAGAACTCCTACAATAATAAATTGTGATAATCAAGGAGTACTTAAATTAATCAAAAATTTGGTGATTCATGAAATAATAAAACACATTGAAGGTCAATGTCATTCTTTTGAAGGATCATGTTCAAAATCATCATATTCAGTTAAAACATATTTCTACTGAGGTTCAGATTATAGATATTTTTACAAAAGCACTTGGTCAAAAAAAAAATTATACATTCTAGAATCATCTATGTACACCAAGAATAGCTTATATCAAATAATGTAATACAAGGGAGTGTTAGAGAATATTACATTATTTGATATATTAGGATTTGAGTATGTGCAGGATGTGCATGTGTCATGTAAGTAGGTATGTTAGTAATTAAAATACTAAGCATCTTGTATACAAGTGGCAATATAAGAAGCCAAAAATCATATGGAAAGCAACAATCAAGAATTGAAAAGGTATCTTGTACATCTATATTATGGAGAAAAACCTCCATGAAATGTATCTGAAAAAGAGTAAATATCAAGTATGTATATTTGACACATAAATTTATATTGTAAGTGTTCTTCATGCATGCACATGAATGATTTTGGCCATTTATATTCATATTTGATATTATAAGTGAATGTTATTTCATTATTATATTGGCCTAGATATATATTTGATTGCTCATATATATAATTCTACTCTTGATTATTGATATTTTGACCTATAATATTATGGCTTATTTATATTGGGACCTATGATATTTTGAGATAGTAAGGTTTAAAAACCAACACTGATCATCTAATGGAGATGGTTTTATAATTTTTTATTGATATTTGAAGGATATATAAGCCTTGAAAGTTATTTTATCTATGTTGCTAGGGGTATTGCCAAGTCTACAATGCTTGAATTTAAGCAGGTTTGGGGTGTTAAAGTTATGGGACATAGGCATATAGGTAATTACTAGAAATATTATTCTAAGCTTGCTCTAATGGGAAAGGTTATTGGCCATTTTGGATAGTTTACACTACACAAAAATAATAATAAGCATCATGAAAAACTCAAGGCACATAGAAATTAGGCATATTTGATTAGAAGCTTTCAACTAAGAAACTAAGTTTTTAGATTGTTGACTATTATGCACAAGCCCAAGAAAATAAAAGAAAATTTATCAAAATTGAAAAAGTGGGTCCCTAGTCCATGTATACTAGGGCGTGTTGTACAAGCACACCAACAAGGCACTCCCATAATATTGATTGTGCCAAGTACATCTCCAACCATATGGATATTCAATTAAAATAATTCAAGGAAGAAATGAAGATTAATTATATTTCCTACCTAGTTTGGCTAATCCTATACTAGAAGAAAAGTTTATATCCTACTTTATAGCTACACTATGTATGCAAGTATGGACAACCTCTAAGTATAGTGGAGTGCACAAACATATGTTATCGATAAGCGAGAGAGATCTTGTACCTCTTCTATGATGATGTCATCATGAAAAATTTTAAAGGTATACCAAGACTTTTATTTGGGGAGGACCAAATCCTTCATTTGCCTTTATGGCTTCTCAATCATACCCTTTGAGTTGCTTATAAGATTCTCTAACTACATGTTCAACATATACTATGTAAGGCAACTCAACTATATTGATTTGAAATACTTTAAAGGGTATAAGAAAACCACCTTTCACTTGCTCAAACAACAAATCATAAGCGTCATTCATAATATGTGTGGGTTCTATATGATGGTAGAGATAATATTGAGATATGATTTTTGAACAACTTAGTGATTGATGATACTGGATAAGGAAATATCCCTTGCCACTATGGGGAGTATTAGATATTATGAAGATAAAATACAAATTTGGTATGAAAATCCCCCAGAGTGGCACACCTACTATAACAAATAGAAGGGTGAATTTGACCCAAATATTAAGTGAAACCATAAGAATTTTTTGGCACTCTGGAAGCTTGGATACAATGACAAAAAAATCCTTGTGTGGTAACTTATGAGATATAAAATAGACATAATAACCAACTCTACAAGAGACAGTCTGTTTGATGTTAAATTTTTTACCACCTGGGATAAAAGACATACTAAAGACACAAGAAGAGATTAATTCATCATGGAATCAACAATAGGCATCTCAACCCCACAAAGATAAGCCCAAAAAATAGATAGCATCAGTGATTACCATCTTACTTGCATTGACAACTCTAGTAGTGGTTAGTATAGTAGTTAGATAGACAATTATCAAAGAGTAAAAGGGGGTTTTAAAGATATGGTTTGATGTTTGTTGAGGTAGTTGTAGTAATATAAAAATAATAAGGGTAGTAAACATAAATCAAATAGGGGAAATACCTCATGGAGGCTTCTCTCATGGATTGAAAATATCTAATCCAATGGCCAAAACTGCATGAATTATCACCATAAATTCACCATTAATCACTCCACCTTCTTTATCTACTATTTATTCCTCTATATTTGATCCCCTTTCTCTCTCAATCACATATTCTACTCCTATTTTCACTCCTTTTTCCATTCTCCTATTGTGTTTCTTCCATAATTCACTAGTATAGCATATGTTTCTCTAAGAGGCTCCTTGCTTCACAACTCTCCATGAGGTACTCTTTCTCCATCGATCATGGTCATAATAGGAACAACTCAAATCACCTTATTTCCTTCCCCAATTATCCAAACCCTCATTTCATAACCATTGGTCCCTCAAACCATGTCATCCCTTTTGGACACCTTAGTCAGATTGACAACTCATCCCACTTCTTCCATTCTCATTTTATTCCCTACTATCACCACTTAGTCCATACCACTTATTATGCCATCAAACTCTATTCATCCACTATCCCAAGCATGGCAACTTATCCTATAGGTGATGATACCCATTATCCTTACCTAAGGAACTAAGTCTTCGTGAGCTCCTCCGATAATAAGTATGTCTAAAGAGCCTAGACCAAGTTATGCTTACAAGGATAGAAAAATTGATGACATCAAGTGTTAGATGTCCTTTTTGCTCATAATGAATGGAACAAAAAATGTAAGAAACATAAAAGTAAGGCCTCCAAGGCATTAGTGCTCTTTCATTTGTAAATATTGAGGAAGGGAGACAAAGTGTATTTTATTGAGGCTTTAGGGATCAACCCCACCAAGGTAGCATCATCTTCTATTGAATTGATTGCTAGATTATCCTAGCTAGACCAAAACAATATGGACCCATACTAAATAATCTAGTTGGATAACTATCTCATGTTGAGTGACAATGAAATATGGATGGCTAACAATTGAGGATGAAGCAACATAGTTTAGGAATAGGAGACTAGCTGTAGAAATGGCTTAGATAAAGGCCAAAAGTGACCAACTTTGGCAAGAGAACAAAGGAATAAAGAAAGAGGTCACTAAAAAAGATCAATTAAAGAAATAATTCAAGGACCTCAAAGCCCAAATTTCCAATTCTAAACAAATCATGCAAGAAATAACAAAGGAACAAAGAAAACAATTGGAAAACTTAGAATAAAAAAACTAGAAAATCAAGAATTTGGAATCCTCGATACTTGAAGAAATGGAGGTATATCCAAATTCAAATCATGAGATTTAGATGGTCAAGACCCTTTGGGAAAAAATCAACAAGGAGATAAAAAATTCCTATGAATAATTTTGTGTAACATCCTTCACATAGGAGATCCTTGAATATGTTGAGAAGACCATCAAGCAAGTAGAAGGGTGGATTTCTACAAGGGATGAACACCAGGAACCTCTCAAAATCCTTACATTAATTATCACAACTCATGCATTATAGTATATAATAGATCATAAAGAATTGGTCAAAAATATAAAACATGTCATATGTCCAAAGGATCTTACAAACCTATAAAGTTAATTTAATGTCTAAAGGAACTTACTAACCTACAAAGAAAATTTAGTGTTTTTT
Organism: Wollemia nobilis; assembly: GCA_028583015.1. Taxonomy (NCBI): domain Eukaryota; kingdom Viridiplantae; phylum Streptophyta; class Pinopsida; order Araucariales; family Araucariaceae; genus Wollemia; species Wollemia nobilis. Next base: position 772,157 of record JAQPPZ010016958.1, on the reverse strand, counting down.
AAAACCCAAGTACAAGAAATGAATAAATATATTCAGGGGTTAATTACTATTGTAATGCCTAACATTTTTAATCATAAGAAGCATATCCTAGATGACAATGTTTCTAGTGCTATGATTGAAGAGGAAAAAGACCACTCCAATAAAGGGAATGCAACCAAAATATATAATAAGTTAAAGCCAATTCATGCCAATTTGAAGAAGCTAGCTACTAAGGGAGGATAATTATCTAAAACTTCATTTGACGATCTACTGTGGGAAGTAGAAGACCTCAAGGTAGTGATGGGGAGCCAATTTTAACCAATTAAAATCATAAAGAAAAAGATGCAACTTTATTTCGAAGCATGGAAATCTTACAATTCGGAACCATGAAAATTACACAGTATAGAAAATAAATGACAGAATCCGTAGCCTTCCTCTCTCCAGCCTTCTGAATCCTTTGAAAAACTCCCCTTTTATCATCACGGCCTCTTGCTGCAATCACCGTTTATAACCGTCTTAAATGGCTTCTGGAATTGCCACATGTAACTGCCTTAACGGATTTTGGAACTGCCACATGTAACTACCTTAACGGCTTCTGAAACTGCCACTTAGAACTGCCCTAACGTCTTTTGTAACAGTCCACGAAAAACTCGCCTTCACTTTCTTAGCTAGGTCGCGAAAACGCGACATGTCACGATTTCGCGACACTTTTCTGCCCTTGGCTCTCTTTCGCCAATGTGTCACGATATCGCGACACTTTTTTGCCTTTGGCTCACTTTCACTAATGTGTCGCGATATCGCAACACTTTTCTGTCTTTGACTCTCTTCCTCTAATGTGTCACGATATCGCGACACTTTTCTGTCTTTGGCTCTCTCTCGCCAATGTGTCGCGATATCGCGACACATTTCTGCCTTTGGCTCTCTCTCGCCAATGTGTCGCGATATCGCGACACTTCTTCGACTTTTGGCTTTGCTTGCCAAAGTGTCGCGATTTCACGACACTTCTTCGACTTTTGGCTTTGCTTGCCAAAGTGTCGCGATTTTGCGACACTTCTTTGGCTTTTGGCTTTGGCTGCCAAAGTGTCACAAATTCGCGACACTTCTTTGGCTTTTGACTTTTGCTGCCAAAGTGTCGTGATTTCGTGACACTTCTTTGGCTTTTGGCTTTGGCTGCCAAAGTGTTGCGATATCGCAACACTTCTTTGGCTTTTGGCTTTGGCTGCCAAAGTGTCACGATATCGCGACACTTTATTTTGTGCCCTCTGTTCTGCAGTTGGTGTCGCGATATCGCGACAAATTCTATGTCGCGATATCGTGACCAGTTATTTTGTGCTCGCCACGGTTCTAAATACATCGCGATATCGCGATGACTTTTGTGTCGCGATATCACGACCAGTTATAACACTTAGAACTTTCTTTCAAACTTAGAATTTTTTTCTTATTTCTTTTGTTTGTATATTTTTTGATGATGCAATATTGTTGTGCTGCCCTGGATGCTCCTGCATCAGACACCTGGGGTAGATGTTTAGAAGTGATCCTCACTTCAGAATGGTTAGAGGAAAACCCAGACAATCAACCTCTGATTTGGACAACCATGTGGCATCTTTGATAGGTTGGTTCTTCCACTTGACCAAATACTCTGAATATTGCCTATTTCGGGTACTTCTGCCTTCACAAGTGTCGAGTATGTCTTTAATTTCTTATTTTTCTGGAGTGGATGCAGGAATGTTCCATAGATCCGGACTGGGTGGTTCACTACAACTTCCTGCATGATATTCAACCAAGTTTGAAATATTGAAGATAGGTGAAATATTCAGCTCACTTGGTAGATCAACTTCATAGGCATTGCCTGAATCTCGTTTACCTATGATCCGGCATGGTCCAAACTTCTTCATCTTCAACTTATTGTATGTTTTGCGAGGAAAACGTTCCTTACGCAAATGAACCATGACTTCATCCCCTACTTGGAATTCTTTGAAATGTCGCTTCTGATCTACTTCGGCTTTGTAAGTAGCATTCATTTGACTGATATGTTGTTGTACCTTTTCATGTAAAGTCTTCATGTGTGCTGCAAAGTCTTCAGCTTCAGCACTGCACTTGTCTGCTTTATCCATTTGTCTTAACTCAGAAGCGTTTCTCGGGTTGTATCCATGCATAATCTAGAATGGTGATTTACCAGTACTACGATTGACAGAATTGTTATAGGCAAACTCTGCCTGTGGTAAAATCAGATCCCATCCCTTGGGTTTATCTCCTACCAAACATCATAGAAGATTACCCAAACTTCTGTTGACTACTTCGGTCTGTCCATCAGTCTGCGGGTGATACGCAGAACTGAATTTCAAGTTTGTTTTCAGCTTCTTCCACAGGGTTCTCCAAAAATAACCCACAAATTTGATATCTCTATCCGAGACAATACTTTGAGGTAGACCATGAAGTCATACTACCTCCTTGAAGAACAAGCCGGCAATGTGAACCACATCACTTGTCTTCTGACATGGAATAAAATGGGCCATTTTTGAAAACTTGTCAACAACAACAAAAATGGCATCATTTCCACGTTGTGTTCTTGGCAGACCAAGAACAAAATCCATGCTGATGTCCTCCCACGGTCTTTCTGGTACAGGCAATGGCTGGTACATTCCTGTATTCTGGCTGACCCCTTTTGCCATCTGGCACACTCTGCAACCCCGCACAAATCTGGTCACATCCGCCGCAACCGCGGCCAATGGTAATTCTCAATAACAAGAGCAATGGTCTTATCACGGCCAAAATGCCCCCGCTAGTCCTCTCGCTATGTTTCTCTTTGATCAAATTCTCCCTCATGGAACTTCGTGGAATGCACAACCGATTCTGCCAAAACAGCATCCCATCTTGGATCATGAAATCCAACCACTTAATGCGATCCATAGTAGTAGGAGACACACATGTTGTCCATGCCTCTGCAAAATCTGGATCTGCTGGGTATAAACTCTTGAGTTCATCAAACCCAACAACCTGCACTCTCATTTCTATCAATAAATTATGCCTTCTACTCAAGGCATCTGCAACTCTATTAGATTTGCCACTTCTATGCTTTAGTACAAAGGTATAACTCTACAGGAATTCAACCCACTTCAAATGCCGCTGGTTAAGTTTACCTTGACTATTTATATACTGCAAAGCTTGATGGTCGGATATAAAACAAACTCTTTGGTTAGCAAATAATGTCTCCATTTCTTAAGAGCTTGAATTATAGCATAGAATTCTTGATCATAAACAGAGTATTTCTTTCTAGCATCATTCAATTTTTCACTAAAGTATGCAACAGGTTTACCTTCTTGGCTCAACACAGCTCCAATGGCACTGCCACTGGCATCACAATCAACCTGAAACACTTTATTAAAATTTGGAAGTGCCGAAATGGGTTGTTCTGTCACTTTCTTCTTCAATATGTTCATGTTGGTATCTGCCTTGGCAGTCCACTTAAATTCTCTCTTATCCCCTCTCATAGTTTCTGTTAGGGGTGCACAAATACTGCTAAAGTCTCTAATAAAATTTCTATAGAAACTTGCAAGACCGTGAAATGATCTTACCTCTGTTACATTTCTTGGGGTAGACCATTCAAGGATAGCCTTTACTTTCTCAGGATCCATTTTCAGACCCTCCTCTGAGATGATAAATCCCAGGTATATCAATTCTTTCTGCACAAAACTGCACTTTTGTATATTAATTAATAACTGCTCCTCACGCAGTTTTTCAAAAACTATTCGAACATGCAACAAATGCTCTTCTAATGTTTTACTAAAATCAGAATATCATCTAGATAAACTATCACGAACTTTTCCAGAAAGTCACGTAATACTTCATTCATCAGCCTCATAAACGTACTGGGTGCATTAGTCAATCCAAATGGCATAACTAACCACTCATACAAACCCTCTCTAGTTTTAAAGGTTGTCTTCCATTCGTCACCTTCTCTAACATGTATCTGATGATATCCGCTCTTCAAATAAATCTTAGTGAAGTATTTAGCTCCACTCAAGCAATCCATTATATCGTCCATTCTGGGTAATGGAAAGCGATATTTAATGGTAATTTTATTAATGGCTCGGGAATCAATGCACATTCGCCATTCGCCATTCTTCTTTGGTGCAAGTACTGTTGGCACTACACAAGGGCTCAAACTTGCTCGAATCAAACCCTTCCTCAATAATTCCTAAACTTGTCGGTTCAACTCTTCATTCTCAACAGGAGACATTCTATGGGCTGCCTTGTTGGGTAAGCTAGATCCTGGCATTAAGTCAATCTGATGACTAATCTTCCTCATTGGCGGCAAACCCTTAGGCACATTGTCTAATATAATATCAAGAAATTCTGCTAACAGATGTTCAACTTCTGTTGGAATGTCAGTAGTATCTTCTCTCTTTATAGTAGGAATTAATGCATAACACATTGAATCCCTCTTTAAACCATCCAAAAAAATTTTGCCATCTACTAAACAAATTCTAGCATTATTGCATACCTTTTCCTCAACCTCCTTCAATGGCTTCAGTTTATGGCGTACTCCGTCTTTTGTCAAGGAATAGGTATTTGCATGTCCATCATGCGTTGCACATCTATCAAATTGCCATGGTCTTCCAAGCAACAAATGGCAAGCATCCATCGGCAAAATATCACACAAGACCTCATCCTAGTATCTTCCAATTTGAAACTTGACCAAGCATTGTTCACTAACCAATGCTCTATGATCCTTCTGCAACCACGCAATCTGGTATGGATGCGGGTGCTGTCTTCTTTCTAGCTTTAACTTAGCTACAATTTTCTCAGAAACCAAATTATCTATACTACCATTATCAATAATAATATTACAAATTTTACCTGAACATTTGCACCTCGTGCGGAATAGGCTTTTTCGCTGATCTGGTTCCTTCTCTTCGTTCAACAAGGTTCTCCTTGTGATCATCACTTCTCCGTGCTCTACTTCTTCAGAGTGCTCAGATTCAACACCATCCTCAGCAACCGTAGCTCTGGCATTACCTTCAGGCCTTCTGTTCGGTGCTTCTTGGTGTTTGGGACACTCATATGATCGATGCCCTTCTTCTCCGCAATTAAAACAGGTTCCATGAAATTTGCCTCTACCATATCCGCGTCCACCTCTACCTCGTCCCCTTTGATAATCATTGTTCTGATTATGAGGTCGGTAAGCATTCTCATCCTTCTTTTCCTGGTGATTACTGGTTTCACCAGTCTATTTTTGGTCATCATATTTACCTCCACTGGTTCTTCCACCACGACCTCTTCCTCTTTGTTTGCTATCAAATTTGCGGTTCAATTTCTCTTCCACTTTCAGAGCAAACCGGTAAGCATCTTCAATGTTATTCATTCGAACCAGACTCAATTCTTCTTGCACGCTAGTTCTCAACCCATTAATGTAACGGGCTACTCTCTCTTTATTTGCTTCTGTATGGTCGATTTTGATAGAAATTTTAAAAAATTCCTCAGTATACACTTTAACAGACTTGCTGGACTGGCGCAAACTCTGCATTTTTCTCAGCAGATCTAATTCGTAATCTACTGGAATAAACTACCATTTCAGTTTTTCAACCATTCGATCCCACCTGGAGATCTTTTCTTTTCCTCTCCGGTTTCTTTCCAACTGCACTCCTTTCCACCATATGCCAGCATGGCCTTTCAATTTTTTTCTGGCAAATTTAATTCGATTTGGATCTTCAAATTCCTCATATTTGAAATATTCCTCCATGTCATTAATCCATTCAATTAATTCTTTTGGATTTAAATTTTTAGAATATGTGGAAACGTCAATCTTTGGCCTTTTCCCAATCTGCGAATTGGCTTTAATCATTCGAGACTTTGTTGCACTCATTGCTTCTTCTTCTTCTTCAGACGGGTCTTCAACTCCGTCATCGCTGCTGTGGTATTCTCCTCTTGGCTCTACTCCTCTGCATAATTCTTCCTACAAGGCCAACACTTGCCTTTGCAATGCTCAAAAGTCTCCTTCATGAACCATGTTCCTTTCAGCACCACGATTTCTTCGCGGTGGCATTCTGTTTCATAGTTTCTTAGAACCCGTAACCCCAAATCCTGGTGCAAGCTACCTCACGTTCGATGCTCTGCTCACACACTCAGGATCTTACTGCTCTGATACCACTTGATGGGGAGCCAATTTTAACCAATTAAAATCATAAAGAAAAAGACGCAACTTTATTTTGAAGCATGGAAAGCTTACAATTCGAAACCATGAAAATTACACAGTACAAAAAATAAATGACAGAAGTCACAGCCTTCCTCTCTCCAGCCTTCTGAATCCTTAGAAAAACTCCCCTTTTATCATCATGGCCTCTTGTTGCAATCGTCGTTCGTAACCGTCTTAAACGGCTTCTGGAACTACCACATGTAACTGCCTTAACGACTTCTAGAACTGCCACATGTAACTACCTTAACGGCTTTTGAAACTACCACTTGGAACTGCCTTAACGGCTTCTGGAATCGTCAACTGTCATTCTGTAACAGTCCATAAAAAACCCGCCTTCACTTTCTTAGCTAGGTCGCGAAAATGCGACATGTCGTAATTTCGTGACACTTTTCTGCCCTTGGCTCTCTTTCGCCAAAGTGTCACGATATCGTGACACTTTTTTGCCTTTGGCTCACTTTCGCTAATGTGTCGCGATATCGCGACACTTTTCTGCCTTTGGCTCTCTCTCGCCAATGTGTCGCGATATCGCGACACTTTTTTGTTTTTGGCTCTCTTTCGCCAAAGTGTCGCGATATCGTGACACTTCTTCAACTTTTGGCTTTGCTTGCCAAAGTGTCGCAATTTCATGACACTTCTTCGACTTTTGGCTTTGGTTGCCAAAGTGTCGCGATTTCACGACACTTCCTTGGCTTTTGACTTTGGCTACCAAAGTGTCGCGATTTCGCGACACTTCTTTGGCTTTTGGCTTTGGCTGCCAAAGTGTCGCGATTTTGCGACACTTCTTTGGCTTTTGGCTTTGGCTGCCAAAGTGTCACGATATCGCGACACTTTATATTGTGCCCGCCGTTCTACTGTTGGTGTCGCGATATCGCGACAACTTCTATGTCACGATATCGTGACCAGTTATTTTGCGCTCGCCACAGTTCTAAATACGTCGCGATATCGCGACAACTTTTGTGTCGCGATATCGCGACCAGTTATAACACTTAGAACTTTCTTTCAAACTTAGAATTTTTTTCTTTTTTCTTTTGTTTGTATATTTTTCGATGATGCAAGATTGTTGTGCTGCCCTGGATGCTCCTGCATCAGGTAGTATAGTTTTTAGATGACAATGAATGGTAGAAGCTATTGGGGTTGTTTTTTCTAAATACTGACTAGAGGGATAAGTAACAATTTTACCAATTTTACAACATAAATCCTAATTTTGTAGACTCCACCCTCAAGGATAAAGGTAGTACCTAGGATCTTATGCCAATTGACCTTAGAATCCCATGAAGTCATCTTAAATTTGGTACCTCAGTACTACCTTTTCAAATTTTATCAATTTTGGAAGGGAGATGCAACAAAAAATGGCTAGATGATAGAAACTATTCCAAAGACTCAAAATTTAGCTCAATGTTTATAAGTACCATTTTGCTTGCAAAATTCTAGGCATAGAGGACCAATTTGATTACTTAAAGATATTGATATACTCAAGGGAAGAGTTCACTCAATAAATATGGTTTTTTTCTTGTTATATGTAAGTGAATTACTTATAAAAATAAACAAATCACTCAATAGACCCAAGTGATTTTCTAAAATAGGCGTAAAAGTGAAAATTGGCATGGATCATGAGAAAAATATTCTAGAAAGTAATTCTTTTTGGTGTTTTATGATACACTAAGCATCTTTGGAGCCTTTTAAGCTTGATATAGACATAATTAGAGGTATGTAAAATTTAGAGGTAGAAAATTTTACTAAATTTACCTCCAAATATTTACTTTTATTACGATTAATTTTTTTTTACCCTAGGTAACTCAAGGGTAAACTTTTACTATAAATAGGATCCTAAGGTCCTCATTGTAATCATATTTTAGCCATGACAATTAAGGGTTACACTTTGTGAAATCCATATTGTGATTTATACTCATGAGGTTGTAAGAAATTGGCAAGTCCTTATGTATCTCATCAATGGCACCACCCTTCTGGTTTGTTAAGTGTGTAATGGTTGTGGCATGACCCTTCTATCTCATCTTGTCATTTTCTTATAAATTTTATAATCAAATGAATGGGTGTATATTGACTTTATTTGACTTATTTGCTTTCATCTCTCACACTCTAAACTTCACAATTTTAATTTTTGCATTGTACATTTATGCAATTTCCATTTCTACATTTTATTTTCATGCAGTTTAGTTTATATTAGATATCCAAACAAGGATAATAGATAATCAACCTAAATTCAAAGGTGAGCAAAAACCATTTAAAATCTTGTCCAACCTTGTTGAAACTTATTTTTAGGGGTGCAAAACCTAAATTAGAAGTCAGGACAATTCCTTGAATCAATAGTAATGTGATAGGTCACATAATTAGATGTTGACTTCTTGAGGACTAAATTATTCTTGCATATGTCACTATGTGAATATTACATAAGTTAAGTTGAATTCATGTAGGCATATATGCATATCATGATTTTCTCATTTTTTTATGCTAATATCTAATATTTGTGTTCCTTATAGAAGGGTTAGTCCTCTCAAGTATGGAAAAGAACTAGGGCAATCTCTCATAGTAATTATATGGTTAAACAATGAATCCATCATACACATGTCATATGCACAATGTATGTGTTGAAAGTGTAATCTAACCTATGCCTAAGTTTGACATGATATGGTTTAATCTTGTATAGGCCTATGGGAAATTATTGTACAAATGTATTTAATTTATTGTATATTATTTAATTATGTAATTCGTATGGGCCATAAGTAACCTTGTTATGGTTAAATACGTATTCTAATTTTAAATAACCTAAAGTTGTTTTGTTATGTTAGCTTTAGGTTAACTTGACTATAAAAATGGGGTTTTTTAGTATTAGTATAAATACTCCCTAGCCACTCCATCCATTGTATTGGAGTGTTGTGATCCTTATCTATAGATAATAGAGTGATTATTGATGGTGCTAAAGGGAACCCACCAATTTTGTATTTCTTTTATTTTCATCCTTTTATGCTTTCTATATAATATTTGAGTGAATGGATTGCTTCTATTCATTTTTATAAATTGCTATAAATTCCAACATGGTATCAAAGCAAAGATAAAGTAGCATTGCTTACTCATGTAGAAAGTTTATTTGGACCCTTTGGTCCTTCTTTCAAATTCTAAGATACATTACTTCTCAAAGCTTCATAAATATATTCAACATAAAAGGTAGCAATGAGATACTATTCCACTATTCTTCATTCATTCTTCTTAAATATTAGAGAATTTGTGCCTATTCCATTTTTTTTTGTTGTCATCAAATTACTTCTAACCTCTTGTATGTATCTTTGAGTTTGACTTAGCATCATGATCATCTTTCTCATCCCTCATACAAAATCCATAATACTCTTATTGAAAGGAAAATGAGAGTTTAGTTTCATCCTAAATTAAAATTTGAACTTATCACGCATGCCATGTTTTGTTTTACACCCACTTTGTAGATTGTGTGACACCTCTCTCCAAGGAGAGGGTTCATGCTCATACCTATTTGAAAGTAACACCAAGATGGATAGGTGCACATCATTTAAGGTTATCTATGCTTTGGACTATGGGTTAAAATCCACATTGAATGTTTTTAAACTAAGGACAAGAAGTAGAGCCTTTGCTTTCATTGTAGCTTGAAAGCACAATGAGCTAGTGATTTGAGTTAAAGTTTAAGAATTCATAAGAGAAGATTTTGTGCTCAAACTATATGGTCTAATTTTTCAAGATTTCCATTGAATATTTGGGTGGTGTCATCTATGGGAACATAGAAGGATGTATTATCATAATGCTCTGTAGCTAGTTGGCTATGTTGAGTTCACAAGAGCATTGGTGGATGAATCAACCTGTGTTCAAATCTCCTTGTCAAACAAAGATTTTTACACTGTGTTTTTCTTTGGTGTTGTGTCACTTCCTTATGTGATCTATTAAGAGATACCTTAATTGCCTCAACAAATACATTGTTTTCTTGGTTAGTATAAGTTTATTTGGTCATGAGACACTCAAGTTCAAACCCCATGGGAGTTTTAGCACTTTTATAATGAAGAGATAAAACTATAGTCGATAATGAAGAGATAAAACTATAGTCGATGTGGCAACCAATGTGGTAATCTTCTATGCCATATAACCATATTTCTATATATATATATATATTCCATTTTGACAAATCATATCAAGATGTGTTGAAACCACATTGGGCTTCGATGTCTAGTGGCAAATGGATTGTCAATGTAGTTATTAAGGAATCAATAGATGACACATGGAGAATTGTGGCTAGATATAAGTTTTTAAATATTTGTGAGGTTAATTTTTGTTTTTGGAGGGCCATTAGGGATAATCTTCCAGAGATTATAACTTTTACATACAAAAGCATTTTAAGCCTTTTTTTTAATATTGCATGATTTTTTAAACTCTTTGCATTGGTGACATCAGTTAGAGGACTCATTACAGTGTTAAGGGTTGAATTGTAAAAAATAGTCCTCAAAGTTTATTTCTCTATTTAAAAGGGTAAATTTATGGTATGTTATGCACCTAGAATATTTGGTCCATATTCGTAGAATAAATAGTTGGATTTGTGATATTTGAAGCAACTATTGGGTCTTTTGGAGGCATATAGAAAAAGGATCTGAATATGATATAGTCAATCCTTCCTCTTCCTATCATTTTCTTATAAAAATTATACTTTCAAATCATACCTTATATCATTGTAGAAGATTATATCAACTTTAAAGAAGGGTTATTCTTGGCCTATCTTCCTTATATGGACTTATAAAGAAGGTGTTCCTTGTATATGTATCAAAATATTTGATATTTGTGGTGGTGAATATAGTCCAACCTAAGGAGATTCTTATGCAAAGGTATCTTCACATAAGTATACTTCCATATTATGAAGGGATTCAATTGTAACTTCCTCGGGTATGAAGGTCAACTAAAGCATCCATTATGCAGGGAAGATTTTATTGACACTAACATCTTCTCTTCTTGGCCCCTCAATTTAGATTATGGGGAGTGTTGAAAGTGTAATCTAACTTACGACCAAGACTGATATTGTATGCTATAATCTTGTATAGGGCTATGGGAATTCATTGCATAAATGCATTTAATTTATTGTATATTATTTAACTATGTAGTCCCTAAGTATCACGGTTAACCTTGTTATGGTTAAACCCATATTATAATTTATAATTAACCTAAATCCCACTTGTTATGTTGGATTAGGTTAACTTGATTATGTAGTTTATTTTTTTGTGTTGATATAATACCCCCAAGCAATCCATCCATTGTATTTGAGTGTTATGATCCCTATCTATGGATAATATATTGATCTTTTATGGTGCTCAAGGGCACCTGTCAATGTTATGTCTCTTTCTTTCCTTGTTGCCCTTTTACACTTTATATATAAGATTTGAGTGGAAGGATTGTTGATGTTTGTTTTTAAAAATAGGTGTAAATTCCAACATGTAGTTTGATAAATGAATCTACATATGTGAATATGCCTTGACTTCTTTCACAACTAATCTAATATAAGTGATTGAATTTAATTTGTACAAACCTTTTTTTCAATGAGTTTACACAGGTTTTAATGAGGGGTCCCAGTCCCCTCATATTGAGTGGGATTTGAACCTTGGACCTCTCACAGAGAGTCCAAAGCCCTTACCACTATAGTAAACTTACAGCTATTTAATTCATACAAACATTATTTTATAGAAGCTTTTGATTAAATGTGTGAGTTGAACTTCTTAATAATATGGTTAGTGAACTTATTTTTATAGGCTTTTACTAAGAACTTTTGATAACTTGTATCATTGTAATTATGGTGCTTTAATGTATATGTATTATGCACAATTATTATATATGTCAACAATTAATTATTGATCGAATAACCATCTTGAATATAAATCCACTACACCAAAAAAGGGCTTTAACGATGGCTAAATTAAGGTGATTTTTTACGATGGTAAAAAACCGCCCTAATAGACCCTAAGAGGGTGGTTATAAACCATCGTCTTAGGGTAACCACCCTCTTAGGACTAAGATGATGGTTATAAACCATCATCTTAGGTTGACCTAAGAGGGTGGTTTATAACCGTCATCGTAGGGATAAACCACCATAAAAAAAATAAAAATTAAAAGAAATAAAAGATGATGGTTATGAACCGTCGTCTTAAAAAATTTAAGAAATAAAATATGGTGGTTTAAAACCATCATCTTAGGTCACACCTAAGAGGGTGGTTTAAAACCGTCATCTTAGCCCGTCTCACTTAAAAAATTAAAGAAGGCGCGGGAAAATCAAATTGTAATGTTACTCTTCGTGGGAAATATTTGGCATTTCCCTCTTCTCTTGGCTCTTGGAAAGGACGCGTGGGATGGGACCTAGAGGAATGAAGCCAAAGTGTTCATCAATTGCAACATTTTATTGTATGGTTTTAATGTTTTTCTTCTACCATGGGAACACGAGAATGGTTATGCAGATTTTCTTCCTGCGAGGATGGCCAAGCGATCCCATTTTGAGCTGAAGAGATCTTATGTTGTTAATTCCTGCAGTTGTATGCATTTAGGCATGTATTGTGTATGTTGGTATGCAGACTTTGGGTATCCCATACAATAGACCTGTTGGCTCATTAAGTCAGTCACACCTATTACCAAAAGGATTTTATTTGAATCGCTAGCAGGTAAATTCGGGGGAAAGTGGAAAAACGTTCTATACACACTTTTATAGAGTAGAATAGGAATACCTTTATCTTTTAACATAAACCTTTTCATTGTATGGTTACTTTTATAGGATTCTAGGAGAGCAGAGGTAGATTTTGGGTGTTTTGATGTGAAGACAGTGGTGAGGAATATCTACGTACTTTTTTCTAGGATTGAGCTACCTATGGTAGAAGAGGGTAAGGAGATTATGGATCTCTGTAACCCTTCCACTCCTCTACCACCGTGGTTCACTGAATATGACCTCAATGTTTATGCAAGCCTGTATGAAAAATTTATGTTTAGATTAGCTCTCCAAATTCCATACCGAAGTAAAGAGAGGCAAGGCTACAAAACCCATTTATAGTTTGATATCTGAACTGCCCACAAAGCTTATTTATCCCATAGAGCTGAATGATTTTTCTTTTGATTTTGGATGCTCCTTTGCAGGACTTGGGAGTGTATGTCTCATCTGATAGATTTTGTTGTAAAATCTCCCACTCTACTGATTATGGGTACCAAATATTATGTCTTCAAGTTTCCAGGTCTGAAAGCATATGTTGGTAGTGAGAAGCTCAAGGCTGATGTGCCCAATCTCGACATCATATTTTTGCCAGAAGGAAGCCATTTTGTCTAGGAGCAGTTTCTTGAGGAGGTTAATAACCTTCTCCTTGCCTTCTTCATTAAACACCTGTAGGTTAAAGGTTTTAGCCTCCTTAACATTCGAGAGTAAATGGGTCTAAATATGAACTTGTTATAAAAAAGTTAAAAATTAGAGTCTACAGTACCTTCATAGTGGTAACATTTGTATTTATAAAAAAACTTTTAAAATGAAGCAAGTTCTAGGTGTTGCGATGGAAATACAATGAAATTAATTCAAGGTTCAAAATTCTTCAAATACCACTGGGTTACTTTCATATGACCCTAGAAAACTGGAGGTAGAAAGAGCCATTCAAATTTGTTTAAACATTTGGTTCAATAGGAATTACCTTCAAGAAGAGTAAACCATACTAAACATTGAAATCAATGAATTCTGAGTTGTGACTACCCTTTTTAGATAGGCCTTAACTTGTTGTGCATTGTTTCTACGAAGGTTTGTGTACCAAATTGGAATTTCATTATGCCCAATATGATCCCCTATCCTTACATTAGTCTGTATCAAAGTGTTGATGTTAGGAGCTGACAAAGTATGATTTTATCTATTTTTGTGGGTATTGGATATGCTCCTTATATTACCTTGCAATCTTCGTATGTTATTACATTTATGCAAATGCCAATATTGCAAGTCATCCAAACATTAGCTTGTTATCAATAAGGCATTACATCCACGTCTCCACTACAATAAGCCTCCTTTCAACAAATTAGACCTCTAGATTTTGTTGGAGGAATTGCCACTTTAATTTAACTACAAAATGAAAAGAACCACATATTCAAGAAAGTTCAGCTTTACGTATATTTGTCCTATGTCTTAATAGGGCAGCCAAACTTGTAACTTGTTTGGGAGATAGGTGCAATTTATTCAACTATGACCTAGAATGATGTTGATGTTGCATTGAAAACATTATGTACTAATTGAGCATAAGTTTTACTTTTCTTTTTCGTAGTATTTTTTTAATATAGGAGGAATGTTAAATAAAAGAGTACAAAAATCAGCATAGAAGCCTATCCAATAAGAGCAAAACAACTACAATACACAACACTAACATAAACAGGTATTGTCAAAAGACTAGCAGGAGCCCCTACAAGGAAAACATGGTCATCAAGTCATAATTGAACATGAAAAATAGTAAGAGTTGTGCAAATCAAAACATGCAATGGGGCTCTTTTATGATCACAAGGGTGGCCATAGGCTTAAGATCCATATGGTCCATAATGTCAGAGATAGAGTATCTAGTGACCATGTTTGTTCATTATTATCAGTACCATGCATATAGAACTCTGACTATTCTCACTAAATATTAACTTAATATACTTTGTGCTTGACCTCAGAATCTGCACTTTACAAAATGTCATTACTAGATTGGAGTCAGGATATTGATAAATGGAAGAACCCAACTATTATTTTAATTTAAATATTGAGGAGATTACATCTTGTCACTAAAAATTGAAAGGGGGGTTACAAATTGTCCTGTTGTTTTTATTTTGTCACAGTTCAATCGAAGAGTAAAAGTGGTGGTTGTAACCTCCTCTTGCTACCCTTTGTTTTTATCTGATATTGATTACCTTGTGTAACCTTATTTGAATCGGTTACGTGGGAAGAGGGTTAGTTCCTTGAAACAAAATTATTTGTGAGGTATTTATATTATGATGATTACTTAGTCTGAGTTGTGGATTATAGATTAGTATTCTGAATATGCATGTATTGTTGTACAATAGGATGGTTCATCAAATGAGGAAGACAAACATTATCTTAGGACACCTTCTTACACACTCAGAGTTGGGTTTGTGGATGAGAGAAAGTTGAACCTGATGATGAACATTCTTCTTTTATTTATCTATTTATTTATTTATTGAAGTATATGTGAGCTTGAGAAGTGCAATATACTGGGACATATTTATTTTAGGAAAATACTTTTGAGAGGCTTATATTGGCAAGTTGACTCTTAAGATAAAAAAGTGAAGCCTTGTTTGGATAGATTTATGTATATGTAGTTTCTGTTTCATGGAGTGTATGAAATTTTATGTATTTATCCTAAGTATCCATTTTGTATAGTATATTTATATGGAATGAAACTGCCCAACCTAATTTACATCATATGTAAGTACCATGTAAGTATGACTTTGAAAAATTAGTAATATTACAATAGTTCTGCTAGAAATTATGCTTGTATGGCCTGGCAAGATTTTAATCTTGGTCTTCTTGGAAGGTCAGTTAAGCTAATGCCATTTGATTAAAACACCAAGGTTTAGATTAAGATAGTAAATTTTATATTAGAACACTAAGGTTTACCTATGGAATTTGAACCTTGCTTTATCATTTTGACATCTTCATTCTAAACTACTTGAAACTGAAATATTTTAAGGTTTTGTTTCTATCATCTATCAAGGTGCTCTATATCAATGGTGAAGTGTGTGTGGATTTATGTGTATGCCATATGAAATGTGCAAATGTGAGAAGGCTTGATTGTTGGTAAACTACTTTGATGTAGGAAAATAGAAGATATAAGTTGGAAACTGAGTGAATCTGACATCTGCTCAGGTTTGGTCCTTCGAAGACCTCTAGCTTATGCACTTGATTCTGATCTAATTTGGTTTGTCTTTCCTATGTAGCTCAAGATATGAACTCCTCTTTATAATTATCATGCACAATAAAGACAACAAATATCAGAAGGCTTGATTGTTGGTAAACTACTTTGATGTAGGAAAATAGAAGATATAAGTTGGAAACTGAGTGAATCTGACATCTGCTCAGGTTTGGTCCTTCGAAGACCTCTAGCTTATGCACTTGATTCTGATCTAATTTGGTTTATATTTTCTATGCAGCTCAAGATATGAACTCCTCTTTATAATTATCATACACAATAAAGACAAAAAATATCCAAAAATATAATTTTTTTGTGTAAAGTGCAAATCCATAACTTGTGCATATATATCAATTTTATCCTAACGTGTGTTGGTTGCAGGTAATCATTCTGGAATGTCTTTCTTACAGTCCTACTTCTGATGTTGCTATTATTTGATAACAATTATTTTGCTTGTGAAGTTTACTAATTGCAATACAATAGTAGAGGTCTGCCATCCATGCTGAGATTTAGATGTTTCAACCATAGAAATATACAAGAATATTTGTGAAGTGAAAATTGGAATAATGAATAAACATTCTATTTGGAAACCCAGACTTTAGCATTTCAAATTACTTAACAACATTGAAACATGAGTCTTATCTGGTTATCATATTTTAGTTCCTAGCCATGTCTTTCTTTGATAAGTAGGTTGGTCTTTGGTGAGGGTGTGGACCATAGAGGGCCACCTATCATTCTCAACATTAAGTCCAATGCCATGGGTAATGCCATGGGTAAAGAAGCTTGTTATCATCATGCAATATTTGAACCTTGGTCTCCTCCTTAAATGTTGAGAAATCTAACCGATTGAGCTAATGCCACTTGATGGCTAGGATAACAATTTGATAAACCTACTATTTTTTAATTTCTTTTGAGTTTCAAGATGTTACAATATATATTGTAGCTCATAAAATATATTTACTCCCATGTGATAATGCATAAACACTGTAAGGAAAGAATGAGCAAATCCTAGAGGGGCAATACTGATGAGCCATAGAAGGAAGTGATTACCCTCTTGACAAGTCTTTTGGAAGACTTTGATTGTCTTAACCAAAGTTTTGTTTGAGGACTGATTTGACTGCAAAATTGTGCTAGCATAACATCAAAATTTGCACACATGTATATCTTTAACTTACTTTTGACTAAGAATGCACCTTTTTTATTTGGTATTACTTCATTGGTAATTTGATACTTTGCTTTCACTTCCAATGGTTGGTTATGTGTTATGGTAATTTGTACTTTTGATTTATTTAAGATATTGTATTCATCATGCTTGTTGTGTTTATGCCATAAATATTTTAGAGGGAGACAATTCTGCACTCAGTTTGGAGAGTATGGTGAATGAGCTGACAGGTGAATTGACATTTATCAGTGTCCTTTCCTGTTGCTTTTACTAATATTATTTTTTCTACATTGTGTCTTTGATGCTATTTTGAAAGTTGATTATATAGTTCTTTAGTGTAGGAGTAGAAGGCTTTTGTTTAGAAACTTCTTGTGTGATAATTTTACATTTATTTAGGAATGCTTTCAAGCCAAGTTCGAAATATCTTTGCCAGTTGTTGTTCTTCTTTCGAGCAAATTATGATGGTGATATTTTTCATCTTGTGGAAGCATGTCACTTACTTTGTAGGACTGTCCAAGCATCAGGTAAGCTCTATGTGAAATATGAGTTGGATTGTGCTGTTATTTTGATATTTTAGATATATCATTAAGATTATATGTGGTTTGAGAAATTCTTTGATATTTTTTTAATCATTACATTACAATTCTTGAAAACATTGAATTATGAAATGGCTGAAATTAGCAGTCATGCATTTTTGGTAAGTTAATGGAAAATACTATATTGATATAGATGTGAAATATTGGGATCATAAATCTTTGATACATTGCCATATAGAAGCATAGATTTCTTTATCATAGAAGGAAAGGTAGTTTAAGCTCTGAAACCTAGTTAACTAACACAATTGTATTTGTGCTTAAAGCTTGAATGTTTGCATATTTGTAATATTGAATGAGAATGTTAAAGAGCGCAAGGTGTGACGTCAGTGTGTTTATCTCATGGCTTTGCATTTTCTCTTTATTTTCCTTCTTGACACTTGTATCGTGTCATTGTAGTATTTCAGTGTAAGTGACATGCATCTCTAAGAAAGCAGGTCACTGAGAGGGCAATCACAAAAGTTTAAGAGGAATGGCATTGACATACTAATTGACTTTCAAAACATGATAAACCTCTATGTGAACTCTTGAACTTTGTATGGGCCTTATATGCCATACTACAGTGAGTCAGGAGCCCAAGTAATATCCAAATCCCTTCCATCAACTTCTGCAATGCCAACCATTTGAAAGATATGGAAACCATAGATGCTGATGAAAAATATCACAGTTCATTAAGGTCCTCCCTATAATTAATTTATTTTTTGCCACAAGTTTTGCCATTTGCACCTTTAGAAAGCATTTTCCTGAGAAGTTGTCAAAGCATTTGTTGATTGTCTCCATGACTATATTATTCGTGTCCTTCAAATGGGTCTTTTGACAAGCTCTCTTTTTCATCGGTTGGCACTCCATAATTGTATCAAAAAACTTAGCTTCTAGTTCTTTGTTGTCTTTGCAGCTCAAATTTCCTCTTCTTTAATGAATTATTCTGAGACAACAAAGCTTGACTTACAGGTTTAATTTTGAACTTAGGTTGTATTCAGAACCGTCTGCAATTTTTATGGTTAATGAAATTCTTCAAAATTCTCCATGTGGGAATGACTCACAGGGGTTGGCTTATCAAAAACATCTTCTCTGAGAAACCTATTCAGAGAAGTTGTTATACTCTTCTATTAATGGTGGTCTTACATTCTAACAATCATCTCAACTTGAAATGTCAATCGAATGTCATGTGCATTTTTTTAGCTTTATTGAACTTGTAATTTGTTTATTTAAATTTTATTTCTAATCAGGTAGTTCTGGAAAGTAGGCTTCACTCTTGAGTGGATTTATATATGTTGAAAGTCACCTTTCCATTTTACAGGGAGTTCTTCTTTACCCTTTTCATTTTTCTCAATCTTCATAGTCTTATTTCTTTGGAAGATTCCTGTCATCAATGCCTTAGTCTTGTAGATTGGAAAAAAATGTCCAGAGTAGATGAACATTAGACCTTGCCTTTTCTCTGCTTGATGACAATGAAGCCTACCTGATTGATCCTAAACTACCCTTTGTGCATTCGATTTTTGGAATCCTTTTTACTATTTATGACACATTTTGAACATGTCCTGAAGTCTTTATTAATCGATCTGTATTCCCAAGCAGTTCAGTTTTGTACAAATACATGCTATAAGTCACATGTTAATATTCATTGGGTCAACTTAGAAAAACTCATGAAAATACATGCTATAAGTCACATGTTAATATTCATTGGGTCAACTTAGAAAAACTCATTTTTCATTTATATTTTAGTTAATGGGGAGATTGTGTTAGCCTTGGTCTAACATTGACATCACTTACTTTTCTTCTTTGTTTTTATCAGATGTCTGCACAATTATGGCTATGGAAATTATCATGAGGAATGATTTTATATCATTTTAATGTCGACCAGGAGGTAAATGCTTTCACAGGCTTGTAGGCCTCACATTCTATTGTTGGGGTTGCAATGTTTTTCTTGAGGAATTCAGTTTGACATCATCACCTAAAGCTACAATGACAAAGAGATGGAAATTTGGAAGTATTAGGTTTTGAATTTTACATTGATACTACTTTTTATGTTGGTTTTGGACTGAAGAGGATATCTTGCAATTCAAAACTTTCAAGTGATTGGTCTACAATTGCTCAAAAGGTGGGCTATTTTATTCATATTTCAAGTCATGAAGAAAACTTTAAAATGAAATTGATGAAAAATAGTTGGTTTCAGAAAACATCATTCTTATATATGCCAATGACCTTGTTTAAGATTCTTCATGTGGGCTTTGTTGTTAGGCATGCAATACTTGCATCATTTGTTCCTGGACTCAACATCTTTGTTTCTTGGGTGGAAAGCTCACTCTGTACATTGCTTACATTTGTTTTCCAACACTGAACCACCTTAAAGATTTTAAAATTTCTCTAAATTTTCCCAAAAAAAACCATTGATATGGCTATTTTAGTTTTTGGAATCCTTTTTACTATTTATGGCACATATTGTACATGTCCTTTTCAAAACTCTTTCAAAAACTTGGTAAATCAAGAGGAACCATCTTTCTAATCAATTATGGATGTATATGTATTGCAATCTAAGGTATAGACTATGCTTCGAACTTGACCAAGAGGGATCCAAAAAGAATAGCAGGGTCCATGACTGTTAAGAGAGGTTGATATTTATCTATAAGGAACAATATATGTGTCTTAATGTTGATTTCAGTTCATCTCTATCCGTGAGATGTGTCCCGGTATATTGTTAAGCACTTAAAATTTTCATTCTGGTATTGTAAGCATTTTGGTTTTTAACACAGAGACACAGATACATACGTGTATGGAATTCAAAATCTTAACAAAGCCACCTAATTTTCACGTTTGATAAATTTTTTGCGTAACTTTTGATTTTTTAAAATTGTTCTCTTTTGATGGATGTCCATTTTCCCTTCATCTCTTTTTTCCAGTTACTTATTCCATTTCAATTATTTTTTGGAAGACACCTCTTTATTTAGCAAAAAGTTTAGTAGTAATCCGTTCAACTCTCTTGATTTCTCCAAAGAAGGAACATCCCCGCACTCCTCTATCACTACCAGAGTAGCTTTCTCTCCAAGATGGTTGTATCACAAATACACGCACAAGAAAACATGGGCTTCAAGTCACAGACTCGAGTGCAAATATCAAAGACTGACTGATCTAAAAAAGTTGTATTCAAATTTTCTAAACTACTGAATTTTGCTACCTTTGGAGAGCATAGGCCTCTTCCAACTTGAAAATTCTATCATTCTTTCCCAGACAATCAAAACCTTCTACCAAATCAGAATAGTTAGTACATCAAACAATGATTTAACAAATATTACAGAGGACTGAAGTACCACTCATGCTTTGGGATTTCGCCTAAGAAAGCGTGCATAGACATTTGTGTACATAATTTTTTTGGTCTGTATTTAAAACTTGGAAAACATAGGTGAGACAAGATTCTAGCTGCAGGTAAAAAGGTAGATTCTCGTGAAGGTTCATACTCCCTGTCTTCGTCCATGCTTCTGCCATGTGACGACCATTGTAACAAAAGAAGTCCTGATTCGAGAATAGTATAGTACATTTGATAAATGCAAAAGTCAAAATCAAAATCCACGTTGTCATGGTTTTTATATATTTTTTTAAATCACCCTAAGACGATGGTTTTAAACCGCCCTCTTAGGGATTTTTAAAATAAATAATAAGACGACGGTTTTAAACCATCGTCTTTAATAATAAGACGATGATTTTAAACCGTCATCTTAAGTTTTTATTATTATTTTTAAAATAAATAATAAGACGATGGTTTTAAACCATCATCTTAGGTCCTAAGATGGTGGTTTTAAACCATCGTCTTAGTACCTAAGACGATGGTTAAGACAATGGTTTTAAACCGTCATCTTAGGACCTAAGATGATGGTCCTCTGAGGTGGTTTTTAGCCACCGTCGTATGGGCATGAACTTTTTACGACACCCTCATAGACGATGGCTGAATAACCACCCTTAAAGGTCTTTAAGGGCGGTTAAAAACCATCGTTAAAGCCCTTTTTTGGTGTAGTGATCCAACGTATATGTGTAATCTCATAGGCTTTGGTTAAGAAAAGAACTTGGAATAAGGTAATTCATAGTAGATGAAAAGAATAGATTATGTATTAAAACTATTTTATTATTAATTTGGTATTCTATTTTATGCAATGCATAAGAGTGAATTTCAAGCCATGTTAGCATGAGAAATTGGTACCTTAGTTTAATTTTAGTACTTTGTACATACCTATTTAAGGAAAATTATTTTTGTGACTATTTCATTAAGTTCCTTTAGTATTTGAAAAACTAGAGTAAATCAAGTTATATATCATCTAATGAGTTATGAAAGGACTATTGTGTAATTTAAGTTTTTATACTTGGTTATTTGGGACTAAAAAAAGCCTCACCTATATTGCATCATGACCACATAGTGGTATTACAACTTGACTAATATGTGCATATCACTTGGCAAGATTCAAATCTAGGTCTCTTCCTTGAAAGCTAACAAATTTTATTGGTTGAACTAATGATATTTAGTTGTTCAATCTATGGTTGAAGTGAATGTACTTTGTATTTCATTGAGGAAAAAATATAATTATATATCATTGTTAATTCATTTAAGTGATTTCATTTGATTTACCCATTGTTGTAATAAGACTGTTAAGTACCCTTTTGAAAGTCTTACTTCCTTGTTTCTAAATAGCTAAAAATAAGTCTCATAAGCATGAATGATTTTCTTTGATACTTAAGTCTTAACCTCCTTGTGAGAAGGTGTGAGTTACTAAATATGCAAAACCAAAAAGTGCTAGAGAATAAAGAATATGTGTTATTTATTAGCAAACTAAATAGGTTATAAACTTGTTGTGAATATCTAGTTAAGCTAAAGTGAACCATACATAATCAAAGCTCAACAAAATGTGGTTTGTGCTTAAATTTGTAGATGATAGGGATAAATGTGACTCTACCTAATAGATAATTTTTATTATTGTTCCTAATAAGAACACATGAATGCTTAACTATAATTTATATTGAGTAGTACTAATATATTTTGAACTTTACATAGCCTATAAGAAGTATATGACCATGAACCTTCCTTAATAAAATAAAATGTTAAAAGAAGACCTTATAGAAAAGGAACAATCGATTATTGAGCAAAGATGCCACTGACCATGAACTAGGAGGCAAGCAATGGAGAAGGAAGCAGGTGTGTGCATCAATGGCATTCCAGAGGGTGGAGGATCCAAGTCAAGATCTATCACCAGCG
This sequence comes from Wollemia nobilis, assembly GCA_028583015.1. Lineage (NCBI taxonomy): Eukaryota > Viridiplantae > Streptophyta > Pinopsida > Araucariales > Araucariaceae > Wollemia > Wollemia nobilis. Next base: position 749,062 of record JAQPPZ010016958.1, on the reverse strand, counting down.
AAGCAAGTAAGGATCCAATCGATGGGGTCCCATTGCACAGGAAGGAACCCCCCGACAAAGGGGATCAAGGATATAAGCTCATCATCGATAATGGTACCATCCCAGACAAACCCTCGATAGTTTTATATGCCAAGGTGGTCAACCCTGGCCCCATTTTAAAACCTACAACCTAGGAGCTTATCCCTAAAATCTCAAACCTGGTGATCCCGAAAAGCCTCATGTCTAGCTACCTAGATATGGAGATGCTAACCATGATTGGAAAGTTTTGAAGAATACAAGCTTATACTGAGAGGGGAGGGTGAACATTATAAGACCACTTTTTACTTTTATTTCCCAATAAATATTTTACAATGAATAGATATCAATATCAATAGCAATAATCAAGCAATACACAAAACACCATACACAATAGAGACACCACAATTTATGTGGTTCACCCAATGTGGGATACTCCACGAAGAAAATCTTTCACTAAAATTTTCTCAATCAATCTCTTGGGAATCCTTCCCTATTACAATTTGTATGGACCTCTGTCCAAAGGAGATACCAATCCCCTAAATCAAGTTTGTGGATATTTATCTACAAGAGAACTCCTCCTCTACTCTGGATGGTGATCCTCTAGAAGACTACTGCCTCCACTACATTATCTTATGGATCTCTCTCCACTGAAGACTCTTGTCCCCACTCAGAACACCTATCCTCACTGCCTTGGCTAATGGATCTCTATCCACTAGAGACTATTATCCTCTCTGCTCTATCACCTCCAAAGCTTTATCTCAAATTTGTACTAAACACAGTCCTTCAGTCTAGAACAAATCTATTCAATCTTTGTCTCTCATCTGGTATAAACTTGTCCTCAAATCTGTACCAAACTCTGCTCCACAAGTCCACTCATACCTTGCTCAAAACTGCTCAATAATTCCACTCATAATTACTCAATCTGCTCAACAAGTCCACTTATAACTTGCTCAAGTTTGCTCAACAAGTCCACTCAAAACTTGCTCAATTTTGCTCAACAAGCTCACTCAGAACTTTCTTAAATCTGCTCAACAAGTCCACTCAGAACTTGTTCAATTCTACTCAACAAGTCCACTCAGAACTTGTTCAATATGCGCAACAAGTCCACTCAGAACTTGCTCAAATTTGCTCAACAAGTTCACTCAAAAATTTCTCAAATCTGCTCAACAAGTTCACCCAGAACTTGTCCAAATATGCTCAACAAGTTCACTCAGAACTTGTATAAATATGCTCAACAAGCTCACTCAAAACTTGTCCAAATATGCTCAACAATATCACTTAGAACTTGTCCAAATATGCTCAACAAGCTCACTCAAAACTTGTCCAAATCTGCTCAACAAGCTCACTCAAAACTTTTCCAAATATCATAGAAACATATAGAGAGAATTGTTAGAGACCCAATATGTTCTATACTCAATTTCCAAATCTACTTAACAAGCTCACTCAAAACTTGTCCAAATCTCATAGAAACATAGAGAGAATTTTTAGAGACCCAATATGTTCTATAATCAATGCTCAATCACTTTTCAACTCGGATCAGAATATAGAATAGTTTGTTTTATGGAACTTGAACAATCACTTCACACATCCACTTGACTAGGCTCAATCAACTTTACTCAACCAATCACTCAATTAAACAACCTTTGCTCACAAACCCTAGTCCAAGTATATATCAACCAACTCAAAATGTTTCCAACAATACTCAACAACAAATCTCACATAACAATGATACTCATGTTCTTTTCAAACCCTAGTTCAAGTTCTTCACACAACCAATGGCTTCAACAACAATGCTTATCAAACAAGGTTTTAACAACAATTCTTTATTCCATAAAACCTTGAAGCATTAACTCAAACATTCTCAAAAAGGAAACCCTAATCAAGTCCTTTTCACTCCAAACTTATTTTCCATAAAACCAATCAATCAACTCAACTATGGAAGAATGTGCTCATACCTTTTTCTTGATGATGAAGGGATCTCATAAATCTGCCACAACCACAACAACTTCTATGCCAATCTCAAAGAGTTTAGAAGACAAATATTTCTCACAATATAATGTAAATACTCAAATACACCTTATCACTCCACCTTTCAAAACAACCATCAATATACATAAAATATTTATCCAATAAAACCTTATAAACTCCCAACTAGAATAAACTTAACATCCACCAAAAATTAATTCAAACCTCTTTAATTTATTTTAATGGCAAGAGAAACTTTGATAAAAATCAAATCAACTTTTTTTATGGTTCCAAAGATATAAATCACTTCATCAATAAAACAACCTCACATTAATCCTTATTACTCCACAACAATAAAAATAAAATATCAAATCAACAACCTTTCTTGAACCCTTATAACTCCAACAATAACATAAATCAAACACAACTTTTCATAGACCCTTATTACTCCACAATATCCTTTGAAAAACCTTAGGCAAAAATTAATTATCAAAAAGTTACCTTTACCTCTTAGTGGGTTTCAAACCCACGTTCTCTACCTCCACGAGCGCTCTTGCCATAGCTATAACTACCGTGTGTGCTAGATGCACGGTTAAGAGCCTAAGCGCTCTTCGTCTTCTTTGTCCTCGATTGGTGCACAAAAACCAGGTGCAAAACGAACTTCCCTTGGCACCCAAGATACACCACTCCACTCCACATGAATCGATCGTGTGCTTCCTCAACTCCAAACGCCTTCGCAAAACATGCACTGCCAAAGGACCACCATGTCCTATGTGTTTCAATCATTGTGTCCTTCCTCTTTTGTCCTCTACCTGGTGCTAAAGACAAGTGAAATTTCTTGTCTTCTTTCTCACGATCGACAAGCATGAAAACCTTTCATTTTTTATCACATACATTAATCAATCGAAGGGATGAATTTTGAATACCTCCTTGGCATTTATTTATACACAAATTCCTTTATTGCTTGGACGTCGGTGCTTCCTTTTATTGCATGACGTCGGTGCTCCCACCTTTATAATTTATAAATTATTTAAATTCTAAGGAATTTAAATTTTATAAATTATTTTTATAAACTTTAACTTTGGGTTTAAACTTAAACCTTTAAATGTAATATATTCTGCCATCGTGGGTTTACCATATTATTTTGCCAATTATAATGGTTTTAATGAAACCTTTTAATCTTCCATCACGGGTTTACCATAAACCCTCTTAAAATATTATTTTGCCAACTTTCTGTTCAACTCATTACATTGTTCTTGGTGTTATTGATGGTGTGCTCCATAGTATTAATGATGACTTTACACGTCGACATCAATGACAACTAAATAAGCTCAAAATGTCCAACAAGTTCATTGAAGGCCACCCAGATATGGAAACCATCAGGAAATGGGTATTTTCCAAATGGAGGACAAGCGGGAACATGGATATTGTATCCCTATCCATGGGTTTTTTCACTATCAGATTAAACAACCAAGAGGATTTCTGCAATATCCTATCTAGGGGTCCTTGGTTCCTAGACAGAAGGAGCCTCTTCCTCCACAAATGGACTAAAGGCTTCAATCTGAACACCCAAAACATCAATTTTACCCCAATTTGGGTTAGATTGCCAAACATCCCTTTCCAGTTCTGGCACAAGGATGTCCTCAAAGGAATTTCTAGAACCATCGGTGATTTAATAGCAGTTGATCCTCCACCAAAATTCGATCTCGGATGGTCCACACCCACATTTGCGTCAATGCCAACTTGGAGACAGAGCTCCCCACACATATTAACTTCTTTCATGGATCCTCTCTCATAAGGCGCTAACCCTTGGATTATGACAATAAATCAACTTTTTGCATTCACTACAAATCCCAAGGACACCTAAGGAATGAGTGTCCTACCCTAAAAGCTCAGTCCCAAGGTTCTAAAGATCCAGCTAAAGGTGTAAATCATAGACTAGGTCCTCTAAAGGATCAGCCCTGAAATTCGTCTACACCATGGAATACTCAGGGGACCCCCAATCAAGCACCTCCAAAAATGGCCCCTCAAGGGAGCAATGAACGTCTAAGGCCTTCTCTCGAGCTGGAAGCCCCCTCCAAAATCAAAGTAAAAGAAATATCTGAGTCTGGTATCGACACCAACCTTTTCTAGGGACCTCCCCTCCCCCCATTGTCACCTCAAATTTTGATATTCACAAATATCTTGCCATGGCTCATAGGAACCCTTCCTAGTCCTCCCCCCCATCCCCAATCAGATATGGTTCATCCTATGTCCCTATTATTGAAGATGTGGGAAGCCCTCTATCAATCCCTTCCCATTCTAGGAAATTTAGCCTGAAAACACTAGAAGAAAAAAATCTTCCATCGACTTTGGTAGCGATAAAAAAAAGAGAGACCAACCATCACTGAGTAGTAGAACAAGGAGACAGCAGAGAATATAGCCAATGGAACTCACTCAACCCTCTACTCTGAGAACTCATACATGCAGAAAAAGGACCAAATAGGAAACAAACTTCCCCTTCAACAGATGAAGGGAGGCAAAAAATCTCAAAAAAAATCTAAATGAAGGTCCTCTTATGGAATGCAAGAGGCCTAAACGGAGCAACCAAACAATGCCTTGTTGCTAATCTCAAGAAATAATATAATCCTACCATCCTCATTCTCCAAGAAACCAAAAATGATAACGTCTCCTCCCTCAGGTTGGCCAAAGCTATCTGAAGTAGGGGCGACGTCCTCATCAGCCCTACCTAAGGATCCTCGGGAGGATTCATGTGCCTGTGGTATCCTCTACAGGTTGAAGGGAGGCTTTTGTTATCATCGAACAGAATCATCAATGTCCTCTTTAATTGTAAGACCAACAACTCCTCTTGGATTTTATCCAATGTGTATGCCCCAAATTCCCCCCTTGAAAGAGCAGCTCTATGGGACACCATCAATCAAATGAGGAGCACTTTCAGGACTATCCCTTGGATCATCAGTGGGGATTTCAACAGTCCTCTATACCCTTCAAAAAATAAAGGACTCAACATCACAAGTAGAATCATGGAGGACTTTAGGGATTTCATAGATCTCAATGAGCTTTTGGATGTCCAGCTCAAAGGATCTAAGTTCACCTAGAGCAACAAAAGAATGGGAGGTGGACTTATTTAGGTAAAGTTGGATAGGTTCCTCACATTCAAAGAGGTCATCCCAATATTTAGGTATGCATCCCTCCTCCCCCTTCCCAAGATTGGCTTGGACCATAGTCCTCTCCCCCTAGAGGCAGGTAAACCTCCATCCTTCAAGACCCCTTTTTTCTTCGAATCTATGTGGCTCCATCACCAGGATCTCATATCCCAAGTCACCCTTTGGTGGCAGCAGCCGGTCTTGGGATCCCCTACCTTCCAAGTTTTCCAAAAGCTTAAGTTGGTTAAATAAAAACTAAAGGTGTGGAATAAGGAGGTGTTCGGTAATATATTTGCGAGCAAGCAGGCCATCATAGGAAAGCTCCAGGATATCAAAAGGCAGATCGAAGATGGAGACCAAATCAGCTCCACAAGGGATGAAGAAAGAAACATCATGGCTGAATACCACAACATTTTAGCTAGGGAGGAAACTTTTTGGAGGTAAAAATCCAGAGCCCTCTAGATTAAATATGGTGATTCCAACACCAGCTTCTTTCATGCTTCCACCTTGAGGCATAGAGGCTCAAACAAGATTCGCGAGATAACTTGCAACGATGGGTCCATCACCAAAGACATTTTCAATATCAGGTCTGAATCAATATCTTTTTTTCAAACTCTTCTCGGTAGTCCTCCTGAGGGTGATGACCAAGCCAAGACTGGCCTCCTGGGCAACATTTCCCCCTCTATCCCCCAATCGGCTAAATCCATGCTTGTCAGCCCATTCTCCCATGATGAGATTGTTGGATATTTTGAGTAGATGAAGTTGTCATTGATGTCAAGGATGAATGATCATTAATGTAGAAAGTCAGTTTCAGTGAGCAGTGCAAAGAGAAGCAGTTCCACAATCAGTGCAGAAAGGAGAGTCCGCTTCCAGTTGGTCAAGACCCGATTCTAGGTAGTCAAATGTGGTCCAAAGTGCAAAGAAGAAGCCCAAGCAAATAATATTATAATATTCCTTTATAATATTATACAGGGAAGTTTAAAATTAATTATAAATTAATTAATATAATTTTATTATAAATTAATTTATTAATTAATTTACTTAACTTATAAGTTATTTAAATTAATTATTAATTAATTTTAATATTAATTATAAGTTAATTTATGTTAATTTTAAATAACCCTAAGGTGGGTTATTAAGTTGAAATTCAAATTTTGAATTCGACCATCGAGTGCCAACATGGGAGTAAAATAATCAAGTGTGTATAAAGATCATAAGCCTTTGAATTAATATCCAAGTGTTGTGAAAACGTGTGAATTATGTTGTGCAAACAAGAGGGTTTGATTGTTTTTAAATGTGCCAAGTGGTAGGCAGAGGTTTATCACCCACCGTAGAAGGCTCCTTGGTCACCAAGCATAGGTAGCGCAGTTGGCAACCGCAATGAAAGCAAAGCGCTAGGGCAAAAAGTGGCGGAGGTTCAAATCCATGGTAGTGTGGTTTTTGTTGAATTTGACAACGGACGAAGGCACTAAAATGAAGGAGGCTTCCATTCCTTCTCATGGGTGCCTATAGCCCACGTGGTGGGCACAAAGCGACAAAGCGCTCTTGGGGAGACGATGGTTCGAAACTCGCCAAAACCCTTTTGGGGTAAAAGACAAGGTATGCAATTTGTTGTTGGCACCAAAATTTTTGGAGGAATTAATTTGAGCCATAAAATTTTAATTTTTGCATAATTTATTTAGTTTATAAGGTTTTAAGGGGAGTTATAAGGTTTATGCAAAATAATTTTTGGTGATATTTGCTTTGGTGTTAAAAAGGGGCAATAAATTTTTTAAGGAAATTTGTTTGAGTTTTTGTGGTGTTGGATATTATTTTAAGTTGGATATTATAAGGTGTATCTAAATAATTATTTTTCATGTATGATTTGATGGATGCTAATTTCAAGGAGGAGCAATAAGGTACATTTGAGCTTTGATTATTTCTGTGACTAATGAATATTTTGAGAAAGTGTTAGAGTGATATTTTGGTCATCTAGCCATTGAAATTGGCACAGAAAAAAATTGTGATTGAGACAGGTTTTCTAAGGGCACTTCTGCATCAAACAAAAAGGTATGGGCACATCTTCCTGGTGAATGATTGTTGAATGTTGTGAATGCTAAGTTGGAGTGAAAAGGTTTTTTCTGGAATAGAGAGTTTTTTATAAAACCTTATTTGATAAGAATTGTTGTTGAAGTGATTGATTGAGTGAAGAACTTGAACTAGGGTTTGCAAAGAATATGAGTATCATTGTTATGTGAAGTTGTGGAAGATCATGAGTATCATTGTTATGTGAGTTTGTTTGATAAGCATTGTTGTTGAAGTGATTGATTGAGTGAAGAAATTGAACTAGGATTAGCAAAACATCATGAGTATCATTGTTGTTTGATAAGAATTGTTGGAAACATTTGAGTGAATGTTCATAAGTTTGGACTAGGGTTTGTGAGCAAGGATTATTTCATTGAGTGATTTTTTTAGATTTGGTTGAGCCTAGTCAAGTGGATGTGTTGAAGTGATAGTTCAAGTTTTGTGAAACAAATTGTTCTATATTTTGAATTGATTTGAGAAAGAGGTTGAGTGAGTGTGAAGCTTATTGAGTCTCTAACAATTCTCTATATGTTTCTATGGTAAAAAGAGAAATTGAAAGTAATTGAGCATTGTGGTGAATGTGAAGCATATTGAGTCTCTAATAATTCTCTATATGTTTCTATGAGATTGGACAAGTTCTAGTAAGGACTTGTTGAGCAGATTGGACAAGTTTTAGTGAGGACTTGTTGAGCAAATTGGACAAGTTCTAGAGAGGACTTATGGACAGATCAGTGTGAGCTTTTGTGGAAGCTTACAAGGAAGATTTGAGATAAGTCTTTGAGAAGACTTGTGAGCATAGTTGATTGATTGGTTTGTTCAAACCTTGACCTAAGGTTTGGGGCATATCCAGGAGAGTTGATTTGTGATTGAGTCAAGCTTTGTGTTAAGGCTTGAGGACAGAGATTGAGGACAGATTTGTGCTAAACCAAAAGACTGTGTTTAGTGCATATCATAGGACAAAGATTGAGGATAAATTTGTGCTAGACCGAAGGACTGTGTTTAGTGTAGATTTGAGGACAGAGTTTGGTGTAGATTTGAGGATAAGTTTGTGCTAGGCTAGAGATAGAGATTGAGTAGATTTGTGTTAAACCAAAGGACTATGTTTAGTGCATATTTGAGATAGATCAAAGAGCAAGCTTTGGAGGTGACAAATTATAGAGGATTATAGTCTCCAGTAGATAGAGATCCATTAGCTATGGCAGTGAGGATAGGAGTCTTCAGTGGATAGAGATCCATTAGTCAGTGTAGTTGAGGTAGTAGTTCTTCTAGAAGATCACCAGCCAGAGCTAAGGATAAAGGAGTTAACCTGTGGATAGATATCCATGAACTTGATTAGGGGATTGGTGTCTCCTTTGTACAAAGGTCCATAAACATTGTAATAGGGAAAGGATTCCCAAGATATTGATTGAGAAAATTTTAGTGAAAGATTTTCTTCGTGGAGTAGCCCACATTGGGTGAACCATGTTAAATTGGTGTTTGTATTGTGTGTGTGGATTTGTGCATTACTTTGATTACTACTATTGATATTGTTATCTATACATTGCATAATATTGATTAGGAAAGAAAAGAAAAAAGTGGTCTTATACTGTTCACCCCCCCTCTCAGTATAAGCTTGTGTTCTTTAGAAATCAAGAAGACCCTCTTCTCCATGCAACCAAATAAAACCCTTGGGTTGGATGGGTTTCCCATCAGTTCTATCAAAATTTCTAGGATATCATCGAGTGGGATGTGTGCAAAGCCATCAGAGAAATCCAATCCTCTCATACCATTCCTCGAGGGATTAACTCCACTTTCATTGCTCTCATTCCCAATTCGTTCGCCTACAGATCCTTATCTGACTACCGGTCCATAAGCCTGTGCAATGTCCTCCACAAGATCCTCACCAAGGTCATGGCTAACATGATGAAGTTGATCCTACCTCTCATAATTGACCCTAGCCAAGGTAGCTCAATCAAAGGTAGAAGCATCCTGGACAGGGTCATCATTGTCCATGAAACCATGCACTCAGCCTCCCTTGCTAAAATGTTAGCCCTCCTTTTAAAACTCGACATGAACAAAGCTTTCGATAGGGTTAGTTGGGACTTCCTCTGTGATATCCTCCTCAAGTTTATCTTTCACCCGTCCTGGTTTGACCTCCTTCACAGCTGCTACTCTTTCCCGTGGTTCTTTTTCCTGGTCAGCGGCTCCTCGGCTAGGTTTTTCTCGAGTGTTAGAGGCCTCTTCCAAGGTGATACACTTTCACCCATCATCTTCATCATCTTGGCAGATTTCCTGGGTAGAGCCCTCAAAGCTGCTTGTCAGAGACAAAGGATATGGAATTAAAGTTGCCTCAGGCATCAAAATAGTTACCCATCAGCAGTTTGTCGATGACACCATCTTATCCACTCAAGATTCTGTGACCCAAGCTAAAGGTTAACTTCATAAAAAATAAAGTATTCTTCATCAACACCCCTATAGCTCGACAATCCAAGATAACTCGCATCCTAGGGTGCACCATTGACTCGCTCTCATCTTCCTACCTTGGCCTCCCCTTTTTCTGTGTTAACCCCAAGGAGCTGATATGGAATAAGGTCTTAGAGAGAATCCAGAAGAAGCTAGCAGTATGGAAAGGTAAACTATTATCCCAGGATGCTAAAGCCACCCTCACTAGGGCCTTCCTCCAAGGCATACCGATCTATTTCATGTCAGTATTCAAGATTCCCATGGCAGTTTGCTGCAAGATTGACCAACTCCAAAAAAATTTCTTGTGGTCGGGGAACAATGAGAAGACTAGAATACCCCTCATTACCTAGGACATAGTGTGCAAAATCAAGAAGCAAGGAGACCTAGGGTTTATAAAATTATCCAATATGAACCTAGCATTGCTGGCAAAACACACCTGGAGGATCCTTACCAATGACTCAGCTAAATGGGTACAAATAGTCAATGAGAAATACCTGATCAGTCTTTCAATCCTTGATGATGGGATCCCCCTTAGTGGATCGGCTTTCTAGAAATCCATTGTCCATACTCATTAGTTGATCCAAAAAGGCTTACATGGATCCTCGACGACAACAATCGCATTGATTTTTGGTGTGACAGGTGGGCCCAAGACGAACCCCTGATCGACAACATAAATTTGGTAGATCTCAAACCATTCACTGACCTCAACATGGGGCACAGGGTGGCTAACTTCATAACCATCTCTAATGGAGTCCCTTAGTGGAAAGCAATCAATGGCAATAACCTTGGTGAGGTTGTTGCCACCCTATCCATGATGCTCAACTTGACTACCATCTTGACTGGAGGAGGATCTAACAGGCCTACTTGGAAGGGGTCTGATAGTGGCACTTTCACAGTCAAGTTAGCTTACAGCATTCAAACCCCTTCCCCTATTTTGTCCACCCCCTTCAACCGAGTTTGGAATAAAACTTTGATCCTTGAGTTAAGCTTATTTTCTTGGATTGCCATTCAAAAAAAAGCTCTAACCATTGAAAAATTACATAAAAGAGAATTCTCAATCCCCAACAGGTGTTATCTTTGCATGGTTTACTGGGAGTCCACAGATCACTTGTTCTTGAGATGTGATTTTTCTTCCACAGTCCTTGGTTCTATTATGAATTCCTTCCAGGTTCAATGGGCCCAGCCCAAGTCCATCAACGAACTCTTTTCCCAGTGGACCAACCCCTTTCGTAATTTCAGACTTCAATTCATTTGAAATGTGTGCCTCCACCATTTTCTCTGGCAGATTTGGCTAGAATGCAACAATAGAGCTTTCAACGACTCCTCCATGGATCCTAACTTTGTAGCTTCTAGAGCCATTGCCTTTGCTACTAAAAATTCTAAGCTTATCCTTTGTCCTTTCATCCCTCAATCAGCCTTAGAAGCCTCCATTTTCAAATCCCTTAGCATCCCATACGAAAGTGGATCGTCCCCTACCCTGGTTTATCCCAGAGAGAGCATCTGGTGGGAACCTCCCCCGAAAGGCTGGATCAAAATCAATTTTTATGGAGCATCAAAAGGAAACCTAGGCCCTACTGGAGCTGGGGGAGCAGTTCGCAATCACCATGGTGAGCTAATCTTGGCGTATTACAAATACCTGGGCATCCAACCCAATCACATTGCTAAAGCCCGAGCATTGTAGAGAGGCCTCTCCCTTCTCTCAGAGGATCCTAGACGTCTTATCATAGAAGGAGACTCCATGAACTTCATCAACTACCTGGCCAATTCCAACAACCTAGAGGGTCAACAACACCATCAAAGAGGCTAGGAAATTTGTGCACTCCAGAGGTCCCTCGAAGGCCCAACATAAGTACAGAGAGATCAATACCCTTGCGGACCACTTGGCCAACATGGGAACTCTTCTCGGACAACTATCCGTTTGGCACCAAGCCTTTCCTCAGGAAATCTTGAATGTGGTCAATCATGATAAACCAAAGGAGGTTCAAAAGTGACGTGGGTCTATGTGTCACATCAGCAAAGGATGAAGACGAGGGCGTCCCTCAAGGCCCCACCCCATGTGTTTTAATTAGACCCTATTGGGTCTATACAATGAAGATCTAGGACGCGCGAGATCTATCTTCCGAGGGGTCCTAGCTTGGCGACCAGGGACGGTTTTGGTTACGTGGGACTTGATGGTTTTTATGCTCGTGTCTGGTTTACTCTGTGGTTTCAGTGTTTTGGCAGCTAGAGATTGGTATTAGAATTTTCAGTTAAGTTTTTGTATTAGTCTATGTTTAAATTTTGGCCCAAGGCGATGTCTAAGTTTATTTCCAAGGTGCTAAGACCCTTCTTGTTATAGGATTTTAAGATCCTCTTAAAAAACCCATTTTGTATATAAATATTTAAATTACCAAAAAACAAAAATGCCACTAACCATAAGGGTTAGATTTAAAATTGTGTTCTCATCATGAAATAAATGAATACTTTAAAAACTAGTAAATATGTTTCATCTAGAAATTGGTTTGATTAATTTAGTTTAGTAAACTCTATTCGAGATAGCATAATTATTTGGAAAATATAATGAATAACATCAAGAATAATTTTACACGTGATTGGATGCCTTTATGAGTATAATGTGATTTGTATTATCAATAGAATGTATTTTGATAATATTGATGTGCAATAAAAAGTATTCTTTCTAAGTGACAATTAAATATATTGTTATTATAAATAAATAAATACCATTTTTGACCAATCCCAAGGTAAGGGGTTATTACACCGTACTTGAAAAGACAAGAATCATTATTTCTATTATAAAGAAGATATGACAAACCTCTTGGAAGCTTTCATAATTTTATCATGAAAAAAACAAACAATCAATAATAAATATATGCATTTCAATTAAAAGAGTATACATTTTTTTTTTATCATGAAAAAACAAATAATCAATAATAAATATATGCATTTCAATTAAAAGAGTATACATTAAATGTTACGGATAATATTATGTGTTTCATTAATCTCGATGGGTTAACTTTAAAAAATAAAAAATAAATAACTTGTAAGTCCTTCAAAGGAACAAATGCACCGAATATTATCCATTTTACTGAGTACAGTAAAATCTACACATTGGGTCGTAGAGTAGACGACATTTATTTTTATGTCGGCGAAAACAAATGCGAGGTATATTCCTCCAATCTAAGGGAGAATAATCGTTTTATTTTTTTAATGCATAATTGGCTACCCACATCATTGATTTCCACGTGGCTCTTCAATGTGTTAGTTTTCAATAATGGCGCATCATAAATTTAGTTGAAATAAACACCGTGAAACTACGGTGATGTTTGACCTTTAGAAAACTGTTCGAATATATTTATTTGTTTTTACGTTAGAAACCACTTTAGCTTGTCAACATTTACCTGGAAGAACATGTATACTCTTATTAACGCCACTTCCACTAGCATTCAATTTGGCAGGATGGTGCTCTTTATCCTACTAAAATAAGATAATATTATCCGAAAGGAAGATTACTTGTTAGTGGTTTTAACATGATTTTATGAACAGTTGATTTTATTTTTACCGGTCAATGTTTTGTAAAGATTCCTGCTTCAAAAATTAATATATATATAAAAAGAGCAAGACAATTAACACTTATTACAAATAAACATATATATTAAGCAAGACAATTAACACTTTTTACAACTTTTTTCGGAGGTGGAGGGATGACGGTGGGTGGGAAGGCTGGTTTGGGAGAGCACGGGAGCGCCAGCAGGTCGAACCAGGGGCACGACAGGGTGGAGGGAGGGCAAGCAGAGTCTGGGGACGCCGAGGATCCACCAGACAAACGGGGAGATGGACCTCGGAAGTCGTATGCTCTGGCAGCGGCTTCTGAAACCCTAAGTGGGCTCTCCACCAAGGAGCTATTTCCGTCCGGGAACGAGTTGGACATCCCGACGGAAATTCTCTCAAGCTTTGTGGAATTCGAAAAATTTACCCTCATCGGTAAGTTTATTGGTGGTCGTCCCGACATGGAGACCATCCGCAAGTGGGCGTCTAGAAAATGGCGGACCTCTGGTCACTTGGAGCTGGCTGCCCTAACCCGAGGCTTTTTCGCGATTAGACTGAGCAACAAGGAGGACTACTGTAAAATCCTGGCTGGAGGGCCTTGGTTCTTGGGCCGCAGGAGTCTCTTTCTAAGGAAGTGGGGTTTGGACTTTAACCCCGATACCCAGAATATCAACATTGCTCCAATATGGGTTAGGCTCCCGAGTCTCCCCCTTTTCGACTGGCATGAAAATGTAATCAGAGGAATTGCTCGATCCATCGGGGAGTTGGTCACTATAGACCCTCCCACCAGGGCTCGAACAAGATTTGTCCAAGCTCGGTTCTGTGTTTTGGCGGACTTGGAGACGGACCTCCCTTCCTCCATTACTCTACGGTCTGAGGGTTCTTTTCTACACAAGCAAGCTATTGTTTATGAGAACAGACCAACTTTCTGCCCCCAGTGTAGTTCTCAAGGGCATCTTCAGTCCAATTGTCCTCTTCAAAAGCCGAGGAAGAAGAAGCGGGATCCCTGCAACCCTCTGGAGCACGGTGAAGGTCAGACGAAGCACCCTGTTGCGAAAGACCATGAATCTCCAGGTCCATCCAGAGACCATCTCGAATCCTCCTTACCAGATGAGGAAATCACCATTCAACCGGACTCCGAGCTGTGCGGTGGACGCTCCCAACTAGGACCACAGGGGGAAAAGGAACAGGTCCCCCCCCTTATCACCACACTGGCAGATTCGCCCGAAATTTTTGATCGGCACTCTCCCGAGGCACAAAAGATATTGGAAGATTACCTGCTGGGAAGAAGAGGTTACCAGCCTAGTAATATTAGCCCTCGAATTACGAGGAGTCGAACGCAAGGGGTGGATTTTGGTGGTAATAGGAAGCAGGGCCGTCCCCCCAACAAGGAAAAGAGAGACAAGGAAACTACGACTGATGTCGCAAATGGCACCCAATGGTTGCTATTTCAGGATGACTCCGATTCTTTGATGGGTGACGCGCTTATCCCAAAACCTCCCCTCCAGCAGGGAAAGGGAGGTAGGAAGAACCTCAAACCGTACAGATGAAAGTCATCCTGGATGTGAGAACCTGCGATGGGAACGACGAGCGGGCTCATGGTTCTTTGGGACCCAGAGAGTGTTGAGGGCAGCTTCTTTTCATCTTCCAACAGGACTTTCAACTTTTTGTTTCAGTCCCAAGCCATCATTTTTTCTTGGATCCTATTCATCGTGTTTGCTTCGAATTCTGCCTCAGAGAAAGCAGAAATGTGGAAAGTTATTTCCCTGATAAGGGAGATTTTTTGTAGTTTTCTTGGCTGTCTTTTTCTGCTTTCCAATGGTCCAGTTTTTATATTGGCCATAGTTTCCAGGATAATCAGGCAAAAATGCCTCCTTGTAGCCCTCGGGCAATTAGCAGCTTTTTGTTTTTTCTGCATACAGGTTTATTCATCCAGCCAAGAGGCACGAAGCACCATTTAGCAAGGCTGATTTTGTATATAAGGTTTTGGGATCCTCTATAAAAACCCACTGTTAATCTATTATAATAATTACCAAAAAAAAATTAACACTTTTTACAAATAAACTGAGAATAATATCTTCAAATGCCAAGGTATTAAAGGCTTAACCAACTTAAAATAAGCTAAATTAGTTTTCTAAAGTAACTTTTGTGTCAAGAAGGAGACAAGCGATAATATTAAGAAAAAAAAAATTCAAAACCATAGATTCTATGACAAAAGAAAGGTCGGTTTTGGAGGAGTATAGACGATCATGGTCACAAATTAATTATCAATTATTTAATAATGTTTTTTTATTTAATAAATAAAACATTTTTTCTTTGTGTATGTCTTAAGGAGAATATATATATTGACAAGAAGATATTTATATGAACTTCAAGCTCTCCTTATCTTTTGATAAGATAAAATAAACTTATATTTTATAATTTAGGTATGATATCATCTAACTTATTAAATCCCTTAAGGAGGCTTCCCTTATAGATTAGAAACAACTAGTTCAATGGTTAGAACTACATGAATTCCTGCCATATATTTACTATTCATCGCTCCACCTTCTTTCTCTGTCATTTCTTCTTCTATCTTTGCTCCCCTTTCTCTCTCATCCCTTTCTCTTATTTCTACTCCTTTTTCCCATTCTCTTATTGTGTTTCTTCCATCATTCATCGGTATAACATATGTTTCTCCAAGAGGCTCCCTACCTCACAACTCTTCAACAGGCACTCTTGCTCCAATGGTCATGGTAGCAATAGAAACCACTCAAATCACCTAATTTCCTTCCCCACTCATCCAAGCCCTCACTTCAAAACCATTGGTCCCATAAACCATGGCATCCCCTTTGAACACCCTAGTTAGGCTGGCAACTCATCCCACTCCTTCCACTCTCATTCCATTCCTTACTATCACCACTCAGTTCATACCAACTTGCCATGTCATCCACCTCCACTCATCCACTATCCCAAGCATGAGAACTTCTCCTGTAGGTGACGACACTCATCGCCCTTGCTTAACGAGCTAACTTTGCATGAGCTCCCCAACTAACAAGTATGTTTGAAGAGCCTGAACCAAGCTATGCTTACAAGGCTGGAGAAATTGATAAAACCATAGTCGATGTGGCAACCAACATGGCAATCTTCTATAGTCATACAGTTTCCTGGCTATGGTGTAACACTCATATTTGATTTCATTTCTCACACTGTAAACTCAACAATTTTATTTTTTGTATTGTAATTTTATGCAATTTTCATTTTTGCATTTTAGTTTAGATTAGAGATCTAAATGATGACAACAAGAAACTGACCTAAATCTAGAGGTCAAGAGAATCTTTTTGGCAATCTTGTCCAACCTTAATGAAACACATATTTGGGATGCAAAAGCTAAATTAGAAGTTAGGACAATTTCTTGGGTCAACAATAATGTGATCGGTCACATGATTAGATGTTGACTTCATGAGGACTAAATTATTCTTAGATGTGTGACTATTTGAATGTTACATAATTTAAGTTGAGTTCATGTAGGCATAGATGCACATCATGATTTTCTCATTCCGGTATGCTTGTGTCAAGCATTTTTGTTCCTCATAGAAGGGTTAGTCCTCTCGGGTAGGGGAAAGAACTAGGGAAATTCCTCATAACAATTATATGGTTAGGCAATAAATCCAATAGACACATATCATATGCACAATACATGTGTTGAAAGTGTAATCTAACTTATGCCCGAGTTTGATATTATATGATTTAGTTTATATAGGCCTATGGGTAATCATTGTACAAATATATTTAATCTATTATATATTATTTAATTACATAATCCCGATGGACCATAGTTAACCTTGCTATGGTTAAATGCATTTTTTAATTTTAATAACCTAAAGTCATTTTGTTATGTCAACTTTAGGTTAACTTGATTATGTAATTTGATTTTTTTAGTATTGGAGTAAATATCCCCTAGCCACTCCATCCACTGTATTGGAGTGTTGTGATCATTATCTATAGATAATATAGTGATTATTGATGATGCTCAAGGGACCCACCAATATTGTATCTCTTTCTTTTCAATTCACCCTTTTATGCTTTCTATATAATATTTGAGTGGATGGATTGCTTCTATTCATTTATGAAAATTGATCTGAATTCCAGCATGGTATTGAAGCAAGTATAAAGTAGCATTGCTTGGTCACATAGAAAGTTCATTCATCTTTGATCCTTCTTTCATATTCTAGGGTGCATTACTTCTCAAAGTTTTATAAAAGTCTTCGACAAAAAGGTAGAAATGAGATATTATTCCACTATTCTTCATTCATTTTTCTTAAATCTTTGAGAATTAATGTCTATTCCATTTTTTACTTTGTTGTCATCAAATTACTTCTAACCTCTTGCACGTATATTTGAATATGATCTAGCATGGTGATCATCTTCCTCATTCCTCATACAAAATCTACAATATTTTTATTTAAAAGAAAATGAGAGGTTAGTTCCATCCTAAATTTAAATTTGAACTTACCATACATGAATTTTTTTTTTTTTTTTTTACACCCACTTTGTAGTCTAAGTGTGACACCTCTCTCTAAGGAGAGGGTGCGTGCTCATGCCCAGTCAAAAGTGACACCAAGATGGATAGATGCACATCATTTAAGGTTATCTATGCTTTGGACTGTGGGTTCAAATCCATATTGAATGTTTTTCACCATCTCTACAAAGTGAAACTAAGGACAAGCAGTAGAGTCTATGCTTTCATTGTAGCTTGAAAGCACAATGAGTTGGTGAGTTGAGTCAAAGTTTAAGCATTGATAAGAGAATGTTTTGTGTTCAAACTATATGACCTTTTTTTCAAGCTCTCCAAGGAAGGTTTGGGCGGTGTCATCTATGGGGGCATAGAAGGATGTATTATCATAATGCTCTCTAGCTAGTCGGTTATGTTGATTTCACAAGGGCATTGGTGGATGAATTAGTCTGTATTTGAATCTTCTTGTCAAACAAGGCTTTTTGCAATGTGTTTTGCTTTGGTGGTATGACACTTCCTTGTGTTATCTATTATGAGATACCTTAATTTCCTCAACAAATATAGTGTTACCTTGGTTAGCGCAAGGTGTTTTGATCATGAGATACTCAGGTTCAAACCCCATGGGATTTTTGGAATTTTTAAAATGAAGGGATAAAACCATAGTCAATGTGGCAATCGACATGGCTATCTTCTATGCCATATAACCATACAACTTCTCTTATAGGTGACAACGTCCATCGTCCTTGTCTAAGAAGCTAAGTTTACATGAGCTTCCTCATTGACGAGTATGTTTGAAGAGCCTAAACCAAGCTATGCTTACAAGGTTGGAGAAATTGATGTCATCAAGTGTTCGATGTCTTTTTTACTAAGAATGGATGGAAGAAAAAATACAAGTTGTATAGTAGGAATACCTCCAAGGCCTCATGTTCTTTTATTTGCAACTATTGAGGAAGGGAGACAAAGTGTACTTTGTTGAGGCTTTAGGGACCGACCCCACCAAGGTAGCATCAACTCTTGCTAACTTGACTAATACAATATCCCAACTAGACATAGACAAGATGGACCCATACCGAATAGTCTAGTTGGCTAACTAGCTCATGCTTAGAGTGATAATTAAATATGGTTGGCTAGCAATTGATGATGAAGCAACCTAGATCAAGAATAAGAGACTAGAGGTAGAATTGGCTTAGATAAAGGGCAAAAGTGACCAGATTTGGCAAGAAAACAAAGTTCTAATGAAAGAGGTCACTAAAACGGATCAATTAAAGAAATAAGTTGAGGACCTCAAAGCTCAACTTGTCGAGTCTAAACAACACATGCAAGAAATAATAGAGGAACAAAGCAAATTGTTGAAAATCCTAGAATAGAATAATAAATCAAGAATTTAGAATCCTTAATACTAGAATAAATGGAGGTAGATCCAAAGTCATCATAGGAGATTCAAATGATCAAGACCCTTTGGGACCAGATTAGTGAGGAGATAAAAAATACCTATGAATACTTTTGAGTAATATTCTTCATAGATAAAAGCCTTGAACAGGTTGAGAATACCATCAAGCAAGTAGAAGGGTAGCTTTCTGGGGTGAACACCAAGAAGATCTAAAACTTCCTACATCAGTGACCACAACACAGACATAGTAGTATGGGATAGATCATAAAAAATGATTAAGAAGATAAGGAATATCTCAAATGTCCAAAGGAACTTACAAACTTACAAAGATAATTAAATGTCTAGAGGAACTTATAGATCTACAAAGATAACCTCACGTTCTTAAAAAGCCAAGTACAAGAAATGGACAAAGAGATTGAGGGGTTGATTGCAATTGGAATGCATGGTATTTTTTATCAAAGAAGCATGGCATTTTTTTTATCAAAGAAGCATGTCATGGATGATGATGTCGCTAGTGCTATAATTGAAGAGGAAAAGGACCACTCCAACAAAGGGAATGCAACCAAAATATTTTAGAAGCTAAATTCAATTCATGCCAAATTGAAGGATATAGCTACTAAGGGAGAAGAATTATCTAAAAATTCATTTGAAGATATAACGGGAGAAGTAGAATACCTCAAGGTAGTACAATTGTTAGATGACAATGAATGGTAGAAGTTGCAGGGACTATTTTTGCCAAAGATCGACTAGAGGGAGAAACAACAATTTTGTAATGTGAATCCCAATTTTGTAGACTCCATGCCCAAGGATAAATGTAAGACCTAGGATCTTATGCCAATTGAGTTTAAAATCCCATGAAGTCACCTTAAATATGGTACCTTAGTACTACCTTTACACATTTTATTAATTTTGGAAGGGATATGCAATAGCAAAAGGCCAGATGATAGAAAATACCCTAAAAACTCAAAATATGGCTCAATTTTGATAAGTACCAATTTGCTTACAAAATTCTATGACTCATAAGAGTTATTTGCTTGCTTAAAGGTGCTAATTAGCTCAAGGGAGAAATTTTCTCAATAAAGGTGGTTAGTTTGCTTGCTAAATGTGAAGGATTACTTGCAAAAAATGAACAAATCACTTGATAGACCTAAGTGAATTACTTAAATAGGTACAAAAGTGAAAATTGGCATGAATCATGAGAAAATATTTCTAGAAAGTGATTTTTTGGTGTTTTGTGATACACTAAGTATTTTTTGAGCCTTCTAAGCTTGTTACAAGCATAATTAGAGGTATGTAACATTTGGAGGTACAATATTTTAATAAAGTTTCCCCAAAATATTTACTTTTACTAGGATTAAATGTTTTTCACCCTAGGTAACTCAAGGGTAAACTTTTGCTATAAATAGAGGCCTAGGGTCCTCATTATAATCATCTATTGGCCATGAGAAGTAAGAGCTACACTATGTGAAACTCATATTGTGCTTTTTACTCATGAGATTATAAGAAATTATAATTTCTTATGCATCCCATGAATGGCACCACCCTCCTAGTTTGCTAATCATGTGACAATTGTGGCATGACCCTTCTATCCCATCTTGTTATTTGTTTATCAATTTTATAATCAGATGAATGGATGAACATTGACTTTATTTGACTTATCATGTATTTATTAGTCACACGCTTTCCTTGCTATGGTGTAACAACCGTATTTGCTTTCATCTCTCACACTCTAAACTTCACATTTTTATTTTTTGCACTAAACTTTTATGTAGTTTTCATTTTTGTATTTTATTTTTTTGCATTTTAGTTTAGATTAGAGATCCAAATGATGACAACAAAAAACTGACCTAAATCTAGAGGTCAAGAGAAGCCTTTAGAAATCTTGTCCAACATTGTTGAAACTCATTTTTTGGGGTGTAAAAGCTAAATTAGAAGTTATGAAAATTCCTTAGGTCAACAATAATGTAATCAATCACATGATTAAATGTTGACTTCATGAGGACAAAATTATTATTACATGTGTGAATATTTAATGTTACATAATTTAAGTTGAGTTCATGTAGGCATAGATGCACATCATGATTTTCTCATTTGTTATGTTGGTGTCTAGTATTTGTGTTCCTCGTAGAAGGGCACCCACCAATTTTGTATCTTTCTTTTTCCCTTTTCATCCTTTTATGCTTTCTATATAATATTTAAGTGGATGGATTGCTTCTATTCCTTTTTGGAAATTGGTGTGAATTCTAGCATGGTATCAAAGTAAGTATAAAGTAGCATTGCTTGATTACATAGAAAGTTCATTTAGAGCCTTAGATCCTTCTTTCAAATTCTAGGGTGAATTACTTCTCAAAGTTTCATAAAAGTCTTTGACAAGAGGTAGAAATGATATATTATTCCACTATTCTTCATTCATTTTTATTAAATATTTGAGAATTTATGTATATTCTATTTTTTATTTTGTTGTCATCGAATTACTTCTAACCCCTTGCACTTATATTTGAATATGATTTAGCATGGTGATCATATTCCTCATTCCTCATACAAAAACCATAATACTTTGATTTAAAGGAAAATGAGAGGTTAGTTCCATCCTAAATTTGAACTTACCATACATGATAACTTTTTTATTATTTTTACACCCACTTTGTAGTCTAAGTGTGACACCTCTCTCTAAGGTGAGTGTGTGTGTTCATACCCAGTCAAAAGTGATACTAAGATGAATAGGTGCACATCATTTAAGGTTATCTATGCTTTGGACTGTGGGTTCAAATCCATATTGAATGCTTTCTTATTATCACTACAAAGTGAAACTAAGGACAAATAGTAGAGTATCTACTTTCATTGTAGCTTGAAAGTACAATGAGTTGGTGAGTTGAGTCAAAGTTTAAGCATTGATAAGAGAAGGTTTTGTGTTCAAACCTTATGGAATTTTTTTCAAGCTCTCCATGGAAGGTTTGGGTGGCGTTATCTATGGGGGCATAGAAGGATATATTATCATAATGCTCTCTAACTACTTGGCTATGTTGAATTTATAAGGGAATCAATGGATGAATTAGCCTGTGTTTGAATCTCCTTGTCAAATAAGGCTTTTTGCATTGTGTTTTGCTTTGGTATTATGACACTTCGTTGTGATATCTATTGTGAGATGCCTTGAGTGCCTCAAAAAATACACTATTGCCTTGGTTAGTGCAAGGTTCTTTGGTCATGAGATACTTAGGTTTAAACCCCATGGGATTTTTGGCACTTTCATAATGAAGGAATAAAACCATAGTCGATGTGACATCCAACATGATAATCTTATATGCCATATAATCATATTATATCTATATCTATCTCTCTCTCTCTCTCTATATATATATATATATATATTCCCTTTCAACAAATCATATCAAGACATGTGCTAAAACAACATTGGGTTTTGATATCCAATGGCAAAGAGATGGTGGGTTATCAATGCAGTCATTAAAAAATCAATGAATGCCACATGAAGAACCATGGGTAGATATAATATTTCTAATATTTGTGAGGCTAATTTTGTTTTTAGAGGACTATTATGAAAAATATTCCAAACATCATAACTTTTACATACAAAAGCATTTTCTTTTTTTAAATTGTAAGAATTTTTGAGCTCTTTGTATTAGTGACACCAGTTGAAGGATTTGTTAGAGTGTTGAGGATTGAATTGTGCAAAATAGTCCTCAAAGCCTATTTCTCTATTATAAAAGGAATGTTACACACCTAGAATATTTGATCCATATTCATGGAACAGACAATTCGATCGATGACATTTGAAGCAACTATTGGGTCTTTTAGAGGCATACAAAAAAATAGATTTAGAATATGCTCAAGTTAATCCTTCCTCTTCATATCATATACTTAGGTTATTGATTCATTTTATGCATGAAGATCTAACCATTTATGATCTCTTCTTTATTATATTCTTTGTTCAGGTTCTCTTGGAATTTTGTAATAGCTCTCTCATAAATAGGTTCATAAAAAGCCTTTTTTAGTGACAAAAATTACGTGGCCCAAGGGTAAGTCAAATTTTCCAAATAAGATGAAGTATATTGTAAAAAGAAAAGTTATACCTTCAAATATTACTTCATGTGATTATAGAATATTGAAGGTATTCTTGGCCTATCTTCCTTATATGGAATTGTAATGGTGTTCCTTGTATATGTATAAGAATATTTGATATTGGTAGTGGTGACTATAGTCCAACCTAAGGAGGTTCTTATGTAGAGGTATCTTTGAATAAGTAGACTTCCAGATGATGAAGGGGTTCAATTGTAACTTCCTCAAGTATGAAGACCAATTAGAGCATCCATTATGGGGATAAGATGTCGCTATCATTAACATCTTCTCTTCTTGGCCCCTCAATTTAGATTATGAGGGGGCGTTGAAAGTGTAATTTGACTTACGACCAAGATTGACACTGTGTACTATAATCTTGAATAGGCCTGTGGGAAATTATTGCATAAATATATTAAATTTATTGTATATTATTTAATCATGTAGACCCTATGGGTCACGATTAACCTTATTATGGTTAAACCCATATTATAATCTATAATTAACCTAAAGCCCACTTGTTATGCTAGCTTAGGTTAACTTGATTATGTAATTGGATTTTTTTTGTATTGGTATAAATACCCCCTAGCTACTCCATCCATTGTATTGAAGTGTTGTGATTCCTATCTATGGATAATATTTTTTTTATGGTGCTAAAGGAAACCCATAAATTTTATGTCTTTTTCTTTCCTTTTTTTCCTTTTATACTTTCTATATAAGATTTGAGTGGATGGATTGTTGATGTTTATTTTTGAGATTAGGTGTGAATTCCAACGATATGTAGTTATTTATGCTGGGTGGTTTGATAAAGGAATCAATATATGTGAATGTGCCTTGACTTCTTTCACAATTGGTCTAATATGAGTGATTGAATTTAATTTATACAAACATTATTTCATAGAAGCTTTTGATTAAATGTGTGAATGTTAAATTTCTATGGTGATTGAACTTATTTTTATAGGCTTTTACTAAGAACTTTTGATTACTTGTATCATTGTAATTATGGTGCTTGAATGTATATGTATTATGCACAAATATTCTATATGTCAATAATCAATGGGTTGAGAGAATAACCATCTTGAATATAAATCCAACTTAGTTGTGTAACCTAGAAGGCTTTGATTAAGAAAATAACCTGGAAGGAGCTTATTCATTATAGGAAAATAATGGATTATGCATTGAAACTATTGTATTATTAATATGGAATTCTATTTTATACAATGTATGAGTGAGTTTCAAGCTATGTTAGCATGAGAAATTGGGACCTTAGTATATTTTTTTGTGCTATGTACATACCTCTTTAAGGAAAATTATTTTTGTGTCTATTTCGTGATGTTCCTTTAATATTTAAAAAACTAGAGTAAATACCTAGGTGTTGTAGGTGAGTTGGAGAGGAGAGGGCAATCCTCCAAGGGAGGTCCCAGGTTCAAATCTTCACCCTACCAAAAAGTTGAATTGGGTATCCAAAATCCAATTGATAATGTTGGTGCAAGCAGGGTCGAGTGCGACTCCCGGGTGACTTTGACGGTGTAGAACCCCTTGTTCGTGGTATCTCAGATCAAGGCGGCCCCGCGAGGGATTTTTCACTAAAAAAAAAAAACTAGAGTAAATCAAGTTATGTATCACCTAATGAGTTATGGAAGGACTATTGTATAATATAAGGTTTTTTACTTGGTTATTTGGGATTGAAATGGGTCCCAGTATTACAACATGACTATTATGCGCATATCACTTGGAAAGATTCAAACCTAAGTCTCCTCCTCAAAAGTTGTCAAATTTAATTTGTTGAGCTAATGATATTTAGTTGTGCAATCTATGGTTGAAGTGAATGTACTTTGTATTTCATTGAGGAAAACATACAATTTGTAGATCATAGTTAATTCATTTAAGTATCAAAGAAAATCATTCATGCATAAGCATAAATGATTTTCTTTGATACTTAATTCTTAACCTCCTTGTGAAAGTGTGGGAGTTACTAGATATGCAAAACCAAAAAGTGTTAGGGAATAAAGTGTAAGAGTTATTTATTAGCAAACTGAATAGGCTATGAACTTCTTGTGAATATCTCTTTAAGCTAAAGTAAACCATACATAATCAAGCTTATTAGAACATGGTTTGTGCTTAAATCCGTAAATGATAGGGAGAAATGTGACTTATAAATATTTTTTATTATTGTTCTCAATAAGAACACATGAGTTCTTAATTGTAGTTGATATTGGGTAGTTCTACAATTTTAACTTTATATAGCCTATAAGAAGCATATGGCCATGATCCTTCCTTAATAAAATAAAATGTTAAAGAGAAGACCTTGTAGAAATGATCAATCTAGTCTTGAGCAATGATGCCACTATCCATAAAGGTTAGATTTAGGATTGTGTTCTCATCATGGATAGATGAATACTTTAAAAATTGGTAAATATGTTTCTATCTAAAAATTGGTGTGATTAGTTTAGTTTAGTAGACTCTATTCAAGCTATCATAATTATTTGGAACATATATTGAATAACATTAAAAATAATTTTAGACATGTAATTGGATGTATTTATGAGTATAATGCAATTTGCATTGTGAGTAGTGTATTCTTACCAAGTGACAATGAGGTGGATCACTATCATGAATTGAAAAAAAAGAAATTATCATTTTTGACCAATCCTAAGGTAACGAGTTGTTACACCTTACTTCAAATGACAAGTTTCTTATTTCTATGAGATGACAAACCTATTGAAAACTTTTGCAATTTCCATCATGAACAAATGTCAAGTCATGCAAGAGTACATATAAAATATTATGGATAATATTATGCTTTTCAGTTAATCTTGATGCGTTAGCTAAAAGGAAGTAATTTTTGATTATACATTTTTTAGACATGTCAATATTTTTTTTTGAATTTAACGAAAAACCCTTTGCAGGGCCGTTTGGCTTGAGAAACCATGACCACGGGTTCTACATCGTCAAAATCACCGGGAGAACAAATGACAAGTCAATAATAAATATTTTATGTATTTCAAGTAAAAGAGTACATATAAAATATTATGGATAATATTATGCTTTTCAGTTAATCTTGATGTGTTAGCTAAAAGGAAGTAATGTTTGATTATACATTTTTGTAAACATATTTTTTTTTTTGAATTTAGCGAAAAACTCCTTGAGGGGCCGCTTGGTTTGAGAAAGATTGACTACCTGTCAAAATCACTTGAGAGTTAAGTTTGGTCTTGACCGCACTAGCATTATCAATTGGATTTTGGGTACTTGATGTGAGTTTGGTAGGGTGAAGATTCGAACCAGAAACCTCCCTAAAAGATTGCTCTACCCTCTCCAACTCACCTACATCACGTAGGTACACATATCAATGTTAAAAATATGATTATTGAAAACCATTTTTTAAATTGATTATATGAGATTAAAATGGATTTCACCATCTTACATTATAACCACGTGGTAATATTACAACAAACTATGAAATTATAAAACTTGGTAAAATCTCTTACCAATTGAAAAATCAAATCGGTCAAATAATACCATTTAACCATTTAATATAACACGTGAATCAATTAAAATCTATCCATAAAATTTACATTAAAGACAAACCACATGTGAATACTTTTAAGTCCTTCAAAGGAACATATTATCCATTTTACCGAGTTCGATCCATGCAATTGATCATCATGGAATAGACGACATTTTCTTTATGTCGGCGAAAATAAATGCGAGATATATTGCAGATATATTCCTCCAATCTAAGGGAGAATAATCGTTTTATTTTTTAATGCATAATTGGCTATTCACATCATTGATTTCTACATCGCTCTTCAATGTGGCAGTTTTCAATAATGGCACACCATAAAATTTATTTGAAATAAACACAGTGAAACTACGGTGACGTTTGACATTTAGCAAACTATTCGAATATATTTATTTGTTTTTGTTGATTTTGTTTTATGTTACAAACCACTTTAGCTTACCATCATTTACTTGGAAGGACATGTATACTCTTATTAATGCCACTGCCACTTGCACAACCATTCTGCGGTTGCATGAAAATATTATCCAAAAAGATTACTTGGAAGGACATGTATACTCTTATTAATGCCACTGCCACTTGCACAACCATTCTGCAGTTGCATGAAAATATTATCCAAAAAGATAGTAGTTAAGTATTTATTGATAAATGGATTTTATAAATGATCGGATTAATCTTATTAACTAGCTTTAATAACCATGATTAATAAAAAGTTTCTTTAACTTTTTCTTTTAAATTAGTTAAATCAAGTCAATTAACACTTTTACTCAACTTGCAATAATATCTTTATCCATGCCATTTTCGCATACATCAAATGCCAAGGCTTAACCAACTTAAAATAAGCTAAAGTAGTTTTCTAAGTTAACTTTTGTGTGAACAAAGAGACAAGCGATAATATTAAGGATGATTTTTTTTAATAAAAACCATAGAAACCATAGATTCTATGACAAAAGAAAAGACCGGTTTTGGAGGAGTATCGACCATCATGGTCACAAGTTAATTATATAAATTTTAAATATAATAATAAGCCAATTATTCATTAATCCTCCTTAATGAAAACACTTTTTGGTTGTATGTATCTTAAAGAGAATAATTATCGACACTCTATAAAAACGAATAAGGAAGTATATTCTATGTTATCAAAAGACAAGGAAAGCTGAATGTCTTGTTGCTTGTCAAGCTTATATTTTATTATTTGGGTGTGAGATCATCTAACTCATTAAAAATCATAAATGCAGAGAAAATTGTTTTATGGAATTTGGTCGAGCAGGGGAAAGTAATCAAAATGAATTGACATTGGCATCTGATCACGACATGTGGCTAGTCAACAAATTTAATAACCAGGAAGATATATTGAATATGACAAATATCCCTCGTTTAAATAAAACTAAGGAGGTTCGCCCTTTCCATTCTCGAAAAAATAGCACGTGGACTTCATTGTACCCTGTAAGTACCTCCAATGCAAGGGAACACGCTAGTAATACCTACCCCTCCTGAAATATAATTTCTAATCACATAAGCTATGTAAATCTAAATGCCATGTCTAAGATTTTAAGAAAATCAAAGCCCAGTCACCTTTGCAAATAACAATGAGAATGGAACAAATAACCTCGCGTTGTTAGCGATTCAGCTGCCAAATTATTGCTCATGATTGAAGTTGAGAACACTCTCGAAATCTAAGTGTCCCACTTGTAATTTTGTCCATACATGTTTTTGTCAAGATATTGCATTAATATATTTATAGATTTTTATTAAAAAAGTTTAAGTTCAAACTACAAGACAAATATAATTAATTATATTATTTTTTTTATTATAAATTAAATTTAAATTATGAAATAAATATAAATAACTTTATTATATATTTTTTGAGTAAATACTTCTTATACACATTTATTATATTTTCGTATTTGCTAAATTTATATAAGGTGGGAACGAGAAGCAATCAACACTAGAACGGTGCATGACGTTGGTGAGGAGCCCTGTGGCATTAAGCTCCACATTATAATATGGTTGCCCGTACTTTGAAACATAAACCTCAAAGATCCGTGTGGGTCACATTTTGCCTTTGTGCTCTCGCTTTTGCGTGGGTCCCACAAAAGGTTCCACGGCTAGGCGTCCTCAAAGATGAAATCAAGTTTTTGTTATTTTGTTGTGGAAGGGAATTTCTGAGGGGAATTTTCAAAGGTCGAAATGTCAGTTGACGGTAACATCTATGTCGCTAGCAAAATAAGGGACCCATCAAGGAAACTTGTTTGGGATTCTCACGTCAACGTTTCCTATTTTACTAATTGACCGTCAGAGTCACCGTCAGAGCAAACGTTTTGAAAAGGGAAGAATTCTGCTAGGAAACAGAAAAATTGAAGGAAATCTGCGTGAAACTTTGTAAATGTCAGTTGACGGTAAGTTTTATGTCGCTAGCAAAATAGGGCACCCATCAAGGAAACTTGTTTGGGATTCTACGTTAACGTTTCCTGTTTTACTGATTAACCGTCACAGTCACCGTCAGACCAAATGTTTTGGGTAGGGAGGGAATTTCTGTCAGGAAACAGAAAATTTTAAGGAAATCGCGTTAAACTCTTTAAATGTCAGTTGACGGGAAGTTTTATGTCGCTAGCAAAATAAGGCACCCATCAAGGAAACTTGGTTGGGATTCTACGTTAACGTTTCCTGTTTTGCTGATTAACCGTCAGAGTCACCGTCAGAGCAACCGTTTTGGGTAGGGAGGGATTATCTGTTAGGAAACAGAACAAAGTTTCGGGTGAGACTTTGTAAACGTCAGTTGACGGTAAGTTTCATGTCGCTAGCAAAATAAGGCGCCCATCAAGGAAACTTGTTTGGGATTCTAAGTTAACGTTTCCTGTTTTACTGATTAACCGTCGGAGTCACCGTCGGAGCAAACGTTTTGGGTAGGGAGGAATTATCTGTTAGGGAACAGAAAAATTTAAGGAAATCGCGTGAAACTTTGGAAGCTATGATTAACTTGTCGGAGCCGATGGTCGCAGTCAGGCCGTTTCCCTGTGGACAAATTTACCGGCTCGATACAGCTAATGATGCTGGACGAATCTGATGGTGGCCTTGAGATCGGTGAACAAATAAGGACCGTCAGATTAGACTGAACTAATATGGAGTTTACCCCGGGAAAAATTTAACCCTTATCCCCTCTCATTATCTCACATTCGAAAAAGTGTCGGTAGCCACTGAAAAACAAAACTGGTAATAAACTAAATAGCTCGATGTTGCCTTTTCCACGTATGCGCGTGATGACGTCAGAAGCGGCGATCAAAATCGTACGGCAAATGCTGTAACACGTGGTGGGAGGAGAAGGGGTCGGAACAGCGATGCTGATGTGGATGGACCGTGAGTGCCAGCCTGGGCTAATTGTCTTTAATTAAAGGCGGGCCCCGCAGGGTGCCGGGAAATTCGGGCCAGCCCGTATCTTCCAACTGTGATTTAGATGGTAAGCGCTTCCCAGCTGGAGTTAAACTCGAGTTAGATCCGGGGTTAGAGGTGGAATGCGAATTAGGATTGGAATTATGTTTCTTGTACGCATGGAGATGTGCACCCGTGGGAATGTATGTCACATTAAAACAAGGGTATGAGAGCTTTCACGATTTATTTACCTATGCCGGCGCACCGTACAGTCCGGCATCGGAGATTATTTTTTATCCGGCAAAGACAATATGAAACGGTAAAACTCTGCTCCGGCTCGAGTTGGTTGCCGGAAAATCGCCGGCCGGGAAATCAAGATCTCGACTCCGGATTCGTACTTAAATCCTCAACCCGTGTTGGAGTTGTCTTCAAATTTTCATGTGCTTATTTTTTCTATTTGCGTTAGCGAAACTTGGCCTGCAAATCTCGGCCGGCGGGCGCGCGATCTGGACACTTGGCGAGTAAAAAGTCGCCGCGGATTGGGCTAGAAGAGAAAGATTTGGGTTGAAGAGGTGCTGGATTCGGAAAGGAGAGCTCGTAAATCGGAAGATACCGAGGGCATTTTGGTGTAGCCCTCACGATTTAGGGAGGGCAGAGAGGTGTGTGTGTTTCCCGTGGTTAGAGGAGATATAAGGGGGGCCAGGGAGTCTTAAAGGATTCGAACCTTGAACCTCCCAACCACACAACAACAACAAGCACATTCAACAGCATTCACTCAACTCAACATTCATTCGCCCGTTCAGTCAGTGATTCGCGAGACCCCATTCTCTGTCTTGCCAACTACTGATCTGGAAGTGGACTGCACAACGGCACGCATTTAGTGCAGAGGTAGGTACGGCCATAGCCTTTATAGATAATGCCATTGCCCCTCTGCGGTAATCGACCGACATTTTGCGAGCATTTATGAATAAGGGTTGTCCCAGAAAATAAATATATTCGTTTTCTGGTCCGCGAACATGATCGGGGTAAAGAATCTGAAAAAACACCCTTAAAGGCCTTAATGTCCTGCTATTTTTGCTCGCCCAAGGAAATAATAAACTCGTGCTTGACATCCTCCTCGGCCTCGGGCTCCCCTATATTTGAGTTTCCAAGACCCCGAGGTGGAGTGGGAAAACAAATATAAATAAAAACGCGCCCTATGAACCAGGGTTCGAATCCCGGGAGCGACGAAGAAGAAAGGGAACGGTTGTAGGAGGGCAGGGTGTTAGGTTTTGGAAATGTGCAAGGCAGAGACGGCAGAGGGCGCGCATAAGGGGAACACGAAGGAGTGGGTGGGGCGAGTCGGGCTGCATCATCAGCACCAACAGCAGAAGATGGGGTTGAAATGCCTCGTTGCCGGGCAGACCAAGGCGGAGAAAATTAGGCATCTGGCGGTTCCTCCCCGCTCTCGCACGCAGGTCTGGATTATTCGCGCCACTTCCACGATTCTTCTGTGGACGTGCGTCATACAGCTCACGGCCCTCGGCGAATTATGGGGATCGCGCGTCTTCAAGGGCTTGCCCTCCTGTTTCACCCACTCCGAGCCGCCATCTGAGATAACTTCTCAGATCCTGCCGGCGCAAATGACACCCTCCCGCAAGATCGTCTTGCCTCCGAAAAGTAAGTTTAATCTGGCATTACAAGCTGCATTACGGTTAGCTGCATTAAGGTTGATAATCTCTTCTCACTCCGTAAGCCCTTTGTGGGATTAGGATCGAAGTATCCGATCTACACTTCAAATGCCAAATTTGACCTAATTGTCAAAGATTAATGTGGTGGACCTTTGTGATTGCAATCCCCATTCTGATTTTTGCTAATTTGGCGGATTCGTAAGTTTCTCCTTGAATTGTTTATTTCCGGTTCCTGCTCTCTGACCTTTTTGTGTCGTCTATCTCAATCGCATTGTAATGCGTTCGCTGTAAATGAGCACCCAATTAAAATCAGAAACATCTATATCTTCTTGAATCAAGTCCATCCATATCTTCTAGGCACGCTTGTCTGGATTACATCGTTTCTTTTTAGATTATACAGGTCCAAAACTGTAAATTTGCCTGTAGATAATGCTTTTTTTTCTTTTGTTCTTGGTTTTCTAGGGCACTTAGTTATGTTTAATTTTATTGGATTCATGGCATGGAAATTATTTTATTTTATCTTTGGAATTGAATGTGTTTTAAGACTAAATCTGTTTGGGTTGATTACCAACTATAACAGGAGTGTATAAAAACAATGGGTATCTTGTGGTTTCTTGCAATGGAGGCCTTAATCAGATGCGATCAGCGGTATGCGGATAGCTATACTTAATCTTGGTGGATTAAGATCAAAATTTGTGTTGATATACTTAAGGCTATGCTTGGTAGTTTGATTATCATAATGGACGCTGTTAATCCAGAAGACTATTAAAATGGTTATCATTGTTCTCTGATTAATGGCAGATATGTGACATGGTTGCAATTGCGAGGTATCTGAATGTGACCCTTGTTGTGCCGGAGCTGGACAAGACATCATTTTGGGCAGACCCAAGGTGAATTATTGTCATTATCATTGTAGGGTAGATTCATCTCAGTGCATGTGTAGATTTCAGTGTGACTTTCTGTTCATGTGGATAATGAGCCGTGGGGTATTATATGCTCGAAAAAGTTTGTTCATGGTTCATTGAAATTTGCATTCTGTTTGGGCAGTGAATTCAAAGATATATTTGATGTAGATCACTTCATTACATCTTTGAGAGATGAAGTTCGAATAATCAAAGAGCTTCCTCCAAGGCTAAGGATGAAAATGCAGCATGGTGTGGTATTGTCCATGCCTCCTGTTAGTTGGTCAAACATATCATACTACCTTCATCAGGTAAAGCAGAGATGGCATACTGACTTCAACGCCACTTCGAATGATTTTATGCTTTGAATTGTGTTAATATAAAAAATTTCATTATTAAGGGACTTTCACTTATAGTATGGATTATGATTTACCATTCTACAGATTCTTCCACTGATACAGAAGCATAAAGTTCTGCATTTGAACAAGACTGATGCACGACTAGCTAACAATGGCTTGCCATTGGAGATTCAAAAACTACGCTGCCGTGTAAATTACAATGCTCTTCGTTTTACTTCACAAATTGAAGAATTAGGCCGAAGACTTTTGAAAATTTTGCGTGAGAATGGTCCATTCTTGGTTTTACATCTTCGTTATGAAATGGATATGCTGGCTTTCTCTGGTTGTACTCATGGTTGCAGTGATGAAGAGGCAGAGGAACTTACTAGAATGAGGTGACTTAAGTGTCTACAATGATGAAAGAATATTCCTTTATCAAGTTATTTCCAGGGTCGGTCTTGACTATTGTAAACTGCAACGTAGTATATGATGATGAAAGAATGTTTCCTTGTGATATTAATTCCAAAGTCGATCTTGATTATCATGATCTGCTGTCAACCTTTTCAGGTATGCATATCCATGGTGGAAGGAAAAAGTCATCAACTCTGATCTAAAACGACTAGATGGGTTATGCCCGTTAACACCCGAAGAGACTGCACTGGTTTTAAAGGCACTCGATTTTAATAAGGACATGCAGATTTATGTTGCAGCCGGTGAAATATATGGAGGAGAGAGAAGAATGTCTGCCTTATCTGCAGCTTATCCCAAGATGGTATGTTATTATGTTGCATAACTAATATGTGGTTTTGTCTTTCAATGCTCTGCTTGAAGTTGTTTCGTTGACATTCCATGACTTCTTTTAATGGGAAATATCAACAGGTTAGAAAGGAAATGCTTCTCAATCCTGAGGATTTGAGGCCTTTCCAAAATCATTCATCTCAGATGGCTGCTCTGGATTACTTGGTGTCTCTGGAGAGTGATGTCTTTGTCCCAACATATGATGGGAATATGGCAAAAGTTGTTGAAGGGCACCGCAGGTAATGCTAGATACCTTACAACTCTGTCCATGCAACAGAACAATCTGATGCCCATGCAACAGAGCAATCTGATGTTGTTTGATAACTACTAATGTGGGAATCAATTATGTTATATTTATTATAGAACACTTGCTCATTGTTTAAATAAAACATGGATTGTTAATTTTCAAACAGATGTTTAGAAGATACCAAATTTCTGTTCAGCATTGACTTCATTTTCTCTTTGTCTATGATTCATGCTGTTATTTGTACTGCAGATTCTTGGGATTTCGGAAAACGGTCTTGTTGGACCGGAAGCGTCTAGTTGAACTTCTAGACCAATATAATAGTGGTTCCTTAAACTGGGATGAATTCTCCCTTGCTGTTAAGGAAGTACATTCAGAGCGGATGGGTAAACCAACAAAACGAATATTGATTCCTGATAGACCCAAGGAAGAGGATTATTTTTATGCCAACCCCCAGGAATGCTTGCTTCAGCCTTCTGATGGTGATCACAGTTCCTTTTAGCTATTCCATTATTTTATTATTTATCGGACGAATTATGTTGTCCCTACAAGATGATACTTTTTGAGTTTCAGATGATGTACGAGAATCCATCTGCACAGTTTCATTATTAATCCTTCAGAGTTATTGGTTGTCTATCTTTAAAAGAGGGTACTTTAGCCTTGTTTCCTGGACACTGGAGCTAAAAACTTGAGAATGTAGATGTGGGTGGCTTCATGAACCTTACTCCCAGGTCTCACATCTGCATTGTGTTCCACTGTTGCAAATTCAATATAGCTGCCAATTTGGAGAGTACATCATGTAAGTGAGTAAAACAAATCCTGTAATTGAAGCTGGACCTGATGTACTGTCCTTTTTAGATAAGTTCTATTCAGTGAGCTGCCTGATTGTGTACAGCCTTAGGTTTGATGCCAGAAAAAGGTATAACCACACCTATTGAAGTGTGTGGAAGACAGCTCATGGCATGCACATCTAAGATGGAAATGTATTCATGCAACCTCACACTTCTGCAGGCATTGTCTATTATCAGATCCAGATGGGTATTATCTCGTCGATGAACATGAGGAAAGAGGTTCATTGTTTGGTATCTTGTTGACTATTAATCTAGTTGTTCATTTTTATTGTTTTACAGTACAAGGAAAATCACATAAGCAAGCTGATGCTTATGCAACAGCTCGGTATTGCAATAAGTGCCTAAACTCTGTATACAAAGAGAAATTTGTGATGGTGAATAACTGTTATTGAAATGCATGGAGCTGAGATTCAAATTGTTTTGTGTTAATTCCAAGATCAGGGCATAGTTGGCTACAAGCCTGCAATCAATGCATCTCCAATGTCTCCTTATGTTCATTACTTAATGATGTAGATCTGATTGTTCGAGTCACCACCACCTAAAATATATAAATCAACATTACAAAAAAGGGAGTAGATCAATTCTATGTTTCTTATATTTTCAGTTGGCTATTAAGTTATAGGAGTTGGATCTACACCATTTTATAGATATGTGATAAGAATATACATATTGATGGTGGATCAGTATGTGCATAATATGAACATATATTGGACATCTCAGAGTCTGAACTTCAAAAAATAAAATATATCCGAGGGTTTACATAAGGTTAGGCCAATCCTTTCAAAGGGTAAATGTATCATTATAGGACGATGCCAAGTATATAAAGAGTAATGTCATGTTAGTGAATACAGATCTGAAAGGGTTTTTGATTTCTCACTTCCAATAATTTTCCAAAGAATCCCTAATTAATATTCATTAATTTGGTCTGCCATAATTCCTTTGAAACGACCTTGTTTTGGAGCATGACTAACTTTGAGTTCTTGGACTATCCACTTAAGATCATGGCTTTTTAGTGCTGATATTTATTAGAAAGGCAGTTTACTGATGCTTTTCGGTTTTTAATTGATGGTGTTTCTTATAATGTAGAATGAAATTTTGATTAGCTTCGATAAGTACAGACGTATGGTAAATGTTTTTATTCCTTTTTTCGGTGTAACATGCATACTTGTGCAACTTCTAATGATGCCTCTAGCAACAGAAAAACTGGTGGTCAGAGAGTTATCCTCGTAGAGTTGCAGTTCAAAAAGTTGGAAAGACTACAGCTTGGACAATTAGAGCTATTTAATATTTTTTTGGAGGCAGTTCTTCCAGCTCTACTTTCCAGAAGACCTGGAGGACCATTGATTCCTTTGCCAAAGCTCAGATGTTAAGTTAACTGAAGATTATCATAGAATAAACATAATGTAGTATGCTCAAGAGACTTCCCATCTGTATCCACCTCATCTGTTATGTGGTACTTTCATTAAAATTATAAAACTTTTGCCATCTGAATAAATGTTTTCCGAAATCTCATTTTGTAGGCCTTTTTTATCCGTTCAATAGCTGGAGTGGAGTGGACTCCAAATGATGGCAGTCTTCCATTTAAAGTTGTTAAGATTCGTCTCTGCTTAATAAGCTTTTGAACTTAGAAATGCATTCTTAATAGAATAGGTATTTACAACTAATATATGATTTTCAGTTAAAGCACTGTTCCAGTGTCTCTTTTCCTTTCACCGAAGCAAAGTAGGATTTTAGAATGCTTGGGATAATGGTTGCTTGTCCTCCGTGATATCATCAGTTGGTCTATGTATCCTTATCAAATAAGGAAAATGGTTTATATTAAACTTCTTGCTCACTTTCCAACGGAAAGATCATCTGACTATCATTCTGGTGGAATTTTTAATGGTGACACATATCTTAAAACCAATCATTGGTTTCCATTCAATTGGTTGGTTGGAAAGAGTTCATGGATATCTATTTCCTATAGGGAGAACTTACCCATTTTTTAAATGGAGCACTTAGGTTTTAGAATTTTATTTTTTTCTCCTGCGGAAAGGTTATAAAAATAATGGTTAGTATAATGTCCACACTAGTGAAAGCTAGACACCATGTATAATAATTCCATTCCTTTTGTCCTATGGGATATATATAGAATACTATATTTACGCCATGGTTAATAATATTTTAAATTGTTTAGTATTATAATTTGATAATTATATAATAATAGTTTGATAATATTAGAATTTAGATTTTTTTATAGTAAAATTTAAGTTTTTTTTATTCAGATTGAAACAAGTTTTATTTGTATTTAAGTAGTATTATTTATGTATTGTTTGTTGAGCTAATATTCTTCATGTTGAAAAATTTAATTCGTTAAACTAATACTCTTCATTTAAAAAAAATTGATGTTAACTTTAAATTTAAACTATGAATTTAACTTTTGCTAAAAATTATTCATATTTTATAACTAAACAAAACATTAAAAATATTATTTATATAAATAAATAAAAGAAGTTTAATTTAAACTTTAATAAATTTTTATTGTTAATTAAATTTGTTCAAACATCTGATGTTTAAAAAAATTATAAATATATATTTATAAATTAAAAAATTTAATATATATTTAAATTATTATTTTAATATTAAATATTTCACGTAAAAATATTTAACATGTTTGTAAATTCTAAATATTCATGTAATCTAAATATTCATGTAAAACATACAAAATGTAAAACGTGCCTAAAACTTTTCGGACAAGAAATGTAAATTGTTTAATTAATTGGTTAGTAGTAAAAGCAAAATCATGCATAGTTGTTGTCAGAATCATGTGAGTGATTTAATCTTAATGTCTCTGTCAAGACCTTCGAGTTGTAAATAATTATTAAGGAGCTGTTAAATAGGGTTAACGTAAAAAAATCTTTGAATTCAAGTAATTTTTTGTTGGTAGTTGAATATGGTTACTAATAAACTATTTTATTAAGTAGTATTATTTTTTATTAAACATTAAATTAATTATAATTTTGTGTTTAAATTATTTATGTAAAATTTCCACCTATGAATAAGTAATATCAACATAATTTATACCATAAATTATACCATTAACTTTCAAAGTATAAATCAAATAATTTATACCATTAACTTTCAAAGTATAAATCAAATATGTTAAATATCACATCTATTGATGCACATTGATATCTTTTTTAGATTTTCAAATTTTTTTTATTCTTTACGGTAACACAACCTATATTGTCAACTTCTCAAATCATGTCAACATCTATTGATAGACGATAACCACCCCTTCTCATTTTTCAAATATCTTTTCATTACGAACAAGGTGAAACATCCATCACGCTAGTAATCTTTATTTTGTATTTAATTATTTTATTTTTATTTTGTATTTAATAATTTTTATTTTTTTTTGGCATATGTATATATATTAACAAGATTTAAACTCTCAATATTTTGATTAATAATTGTCATGGCATTAATAAAGTTCTTAATGCAACCAAATTTTTGGGAAGAGAACACCATAACATGTGTAGCATTAAAAAAACAAATTTTAAAATTTTCACAAACTATTTTATGATGTTACATCAATGCTACTATTTCCTTTTTGTGTTCACATAATGTTAGCATGACATCAACATATTACCTAAAAGTAACATTATGCTACTAATTAGCATCAAATGACCTTTGTTACGTATATATAAATTTGATTGTATGGGATTGAAACAACCCCACCTCTATTACATCATAACCATGTAGTAGTATTATAATAGTTTGATAATTATGCATATATTTGAACCTAGGTCTTTGAAAGTTGAGGAATATAATTGGTTTAGTTAATGCCATTTGATATAATTGGTTATATTTCATATAATAATATTTAACTAATTATTATATAATTTAAATTATTTATTTTAATTAATTAACAATTGATTACTATTATCCAATGACATGATCTGAATTGGCTAAATACATTCTATTTTGAGGTGAAGACTTAAGATTTAATATTGGCAATGGTATATGTAGAATTGCCAAAATGTTAGAACATTGTTAGTTCTTATCATTGTCTTCACTACCACTCCTCTATACCTCATCGTAACAATAATAGATAAATTATATGCATTATGAATATATTTTTAAATAATATAAATAATTTTTATCATTACAAAAAAATAAATTAAAAATAAAAATTCAAATATATTTATATTCTCTAGGTTAAAAAAGAACAAACAAATACAAATTTTAAAATAAAAATTTTCCAATAAGTTCTATGAGCTCCAAGTTGATAAAAAAATAAATTTATGTATATTTAAGAACAAAACAAATAAGTTCCCAACAATTCTTAAAGGATGATGATATTGTTATATTATGGAATTATAAGATATTAGATCAAACAAAAGATTTAAAAATTATAAATGTAACTAAATGTTCAATAAATATGATTTATAAATAAAATATCTAATATTTACATAAAGATCTAAAATATGTATAATATAGTGAGTGGGAAGTAAATTGAGTAGGAATGAGCTTTACCTTATACTCTTTCATATATTTGGAGAACTTTAAAAAAAGGAGAATTCTTATGATGAAAAGCTAGGTAGCGTGGTAGGCCAGGTTCGAGCCCTGGGCGATTTTGGCGGAATGGATACCCCTGTCTCCTTGGGTCTTACCCGAAAGTGGCATCCCTTCTGGGATGTTTTCCACAAAAAAAAAAAAGCTAGGTAGCATGAAAGAAAAGTAATTTATAGAAGCGTAAAAACAATGATGCCCTAGCTAGAAATATGGATGCTCTAGTTGAGGACAAGAGGAAGAGTGATTATATGTTAATCCCTATCTAGGCAACACATTTTATATTAGAAATGATTATAGGATGAAATGATTGAGCATGATATAAATATGTATAAGTTCCATAATTGGCCTTTTTTCTTGAAGATTCAAAAAGGGATTAAGTGGAAGTGAGTTTCAATTCAAATTATTCCATGAATTTTCCTTTCAAAGAATTTTTCCTTATAATCTTCTCTAGATCAAGAACCAAGGATAAAATAATAAGTGACGGTCCATAATTTAAGAGGAGCAATGGCCTATATTCAAGACCATGGAGTTAGAATTTTTCTATGAAAAAAAGGCCTATTAAAAGGCTTCCAATATGGGTTAGACTTTTTGGACTTCATATCAACTCATCAATTAGAAGGTTTTGAAGAATATTAGTAATAATTTAGATGGGTTTGTCCAAGAGGGGCTGACTACTAAGGAGTGAAAGTATGTGGTATATACTCATATATGTATTGCCATGGATATGTTAAAACCTTTGCCAATATCTACTAAGATTAAATGTGAATCAATATAATAAGATCAATAATGGATCATAAAATACTATATTCTGACACCACAAATGTTATGAGAATGAACACATGGGAAAAGATTGCAAAGAGAAAAAACTTGAGAAAGAGATGAAAATTATTGTTTATAAGATAAGCCATAAGATGACGCAAGAAGATCATACTATATTTGAGGCCAAATTAGATTGATGGTTTCCACTCCCAAAAAAGTAGCAAGAAAAATCCCTTGTCTCATTGGTGAAGACCATCATGGTTCACTCGAACCAACCATTAGAAGAAATTAAGAAGGATACAATGGATGAGAAATTACAACATGAAAGCTCAATTCAAGAGTAATTAAAGATGCAATGGAATATGTAGAAGCACATTTTAAAATAAATAATGCAAATGATGTCAAGTTTAATCCAAGTAAATCGTCTTTATTTTTCTCAAGTTGTAGAAAATCATTTCCTTGTAGTAAAAATGAAAGTAGTATAGAGTTTATTGCTTGCACTTTAAGTTTTCAATAACAATTTATTAAAGAAAGGACTATGGAGGATATTCAAGGTAATTTTGGGCTCTTAAGGCAACACAAGAAAGTAAATACTATGGAGGATGGTCCTTGCACTTTAGGGTTTCTAGGTTCATATAAAGAAGAAAGTGTTTTGAAGCCTATTTCTTATACTTTAGGTTCTCCATGGTAGCATAAACCCATAGATGATACGTTTCTTTAAGAACTATATGAAAAATGGAAGAGATTGATGAAGATGAAAATATTGGTGGGAATGGAAAAAGGAGAGGAAGAACCTCAAAGAGAGAACAAGGAGAATACAATTCAAAGGTATATTGATTTGAAAAATTATAAACAAATATCATAGCAATTAATTGTTAGCATATAATCTTTTTATGCATATTAATATGCAGATTGAAATTCTCACATTAAATGATTTACACAAGTATTCAAGAAAATAGGTAAACTTACTATTATTCCCACGGATCATAAACTTAGTATTCCAGTACAAATGAAGTATTGAAATTTCCATACATACATCTCATAAGCTTGCTTTACAGATAGCCTTTACAATGATACTTGACATTTCAACTTCAACAAACTATTCATCTCCTTAGACTCTTCACTCTTTCGAGAAATATGACTTGTCATATGTCTCATATAAGAAATATATTTTATTGACTTTTAATAATGACAAACCTCTATTTCAATAAAAAATAATGATAAAACTCTAGTGATTATTAAATGACAAAACTTTAAATGACTCATATTTACAAGACTCTTTTCACACCACATATTTACAAACTATTTACAAAATATTTACGAGTACCAAATAATGTAATAATCTCCAACATTCCCATATATTACATTATTTGGTATAAGGTCCATTATCTTCATTTGCCTTGATCTTCTTGATCACTTCTTCACGGTGATCTTTACCTTTTGTCCAAATTCATGTAGTACATGTCTTTGTCCCAATACTGATAGTAGTTGTTACCTGTACCTATCATACTTACGAGTAAGTCATCATAGTAATATAAATCATCACTAATATAACTTATTATTGTCCCTATTGCAATCAATATTTTCCATCTTAACATCTCTAAGGCCAGAACCACCATAAATTTTTGAATCAATTCTAATATATTGAGTATGTTTTCCATTTTTACTAGAGACTATTTTGGTCTAATAAATATTGCTAAAATCATTACTATGTATACAAGTATTGCCATATGCATTCATAACCTCTATATCACTGATGTCACAACTTAAATCTACCATTTTAGGTTTCAAAACATATTGGTATCAATCCTCTAATGAAGATCATATGTGTCTTTCTTTTGTAGTATACTAATGAACAAAATTTTCAATTTTTCTATCATCCTTTCAAGTAGAGTGCTATTTGTTGATACCCTATCTTGTTCTTTTGCCATGAGAATTTTGTGTTCAATTAAATATATTTTCTAATATTGTTCTTCTAGTAGAAGTTGATCTAAATGTTTTTGTGAAAGTGTTATCACATCTAAAGCAAATATACCATTTTTATAGGACCCAAGAGCTTCAATCTTGTTTAGTCTTTTGATAAGACATTTCTTACTACCATTGATGACTTTGAATTCTACTATTCTTCCTCTATCCAACAATTGTGATACCAAAATTAGGTTATTTGTTATCCTTAGAACATAAAGAACATTCTTTAGTGTGCATTATGAGAAATGTAGGCTAAGTGTAACATTGCATGTTCCTTAGTAGATTATGTCATCAACAATCTTAATTGGTATACTTTGTTTTACTTGAATAAAGTCAAACCAATAAGTTGCCAGTCATGTGATTACTGGATCCTGAATCGATATACCAAAAGTTATCTTCATACCCAGTATTTGGTTTTGTTTGACTTGTGATTCACTATATCTCAAAACATATTTGTGACAATATTTTCTGTACTTTCAAATTTTTTTCTTAATTAACTTTACCTCTTTTAATCATGTGACTTTGTGAAAGGTATTTTTTATGCATTCACAATTGTTTTCTAATTCTTCAAATAATTGCCAATTCTTTATTTATTTCTTTGGATGATGTCAATAAAGTAGAAGACATTTTATCTCCTTAATTTTAATTTTAATTTTAATAATCTCTTTTCTTTCTTTAATTTTTTTAATGATCTTTCCAAATTCACTTTATAGAGAATAAATTCTAAACCTTATAGTATAACCTTCAAATAATTTGTCCTTGTCTTTGATCAATCTTCAATATTTTTTCTTTGTGCCTAATAAAAGTCTTCAATATCTTGTTTGTCCTTCCTTGTTTTAAATATGTTCTTTCAATAATATGTCTTCTCTTCAAAATAAATCAAATAAGTTTTTGATTTTTTTTTTTAAAATAATTTAGCACATTTAATAATTAATTCAACATTCTTCAAATATGGCTTCAATTTTAATAAAAAGTTTTCCCTTCAATATAATTAATTTCCTTTGTAGTAGAAATTATTTTTCTCTAAATCTTCTTTTCTTAAAAAATTCTTGAGCAATTCTTTCTAAGTTGTCCTTTGAATAATAATTTCCTCATTTTTTAACAATTCCAAAATATCCTTATAGTTTATTTCGATATATTATTTTTGCTATTTTAATTTATTCCTCATGCTTTAATAATTCTTCTTTCCTTTGATTAATAAATTTCCTTATTTGATTTTCTTCAATCAACAATTCCTTTTATAAATCAAATTTCCCTTATAAATTTCTTTTTCTCTTCTTCCTTTTAATATATTTTTATTTTCTCTTCTTAAAAATAACCTTTCATTCTTCTTTTAGTTAAATTAAATCACCTTTTGTCCTTAATTTTTGATGCTCTCCAGTTTAATTATTCCTTGAACTTTGGATGAATAATATTGATTTAGAATAGTAAAAAATTTCATGGGTGCGAACGAAGGAGAGATGGAGGAGCGAGCACATGAAAAGGAAACAGATGCAGAAGGAGCAACGATGCATGGAGAGAAAATAGTAGCAACGACAGACA
Source organism: Wollemia nobilis (assembly GCA_028583015.1). Taxonomy (NCBI): domain Eukaryota; kingdom Viridiplantae; phylum Streptophyta; class Pinopsida; order Araucariales; family Araucariaceae; genus Wollemia; species Wollemia nobilis. Next base: position 705,407 of record JAQPPZ010016958.1, on the reverse strand, counting down.
AAAACCAGAATCCCAACAAAGGTGAACCCAGTAGAGACAACAAAGGCAACCCTGACCACACTAGTGAGGGCAATAACAATCGAGGTGAGAGCTAGGGCCTGGCAAGAAACTTGAACAAGGAAAGGCCGCACCACAATGTAGAAAGTGAATTTCTTCCCACCCAGACCTCCTTGATCAACTGGGATGATATTTGTGTGGCTCAACTGGAGGACCCAGGACCATCAATCGTGTCCACCATAGGATCCCGATACCAAGGGTCAAAATTTGATCTTGAACCACAAACCTATGAACCTCCTGGCAAAAAAGAGAGAGCCTCGAGAGCAGCAAATGGACTATCAAACTCCTCCTGGTCCTTCACGGAGATAGTGAACCCTAATCCTAGTCGATGACAGGGCCCAAAATCGAGTTGTTCCCTTACAATGGTAACCTCAAGATCCCCTACGAAATCATGATCAACGTGATCAACTTGAACTCAAACTCGCTAATCAAAAAATTCCTTGGATTCCAACCCGACATGGAATTCATCCATAAGTGGGCCAATACCTCCCGACGCTCGACCAGACCCTTAGAGCTGATTGCCCTAACCAGAGGCTTCTTCCTAATCCAGCTGAGCAATCCTGCAGACTCTCAACGGATTCTCACTGGAAGGCCTTGGTTCTTCGGCTAGAGGGACCTCTTCCTCCATAAGTGGGGGGTAGAATTCAACCCTGTGACCCAGAGCATTAACTTTTCTCTGATTTGGGTCTACCTCCCTGGTCTTCTAGTCTAATTTTGGCATGAGGACATCCTCCGCAACATAGTGAGAAGCATTGGAGAATTGATCTCCTTCGACCCTCCAACACGCTCTAGGACTCGAATGACCCAGGCTTGCATGTGCATCAATGCCAACTTGGATGCAGATCTCCCATCCTCAATCAACCTCATTTCCAAGGTCTGTACCTTTGCTCAAACTATTGAATATGAAAATAAACCTGAATTTTGTAGTCTTTGTTGCAATCAAGGTCATCTTAACTCCTAGTGCCCGTCTCAACCCCCTGCTACCTCCTCTCGAAGGAATCATTGTGCTTCCAAAACCAGTTATCCCCATGGCCCCGACCCCATCCCTGAACCCTTTTGTCTCCCCGTATATCATCGGTCCCCCATCGTGAAAAGGACCCTTTGGAACCCCCCAATCGGGCCCTTCCCCCCTTGCATCTCATCCGTCCCAGTGTCATATCACTTATCCCCCTGTCCTTCGATGACCCTCCCTCTGACCCCTTTGAACCAGACTTTCAACTATTCATTGTGCCCGCCACCCTCCCCTCCCTCTCCACCCTCGAGCCTCGGCATCCCTAGTTATCCCCTCCCCCTCCCCGAACACCTTCCCCCCAGTCCTCCCCCCCTCTCGCTCCCTCAAGAAACCTATGGTGGATGTGGGCTCAGTTAAGAAGAGGGGTCATCCCTCAGCTCAGGACATTAGGAATAGGGAAGCCTTAGATGAAGTCACAAATGGCACCCAAATCACTCTCATAGGGTCCTCCCGACTTTTAGAGACCCAAGAACAGCTCAAAAATAATCTTCCCCCCACCGAGGAGAGGGAAGTGCACATCATCAAGAATTACCAAATGAAGATCCTCTCATGGAACGTGAGAGGCCTCAATGGATGAAACAAGTAGCACCTAGTTAAGTCCATGAGGAGAGAACACAGACCCACCATTCTTCTTCTCCAAGAAACAAAGCTTGATTCTCAGGATGTTTCTTCTATATCAAATTACATCTAGAAATACTCTGCCTCCTACTTCAATCCAGCCAATGGAGCTTCAGGGGGACTTTTATGTTTATGGGACCTAGCCAAGATCGATGGGATGGTGTTGTCAATAGCTAAGAGCTACATTAACATTTTGTTCTTCAACAAAGATGATGGGTTTCGATGGGTCCTATCAAATGTGTATGCTCCAAATACTCCTTCTCGAAGGAACTCATTATGGAATTCCCTCAGTCAGTTGAGAGATGTCTTTTTTTGCAGAAGCCTGGATGTTGGTCGGGGACTTCAACTCCCCCCTCTTTCCCTCCGACAAGAGAGGAGGGACTCCAATAATCAAGAGATTCTATGAGCGCTTTGTGAGCTTCGTAGACAACAATGAACTAATGGATATCAATCTTAGAGGGCCAAAGTTCACTTGGAGAAATCACAAGAAGGGTGACCAACTGATCCAGATGCACCTTGACCGTGTCCTCATTTCCATTAATGTCATCCCAAAGTTTGGTGATGCAACCATGCACTCTCTCCCTAGGATTGGATCCGACCACAATCCCCTCTTATTGGATTGTCATCCGCATACCTCATCCTTCAAATACTCCTTCAGATTTGAATCAATGTGGCTCCATGACCCAAACATTAGATCTCTAATTGCTCAATGGTGGGCCCAACCTTTCCACGGGTCCAAAATTATCAAGTGAGAATGAAAACCCGACATGTAAAATACAATTTGAAAAGGCAAAATAAAGAAGTGTTCAGGAGCATTTTCCATAAGAAGCAACAAATTCAATCCCAGCTCCATGATATCAAAATCACTCTTTAGGTTGGTGATCCTGATCCCACTCTTCAAGACTCTGAAAGAATCCTCCTCTTTGACTATCACAACATTCTCAGAAGTGAGGAAGTATTTTGGAAACAAAAATCCAGAGTAACATGGCTCAAAGAAGGTGATTCGAATACCAAGTTTTTCCATGCCACAATAGTGAGGCATAAGGGAAGCAATAGGATCAAGGAACTAGTTCAGTAGGATGGCCAGGTGGTATCCAACATTAAAGAAATCAGATCAAAGACAATTCTCTTCTTTGAGGAGCTTCTCGATCCCTCTCCAAGTTGTGACTACCATACTTCTAAGGGCCTCCTCTAGAACATCCCAAGGTTAGTCACTGTCGACCAAAATCGAATGCTTCTTAAAACCCTCTCTGTTGATGAAATTAGGTCTGGTGTTTTTCTATGCAAGGAGGGAAAGCTCCAGGTCCGGATGGCTTCCCCCCATTTTTTTCTAGCACTTCTAGGATATTCTAGGCTTGGATGTGGTCTCGACCATCCAGTAGATGCAGAAATATAGGGTGATCCTAGGGGACATCAACTCCACCTTCCTAGCTCTCATCCCCAAAGTCATCTAGGCCCACACCCTCTCTGACTTTCACCCCATTAGTTTATGTAATGTCCTGTACAAGATCCTCACCAAGGCCCTGGCCACTAGGCTCAAGCTCATCCTCCCCTACATCATTTCTCCAAATAAAGGTAGTTCTATCCATGGTAGGCAAATCATCGATAGCATTATCACCATCCATGAGCTCATCCATTCCATCTCCTCGAGTGGCCAAGCGGGCTTCCTCCTGAAGCTCGATATGAACAAAGCCTTTGACATAGTCTCTTGGGATTTCCTATTGGCATTCCTCCAAAGATTTGGTTTCCACCCAAATTGGATCGATCTGATCAAAGGTTGTGTTACCTCGGAAATCTTTTCTATCCTGATAAATGGATCCCCAGTAGGCTACTTCAAGAATTTTAAAGGCCTCAGGCAAGGAGACCCCATCTCCCCCTTTCTCTTCATCATCATTGTGGAGGCTCTCAGGAGGGCTCTCACCCATGCTTACCTCGAAGGGTCCATCTTTGGCATCAAACCTACTTCCTCCCTCCAGGCTGTGTCCCACCAATAGTTCATTGATGATACTATTTTGGCTACTCGGGCCTTGGTTCCCCAAGCATAGCGCATCAAATCCATCCTCCTTTCCTTTGAGGTTGCGGTAGGCCAAAAGGTAAATTTTGACAAGAGTAAGATCTACTTCATCAACACTCCAGGTGAGACGCCAAGCCCGCATTGCTGCCATCCTTGGATGCTCCATTGGTGCCCTCCCTACCACTTACCTTGGATTCCCTCTCTTCGAAGGCCAATCCAGGAAATCCTTATGGAACCCCATCATTGAGCACATCCAAAAAAATTTGGCCAGCTAGAAAGGCAACCTCCTCAGTCAAGCTAGTCAAAGCCACCCTGTAGAGCATTCTTGTCTTCTTCCTATCCATTTTCTAGATCCCTACCAAAGTTTGCAATCGCATCGAGCAACTCCAAAGGAATTTTCTTTGGTCAGGATTAGAAAACAAGCAACGGATTCACCTGGTGGCTTGGAACCAGGTATGCTCCAGGAAGGAGTATGGTGGCATTGGGCTCCAAAAGGTCTGCAATATGAACTTGGCACTCATCACCAAGCAAGGCTGGAGGATCCTCACCAATGAAAACTCTTTGTGGGTTTCCATAATCAAGGCAAAATACCTGTGGCATAACCAAAACTTTTTGGATGATCCTAACCCCATCTGGGGATCTACGGTTTGGAACTCTATCCTTAGGACTAAGCATATTATTCAAAAGGGTATTAGACGAAAGCTAGGAAATGGAGCCAGAATCAACTTCTGGAGTGACCTCTGGCTGGGTAGCTATCTGATCCAAGATCGTGAGGGTCTTGTTTATCTTAGACCATTGCTTGACACCCTGTTTAGGCAAAATGTAAGTAAATCTTCCTTTCAGAGAGTCCCTCATGGAAGCCCTTTCCAATTGATAACCTCTCAGTAGTACAAAAGATTACCTCTATCATCCTTTTTGATATTTTCTACCTCTGTGTCATTCCCTCCTCCTTGGTGGAAGATTCCATCCTTTGGGCTCCCTCCTCTTCTGGCCTCTTCTTTGTCAAGTCAGCCTATGCCCTATTTGAGAACCCTAGCCCTCCCTAGTTTCCATCCAAGCTCATCTGGAAGCCCCACCTTATTCCTAAGGTCATTTTTTCTGTGGCTATCTATCCAGGACAAGATTCTCACCATCCCTAACCTCCATCATTGTGGCCTATCTCTCCCCAATCGTTGCTACCTATGCCTCTCATATTGTGAGTCTACCTAACACATATTCACTTCCTACCCCTTCTCCCAATCCATCCTTTCCTCCCTGTTCTCCTCGGTCGGTATTTCTTGGGCCTCGCCCTTCTGGCTCAATGATCTTTATGTCCAATGGTCGAATCCATTCAGAGGGCACTACTTGAGAACTTTTTGGTCCTTTTACCTCCCCCACTTCCTATGGGAGGTCTGGAAGGAGTGCAATTATCATGCCTTCAAATATTCGTCCCACAAGGAGAACCACGTCCTCACCAAGATTATTGCTGCTGTTGCTGAAAACGTGTTGGTCACCCAGGGCAAAGGTGACCCAGAGCCTCATTCTGAAAATCTCCTAGCTTCCTCTCTCAGAATCCCAGAAGGCATCCTCAAGCAGGCTTCTCCCAAGGCTGATCACTCCCTCGTCATATGGTCTCCTCCACCTCTAGGCTTCCTCAAACTAAATTTTTATGGTGCAACCAAAGGAAATCTAGGAGCTGCAGGTGCAGGAGGCATCATCTGGGATCATAAGGGAAGCATCATCCTGGCCTACGTTGAGAATATGGGGTTTAACTCCAACCACTTTGCCAAAGCTAGGGCTCTCTACCAAGGTGTTATCCTCATCCATAGTTTGCAGGTTCCCAATATCATGGTGGAAGGTGACTCCAAAAATATTATCACCAACCTTACTTTTGGATCCTCCACCACTTTGTGGAACATCTCTAGTATGATCGTAGAAGTCAAACATATGATGCTCTCCTTATCAAGCACAAGGGTGACCCACACCTACAGGGAGGGAAATCGAGTGGTTGATCAGTTAGCCAATATTGAAATCTCAGAGTCTGACCTCATGGTGTAAAGACTCCTTCCCCTAGATGATCATTGACACCAATGTTGCTGATGTCATCAATCAATAAGTTGATGTGGACCAAATTTAGAAAACAACTTCATAGGTTTCAATCCCACATCCACCTAAGTAGTTTGAATATTTAGTCTAGGGACAATGTGGCAAGTCTCCATAGTGGCATTATGAGCTCTAATTTTTATCATCTCTCACGTGCGTGTATTTTTCAAATCAGCCTCCCCTAGGTGAGACTTATCAATCATTGCATGAGCATGAGACTTCGTAGTGCCAACAAACTATCAGCCCAACGTTGGAGGTATACTCATAAGTCTTGGTTCACATGAAACTAGAAGAATTTCAACATCGAAAGCTTTCACCTTGAAAATAACATCTCCCCTCTTTCTGGTATCGACAAGGGTATCCAGACATTGGGAATGTTTAGTCCCTGCACCTGTGTCCTCGATTGGATCACTGTAGTGGTCCCTATGCTCTCTAGTCATTTCATTTACCTCCTTGTTCTCAGTCGATCCTTGCTAACTTGTTGTGACCTCTCTAGTGTCTTTTCAGCAAGGTGCACTGGCAAAATTAGCTTGGTGATGTGTTTTCGACTTATCTTCCCCGTGGTGGTTGCTTTTGTCACCCCCATCTCGTGTCTCCGCCACATCCACCTATCCACCAAGGATGATCATCCCCCTCATCATGGCCCATATTGTCCCACCCTTTTAGTTGGACTTGGTTCCATCTCCGCTCCCCTCCACCTAGCCCTCCCTCATTGTTTGGTGTGCCATTTCACCCGTGTCCCTTGATTTTTGCCCGATTTGGTTGATTTGGAGCACGAGCTACCTTGGGTGGTGGATTCTTCTAGAGGGTTTTTGTTGCTTTATTTCCACCTCCACCACCCTTCCTCCTTATCATTTTTTCCACCCCCTCGATATCTATTTGTTGCATCGCTTTTGTGTCCTCGCCATGGCCAAAATCGAACCTGCGTCCCTTCAACTAACTCCTCTGGTTGAAGATATTTTCAGAGACCATGGCCTCCTTAACTTCTTGCAGCAGTTTAGTGGGACCGAGCCAAACTTATCCATGGATTTCATCCACTCATGGAATAGAGGGCACATCATGGTTTGAGGGATGGGCTTCACAGTCACGATGGACCTCTTGGCGAAGTTATTGGCCTCCCCAATGATGAGAAAATTATTAACCGAGAAAAACACTCCCTCCAAGGGGAATTGGCCCTGTTCAGAGACAAAGGGGAGTCCCTCGATAAAGAAAAAAGTGGTATAGTAAGGGAGACACTATCGAAACCATGGGACATGGTGATGATAATGGTGTTGTAGTATTTTACTCTTGACAACCCGAATGTTATTCTTTAGAGCTTCCATCTCGCGTTCTTGAATCACCTCCAAGGAAAGAAATCAATCAATATTCTTGAGTATATGTTTCGGTCGATGGAGATATTGGTGCTGAGCATGAAGAGAGGAGTCTCCTCCTCCCCCCTCCATCAGGGCCTTCACCTTGTGTTGTTTAAGTTCGTGGTGGTGGAGCAGAACCGTAGAGCGATGGTGCCTACCGGGCCTACCCTCATTGCTGGAGGACCTACCAACATCAGAGATGAGGCTGGGGGAGATGCCCTAGTCTCCCCTCCTCCCAATTACACTCTAGGATCTACAACTAGGGTAGACGATACCCTATGTTCTCAGAAATCTAAACCCCATCGGTACCCCCTCTATGCCAAGGTAGGAAGCAACAAGTAGAAGGTCCCGCTCATCATTGACGATGCTTCGGATGACTCCCTCTCCTTCCAGGTCAAAAAAGATAAGCCAATGAGGAAATTGATCCATAACGAAGGGACCTCTGCATATAGGCTCCCCTTATGGCCTCCCAAGTGATGCATTTCCCGAACCTCTCTGATCGTGGGTACATCCAAGAGATCCAGGACCTCCTCAAAGCTCTTGGTCGGGTGACCAAGACTATCTCCTCCCTCCTGATTTAGGTGGACTCCCTCCTCGAGGAATACAAGGATCAGTTTGAAATCCTTGAGGAATTCAAGAGCTTGGTTGGAGAGAACCCTATGGGTAATGGCTCGGGTCCAAATATTTGATTTGTGTTGCAGGTGGTTTCTCGACTGTGGGGGCCTCCCCTTGATGGTATTTTACTTTTATTGCTATAGCCTTGGTTTTTTTTTTGGTTCATGGACTACCCTTGCATGGGTCCGGGCCCTTTTCAGTCTTCAGACCCCCCGATGTGGGCCTCTGGGTTGTTTTTGTACCTCGGTAGTAGTTTCTCTAGAATAGTGGTAGGATTGCCTGCCTGGTGGCTGATAGTCTCTTCGAAGCTTCTGGTTTTTCTTCAAGCATTGTAAAAGGTTACGGGACCCTTTCAAAACCCCTTTTCACCAATAAAAAAAATATTTATTTAGAACACTTTACATATGTTGCTATTATTGCTACGTCTGAGCATGATATTGAATTTTATTACAATTAGATGCTATGTCTCCCTTGTTGATATCCTATTCTCCTATTGCTTCGAACTCGATCATTTTTTCCTTCTTACTTCTTGCACTTTTCTTGTCCATACCTTGGGTTATTATTCTATCATTTATTTACTGCTATGACTATTGTCTAATGCATTTCTAACGCTGCTCTTGACATATTTTTCAACCAAATATTGTTGTTCACCTTCCTTCCTGCAAATTATGCTCTCCTTGATCCTTCAACTTCTCTCTATACGTTGTTTGATTGGCTTTCAATGTTTGCTTCTCTTCTATGTGGCTCTTCTCCTTTCACCACTATCTCCTTCAACATTCTAGTTCCTTCAGCTTTACTCGAATGCTTTCACTCTTATTTGGATATTCTTAACCTATGTTTCTCACGTAAAGAATATCCTTATAGCATGGCTCTGATACCACTATTAGCATATAATCTCTTTATGCACAATAATATCTAGATTGAAGTTCTCACAATAAATGATTTACATAAGTATTCAAGTAGATAGATTTACTATTATTCCCATGGATCACAAAATTAGTATTCCATACATACATCTCATATGTTTGCTCTACATATAGTCTTTACAATTACTCTTGACATTTCAACTTTAACGAACTATTCATCTTCTTAAATTTGTCATTCTTTTGGAAAATATGACTCATATTTCTCATATGAGAAATATATTTCATTGATTCTTAATAGTGATAAAATTTTAATGATTACTGAATGATATAATTCTAAATGACTCATATTTACAAGACTCTTTTCACACCACATACTTACAAACTATTTATAAAATATTTACAAGTACCAAATAGTGTAATTAACTCCAATATTAACAAGAATTGGGGCTATCCACAAATAAGAATAGAAAGTGACAATGAAGATGATAGATTGGAATATTAGAGGTATGAGTGAAACCCCTAAATGAAGAGTTAATTCACAAGTCATGAGTTTATTCTAATCCATAAAACAAAAATAAGTAGCAAGGAATGTAAGGATACATTTAAAAATATTTGGAAGTTGGGATTTTGTCTAGTATTTTCTACTATAGGAGCCTCAAACGGGAGTGTAACAATATGGAAAAATGCAAATGAGATGGATAATTTCTAGAAGTAACAAGTAACTCAGTTGCTGGTCTTTTTTAAAGGAGAGGGAAATATTAAAGTTCAATGCTTTCCAAGTATAATTACTCCCTATGATAGATGTTAGAAGGACCTCTATTTGTTTATGTTAAATTCAATGATGGTTTTAATTGTGAACTATGAATTCTTGGGGGTACTTCAACATAGTTCTATTTTCTTTCAAAAATGGTGGTACTCCTGGATGCTCTTAATTAAAGGAGGATTTTGCTTTATTTGTCAATTTAAATGGACTATGAGGTGTTATTCCTTTAAACTTTCACTACACATGGGATAATAGATGTATTGACCACACTCATATAGCAAAAAAAATGGATGATTTTTTATTGTCTAATACATAGTTACAAAAAAACTATACAATCTCTTTAGGTATTTTATTATGACCATGATCATATCAAAAACCCATTCTCTTGAGTTGTTATCTACTGAATAATAGTCATTCAAAGTTATTTTGATTCTATTTTGTGTAGTCTTGATACTCTGATTTATTTCAAATTTTTATGTATGGTGGGATGAAGCAATGTCTAAAGGATCATGTATGTACACATTTATTCAAAAGATGAAACATCTAAAGCAAAAAAAAATATTTGTAATGTCAAATATATTGGAATTTTTTATGCTGAAATTGGAAAAAATTAGAACAAGACAACAATAAGACAAAAATCAAAACATGATAAAATTAAAATTACAAGTAAAAGTAAAAATATATAATAAAACTTTTTCTCATATAGATTTGGAGAAAATGGGAAGCATCAAGAGTTCTTAAAACAACCAAGAGACATTTTATTGAAGTTTTATGCGAAGAGTTGAAGAGTAAAAGCTTTTTGTGGGGGTTTTGTATAAATTAATTCTTTATTCATTTTTTACTTTCTATGTTATGTTAATATTTGATTTAGAGTACCACCACATCTCATATATTGGTATTAGAGCTCGAAGTTTAGATTTTAGAGAAGTGAAGGGCTTGTGGATTTGATTCTCTTTAACTAGAGAATTAAAAATTCAAGTTTATGGAGGAAAAATTAATATAGTATGGCTTTAATTGTCATGGATTATGGTAATGCTTCACTATTTATTATAGAATATAAAGAAGAAGGTTATGTTTATTGGTGCATAAATATGAAGACTTTACTAATTTCCAAATAAGTGTGAATTGTTGTGGAGTATAAACAAAAGGAACCAACATTTTAGTGTATTTTATCAACCATAGAAAAAAATATAGCAAAAGTACAAATAAAATATACCTTGGCTTTGTATTACATACAAGTAGCTCTTGATGCAAGCATTTTTTCAAAAATTGAAGGTGTCAAAACTACTAAAGGAGCTTGGGACACCTTGAAGAGAACTTGTTAAGAGCCTAATCAAGCAAAATTAGTGAAGTTACGAAAATTGGATAAAGAATATAAAAAATGATAACTAAGGACAATGAATGTGTGGAATATTATTATGTAAGGGTGCATGCCATGTCATAATTCACAATATATTCTAGAAATTAAAAAAAATAATCCACCCACTCAAATAGTATACAAAAGAGTAAATGGATGAAAGAAAAGAAAAGAAACACACATATGGGGGGTGCTTGTAACCTCCATAAATAATCACTATATTAACCATAGATAATATTCACAACACTATGATAATCAAATGAGAAGTGATGTAGGGTATTTATATCAATTCCAAGATCCTAAATGCATAATAAACTTAACCTTAAGCCGACATAATAATAGATGCTTTGAGGTTAATTATAAGTTTATAAGGTGGTTTTAACCATAACAAGGTTAACTACAACCCATAGGGATTAGATAATACAATATTACAATAAATTCAATGCTTTGTACAATGAGTGCCCTTAGGCCTATCCAATATTATGTTATACAATGTTGACCTTGACCATGAATCAAATTATAATTTCAACACCCACCAATATTTGAACTAAAGGTCCAATGAGAGAAGACATTAGTGAAAATAATATCTTCCCTCATAATGGATGATCTAGTAGGCATTAATAATTAAAATAGATCTATTTAAATCTCCCTCATTGTTTGGAAGACATCCATCTATCTTCAAAAACTCAACTTCAATCCTTTGCAATTTTAGCAAGCAATTCTTTGTTAGGTGTCATCTTTTATAGTGTTTGCAATGGTATTATAATTCTTTTAAGATTTAGCCTAGCCCTTGGGACCTTAGGTCTTAGTCTCATTAGGTTTGAATTCCTATGTATGAGCCTATATTTGTGAACTATCACCATAATTTCTCATTACCACCCGAAAATGAACTAGGAGAGAAAAAAGTTGATCAAAAGTAAGAGTTTTTTGAGATTCCAAGAACACAAGAATCATATCAACCATAAGGTTTAAAATTTAGAAGAAGGGGAGAGATTATCAAGGATAATATTTACATATTCTATATCATATTTGTTTTCACCTCTAGAAGATGCAATATCTACTCTAGCCAAACATTTGTTGAGTCATGCTAAGTACCATAAGGAATATAGGGAGTCCTATCTCGTCAAAATTACCACTCTTGATGAGAGGTGTATACATGTTCTTGAGAATAATAGAACCTATAATAGTCATGCTCCCAACCAATATAACAAGAAAGTTTGTCATTATGATTTTAAAGTTAGATCCTTATCCTCAAGCTTGATAATGTGCATAAGAAATGCAAGGGAAATTTTATTTAAAAATGGTTCAGGCCATATACTATCAAAGACTTGTTTTGGTCTAGGATAATAAAATTGTAAACCATGGATGAAGTTGAGTAGGAAGAATCCACCAATTCCATGCATGTCAAATGCTTTCATGTGTAGCCCTTCCTAACCTATTTATACAATATTTGTGTCTGCTTGCTTTGCTTGTTGACTTTGGTGCTAATTTTTTTGCTTTAACTATATGTTTACATATGGCACTCCTATATATTCATTATATTGGCACATCTCTATGTGTTTTTTCTATCTCTTCTTGTCATGACCATGATCACCCCTTAAGAGGTAATATTGGTTGCCCAATTTTCATATGCCTTTTGCTCATATTGGATTTACTATTTTTTATGGTATCTTTTACTTGACTGTGACTTTCCCTTCAAGTGATAATCCTATCCACTTTGACTATTCATTTTTTTTGCTTTATTTTGATTTGTTTTGGCATTTTTGTTCACCGTTTGGAATTTTCTAGTCTATTTTTATTGGCATTTATTATTGTTGATGTTGTTTACACTTTGAATTTTCTTCATCATGGTTCCGTTCTTGCCACTAAGGGGTACCTTGATCTCTTCAAAGTCTTCCTTATGTTAGTACCTTACTTTAAGTGCCATAAAGCAAACTACCTTAGTCCAACTAATATCATCTCCTATATGTTGGAAATTTGAGTTAATTTGAGGCATTTTATGTTGTCATTGATGTCACATGGATCATTGATGTCACATGGATCACATTTGGTTTTGGTGGCAAAAATATTTCATAAATAAGCATTTATGATATTTTGGAAAGCATGGCTATATACAGGGTTTTTATGAAAACCAAGGCAGGCAAAATAAAAGGTTTTATTTAAAACCATGGTGGGCTTATGTGGAAAGGGCTTTTCTTAAAAGCCAAGGTGGAATTTTGTTTCATCGAAAAAGGACCTCCGGTGATGAAGATATTAAAGTTTAAAGTTTAAGTTTAAATTAATGGAGGGCCGACCTATGTGCAATTAATGGAGGTTGGCATATATATATATATGTAAAGGTTTCAATTTATTTTGGAAAGGGGGCATATTATATATCGTCGGAAAGCTTATTTCGAGGGCTATTTGACTAACTTATTTAGAAGGAGAAATAAGGTGTGTGTAAAGAGATATTTCTGATTTTGCAAAGGGGTTCCAAAAGTGAAGTTTGCCTTGTTCTTTTTCAAGAGGATTAATTCTTTCATGAGGTGACAAGGTATGCAATATTGTGATTTATTTTATTTTATGGTATAAGTGGTTTTGGGAGTGAAAAGGTTATGCAATGTTTTGATTTATTTTATTTTATGGTACAAGTGGTTTTAGGAGAGATAAGGAAGTTGTGCAATTAAAGGCCTTGGTGATGATTATTGAAAAGTGGAGTAATGTTGATTATTTTGTGATCTACTAACCCTTGTGAAGATTGGCAAAAGAATTTTGTGATTGTGGCAGATTTACAAAGAGGTTTTTTCATCTTCATAAAAGGTATGGGCACATTCTCCTATTGATTGTTTATGGTGGTTGATTTCTGAAATATCATTGGAGGGAAAAGGATTGTTTGTGGTTTCCTTTTCGAAAGTGGTTGGTTGAATGCTTCAAGGTTTTCTGAATTGAGAGTTGTGTCTAAACCTTGTTTGATAAGCATAGTTGTTGAAGCCCATTGGTTGTGAAAGAACTTGAGTTAGAAAATGAACATGAGTATCATTGTTATGTGAGATTTGTGGTTGAGCATTGTTGGAAACATTTGAGTTGGTTGATACATACTTGGACTAGGGTTGTGTGAGAAAGAGTTGTCCCTTGTGATGATTGGTTGAGTTGAGTTGATTGAGCCTAGTCAAGTGATGTGTGAAGTGATTGTTCAAGTTCTATGAAATAAACTATTCCATCATTCTATGTTGATTTGAGATTAAGGTTAGAACATATTGAGTCTCTAACAATTCTCTTTATGGTTCTATAAGACTTGAATTGAGTTGAGGTTGATTTGAGTTGAGAGTGATATTAGAACATATTGAGTCTCTAACAATTCTCTTTATGCTTCTATGAGATTGATTTGAGTTGAGTTGAGATTGATTTGGGTTGAGAGTGAGTTTAGAACATATTGAGTCTCTAAAAATTCTCTTTATGCTTCTATGAGTTGAGTTGAGAGTGAGATTAGAACATATTGAGTCTCTAAAAATTCTCTTTATGCTTCTATGAAGTTAATTTGAGTTGAGATTGCCATTCATTGTTGAGTTCATTTTGAGTACTACTTGAGCATGATTGATTGAGCCTTTGAGAAGGCCTTTGGGATAGATTTGAGGATAATGTGTGGATAGTTTTGTGGATAGTTCTTAGGTGAGCTTGTAGAGAGATTTGGGCAAGTTCTTGGTGAGCTTGCTGCTAGAGAGAGATTTGGGCAAGTTCTTGGTGAGCTTGCTAGAGCATATTTGGGCAAGTTCTTGGTGAGCTTGCTAGAGCATATTGGGCAAGTTCTTGGTGAGCTTGCTAGAGAATTTGGAAAGTTTTGTGAGATTGACAAGTTCTGTGTGAGCTTGTTAAGCAGGTTCTATGTGAGCCTATTGAGCAGGTTCTTAGTGAGCCTATTGATAGAGCTTTGGAGGTGATAGAGTACAGAGGATAGAGTCTCAGTGGATAGAGATCCAACAACCAGCATAGTTGAAGATAGATCTGAGTGAGGAGTCTTCAAGTGGAGAGAGGTCCACCAGTTAGTGTAGCAGAGAGACAAAGTCTTCTAGAAGATCACATAGCCAGAGCATAAGGGGAAAGAGTTCTCCTATGGAAGAGATCCATGAACTTGAGATTAGGGGATCAACATCTCCTTTGGATAGAGATCCATAAACATTGTAATTGGGAGTGATTCCCAAAGAGATTGATTGAGAAAGTTTTAGTAAAATATTTTCTCCATGGAGTAGCCCACATTGGGTGAACCACGTAAATTGTGGTGTCTCTATTGTGTATGGTTTTTGTGCATTGCTTTGATTATTGCTATTGATACTGCTATCTTTACACAACATAATATTGAATT
This sequence comes from Wollemia nobilis, assembly GCA_028583015.1. Taxonomy (NCBI): domain Eukaryota; kingdom Viridiplantae; phylum Streptophyta; class Pinopsida; order Araucariales; family Araucariaceae; genus Wollemia; species Wollemia nobilis. Next base: position 690,332 of record JAQPPZ010016958.1, on the reverse strand, counting down.
GGAAGAAAAAGTAAAAAGTGGTCTTATACTGTTCACCCCCCTCTCAGTATAAGCTTGTGTTCTTCAATTGGTATCAGAGCGGGTTCCTTCGAAAAGGCTAACAGCTTGAGGGTAGATTCTACAAAGAACACAGATGGCTTCACATGAATGGATTATCTTCAAATAAGGCTCCATTGTTTGATGGTAACAATTATGCTTTCTGGAGCATGAGAATGAAGAACTACTTGATATCACAAGGATATGAGGTATGGCAGATGGTTGAAAAAGAGTATAAGGTTGAAGGTGATCCCGAGGAAGATAAGACTACCAGGAAATTGGTTGAGATCAATGCAAGAGCAATGAATTGTATTTTGAGTGGGCTACGTGAGATAGATTTTGCAAAGGTCATGGTATGTACTTCAGCTAATGAGATGTGGACCAAGTTGAGGAATACTTATGAAGGAGATTCCAAGGTAAAGTTGGCAAAACTACAAACTCATAGAAAAATATTTGAGGAATTGAAAATGGAAGATTCTGAAGATATTGCAAAGTTCTTACTTCGAGTTGATGAGATTACTAACACTATGAGAGGCCTAGGTTTTGAGATGAAAGAATCAAAAGTTACTCAAAAGGTTTTGAGATCACTTCCCATGAAATATGATGCAAAGGTTTCAACAATAGAAGAAACAATGGATATCAACAAGTTAACAATGGAAGAATTGCAAGGTACTCTCACAGCTTATGAGATGAGGGTAAGTAAGCATCAAGCTCCAATAAAAGAGATTGCATTCAAGGCTTCAGAAAAAGAGAAAGGAAAAGTTTTAGAAATAGATAGAGTTTTAGAAAATGATGAGGAAGCTAACTTCATCAAAAGGAATAAGGACTCAAGGAATTTTAGAGATATAAGGAAAGTCAGGTGCTACAAGTGTGGTGATCTTGGTCACTATGCATACAAGTGTCCACATGAAGAAATCAATGATGATGAAAAATAGGGTCACAGAAGAAAAGAAGATGGAAAGCATAAGCATGACAAAGATGACAGATTCAAGCAAAATAGGTATGAGAAGAAGAAATTTTTTTGTAAGGCTAAGAAATATTACTACATTGTAGAAGCAAGTGATAGTTCAGATTACAGTGATAAAGATCAGTCAGATGAAGAAGAATGTACATTCTTTGGAATAAGTGAAGAAAAGCAAGAACACCTATTCCTAGGTATTGAAGTTAAAGAAGAAGATGTGCCTATTGAAGAAAGACATGAAGAGCTTGCCATAGCCATTGAGCAAGCAGATAGGTACAAGAAAGGTCTAAGGATACTAAAATGCTTCATATGTGGAGATTTTGGGCATATAGATGATGATTGCACATACTACAACAATTACAACAAGGAAAGTGTATTTGAAAAAGAAAGCAGTAGTTCTAGTGACAATTCCAGAAGTGAAAACAAAGAAGTCTCATTTTTGGTAATAGAAAAGGAAGAGGATGAGCCAAGTAAACAAAAATCAGAAATCAAAAGGCTAAAAGAAGAATACAGGAATCTTGAAAACAAGATTCGAACAGATGTCAAAATCAGAGAAGAACTACTTCAAACAATCAGTAATCTCAGAGAAGAGCTTCAAAATGCAAAAAGGATAGAAGAGAGGATGAATGAAGAACTAAGGGTAACAATGACAAGACATGATACATTAGATGAAAAGATTCAAAAAGGAGTGGAAACTTATTTTAAGGTTGTATCTTACTTCCAAGAAAAGTCACACTCAAAAGGAAAGGAAGTTCTAAAATATGAAAGCAAGGAAGCACCTAAGATTTGTGAGGAAAGTTCCAAAGTTCCTATGGCTCCAAATATTCAGTTTGGTTCTTGTTTTGAGATAGGTGAATCAAGCTCAAAGGGAAAAGAAATTCTTGAAGAGAAAGGCAAGGAAGAGGTTTTAGATGCTACAAAGAAGGTTCAAGAATGCAATGCACAAGTTGAAGATGATCATAAGGATAATGGTCAAGAAAGGTATGAGGAACCAAGGCATGAACAAAGGGCTTTTCAAGGATATTGTTTTTCTTGTAATGGATTTGGACACAGGGCTATACATTGCAGGATCCATGGATCAAAGAAGTTTGATTTTTCTAGAAGAAACTTCAAGGGAAGAAGGTATGGTTTTTAGGGACATTGCTTCTCATGTAATAGGATTGGTCATAGAGCTTTTCAGTGCAAAGGAAATGAGCAACATGGTTTTGGTTTTAGAGCTACACAATTCAGAAGTCATGGTTATAATGGTCATGAAAATAGAGCTTCACAATACAGGGTTCAGGAAAGGAATGGATATGGAAATTATTTTAAGAATAATTTTAGGACATGGGCACCAGCCAAAGGCTACAATATCAAGTGTTTTAATTGCAATAACTTTGGGCATATTGCAAGATGGTGTAGGACTCAATTCCAGGTTAAGGAAGAAGGTCAAATAGGTTCTAGACAAGAAGATCAAGTAATTCATCAAGAGAAGGATATCAGAAAAATATGGAAGGAAGTTGATAGAGGAAAGAATCAATGTAATATGGGAGTAAAGGTACTCCCACCCCAAAATTAATCACCTCAAGAGAGAAGGGGGTGAGGGGGCTAAGCTTAAGAGTCATATATTTTAGCCCCATAGGTGTCCCTTTTGCCATTGATGTCAAAGGGGGAGAGATTTGAGTAAGGGAGAGAGCATTGAGTTAGGGGGAGCAGCCTCCAAAGAGAGTATTGAGTTAGGGGGAGCAGCCTCCATAGAGAGTATTGAGTCAGGGGAGCAACTTTGATTCTCAGAGATGGTTTTTGTAGTGATTGTGGTGTTTGCATTAGAGGTGTTGCCATCAATGACAAAGGGGGAGATTGTTGGAAATTTGAGTTAATTTGAGGTATTTTATGTTGTCATTGATGTCACATGGATCATATTTGGTTTTGGTGGCCAAAATATTTCATAAATAATCATTTATGATATTTTGGAAAGCATGGCTATTTACAGGGTTTTTATGAAAACCAAGGTAGGCAAAATAAAAGGTTTTATTTAAAACCATGGTGGGCTTATGTGGAAAGGGCTTTTCTTAAAAGCCAAGGTGGAATTTTGTTTCATCGAAAAAGGACCTCCGGTGATGAAGATATTAAAGTTTAAAGTTTAAGTTTAAATTAATGGAGGGCCGACCTATGTGCAATTAATGGAGGTTGGCATATATATGTAAAGGTTTCAATTTATTTTGGAAATGGGGCATATTATATATCGTCGGAAAGCTTATTTCGAGGGCTATTTGACTAACTTATTTAGAAGGAGAAATAAGGTGTGTGTAAAGAGATATTTCTGATTTTGCAAAGGGGTTCCAAAAGTGAAGTTTGCCTTGTTCTTTTTCAAGAGGATTAATTCTTTCATGAGGTGACAAGGTATGCAATATTGTGATTTATTTTATTTTATGGTATAAGTGGTTTTGGGAGTGAAAAGGTTATGCAATGTTTTGATTTATTTTATTTTATGGTACAAGTGGTTTTAGGAGAGATAAGGAAGTTGTGCAATTAAAGGCCTTGGTGATGATTATTGAAAAGTGGAGTAATGTTGATTATTTTGTGATCTACTAACCCTTGTGAAGATTGGCAAAAGAATTTTGTGATTGTGGCAGATTTACAAAGAGGTTTTTTCATCTTCATAAAAGGTATGGGCACATTCTCCTATTGATTGTTTATGGTGGTTGATTTCTGAAATATCATTGGAGGGAAAAGGATTGTTTGTGGTTTCCTTTTCGAAAGTGGTTGGTTGAATGCTTCAAGGTTTTCTGAATTGAGAGTTGTGTCTAAACCTTGTTTGATAAGCATAGTTGTTGAAGCCCATTGGTTGTGAAAGAACTTGAGTTAGAAAAGAACATGAGTATCATTGTTATGTGAGATTTGTGGTTGAGCATTGTTGGAAACATTTGAGTTGGTTGATACATACTTGGACTAGGGTTGTGTGAGAAAGAGTTGTCCCTTGTGATGATTGGTTGAGTTGAGTTGATTGAGCCTAGTCAAGTGATGTGTGAAGTGATTGTTCAAGTTCTATGAAATAAACTATTCCATCATTCTATGTTGAGTTGAGATTAAGGTTAGAACATATTGAGTCTCTAACAATTCTCTTTATGGTTCTATAAGACTTGAATTGAGTTGAGGTTGATTTGAGTTGAGAGTGAGATTAGAAAATATTGAGTCTCTAACAATTCTCTTTATGCTTCTATGAGATTGATTTGAGTTGAGTTGAGATTGATTTGGGTTGAGAGTGAGATTAGAACATATTGAGTCTCTAACAATTCTCTTTATGCTTCTATGAGTTGAGTTGAGATTGATTTGGGTTGAGAGTGAGATTAGAACATATTGAGTCTCTAACAAATTCTCTTTATGCTTCTATGAAGTTAATTTGAGTTGAGATTGCCATTCATTGTTGAGTTCATTTTGAGTACTACTTGAGCATGATTGATTGAGCCTTTGAGAAGGCCTTTGGGATATATTTGAGGATAGTGTTGGGATAGATTTGAGGATAGTTTTGGGCAAGTTCTTGGTGAGCTTGCTAGAGATATTTGGGCAAGTTCTTGGTGAGCTTGCTAGAGCAGATTTGGGCAAGTTCTTGGTGAGCTTGCTAGAGCATATTTGGGCAAGTTCTTGGTGAGCTTGCTAGAGCATTGGAAGTTCTTGGTGAGCTTGTTATTGGGAAGTTTGTGAGCATATTTGACAAGTTCTGTGTGAGCTTGTTAAGCAGGTTCTGTGTGAGCCTATTGAGCAGGTTCTTAGTGAGCCTATTGATAGAGCTTTGGAGGTGACAGAGTATAGAGGATAGAGTCTCAGTGGATAGAGATCCAACAGCCAACATAGTTGAAGACAGATCTGAGTGAGGAGTCTTCAAGTGGAGAGAGGTCCACCAGTCAGTGCAGCAGAGAGACAAAGTCTTCTAGAAGATCACATAGCCAGAGCAGAAGGGGAAAGAGTTCTCCTGTGGAAGAGATCCACGAACTTGAGATTAGGGGATCAACATCTCCTTTGGATAGAGATCCATAAACATTGTAATTGGGAGTGATTCCCAAAGAGATTGATTGAGAAAGTTTTAGTAAAATATTTTCTCCGTGGAGTAGCCCACATTGGGTGAACCACGTAAATTGTGGTGTCTCTATTGTGTATGGTTTTTGTGCATTGCTTTGATTACTGCTATTGATACTGCTATCTTTACACAACATAATATTGAATTGGAAGAAAAAGTAAAAAGTGGTCTTATACTGTTCACCCCCCTCTCAGTATAAGCTTGTGTTCTTCACTATATGGTATGTGGTTGAAACACCAGGGCAACATTCCTATAAATTTCATGCAATAAAACAACACAAAAATAATTAAACTTTCTAATCAATTAATTATTTAGTGTCCCACTATGATGGCAAGTGTTTCTTGTCATGAACCTCATTATAGCAAGGGTATGGTGAATTTATCTTCCACAAGATCTCCCTACCCTAGGAAAAATTGTATTGTCTGATGACTTCTATTATTTTGGTGTCTCACTATAGTGGCAATATTGCCTTGTTGAACAATGTGTTTGATCAAATACTATAGTGGTGAGCCCCATTATAGTGGGATCACACTAAAATTTCCCTTCTATGGGGTCTCCTTCTCCTAGGATGAGTTACAACATGTATATCACCCACCTATTTATTGCTCTAGTATTTCTTCTTCCCTTGTTGTGATGGATGCACCTTATCGAGTAAGACATCTATTATCAATAACAGGGTATGAGAGAGCTTTAGGGACATATAGTTGCATATCATTCATGGCATAGGTTGACGTCCCTTGGGCCCATCCATAGTAGTGGCTGGAAATTATTGACTACCATAGTATCCATCTATGTCGATCTTGTAGTTCCTTTTAAGATTGAGATCAAATACCTATGTCTATACATGGCGTGGGTTGGTTTCTCCTTGTCTACCCCACTATAGTGACAAGTGTGTTTGTTGGTACTTGGCACTTGTTAGAAACTACATGCAACCTACATAATTTGGTGACATGTATGAGTGATACACCACCTCATGCATAGCTAATATTAGAGGGAGGTAATTTTTTTGAGCACATCACTGAATGCTTTACAAATCAATATTTGGTGAGCACATCATTGAATGCTTCACAAATCAATATTTATTGAACACATCACTGAATGATTCACAAATCAATATTTGTTGAGTACATCACTGAATGCTTCACAAATCATACATGTTTTCTACTCATAATACATGACTTTGAATAACACTCAAATTATACATGCAAATCCGATAAATGACACATTATCGTTTACTACACAAATCATATACATATGCCATAAATAAAATAAATTCAACAAATGCAATAAATATTTTGATAAGTTTTGCAGGGATAGCAAAAGGATAGTGCTTCTATAGGTTTTGGCATGCACTAGACTCATTTATGTACTTTAATTTTGCTCATTTTGCATCCAAATAATATTTTTTAGTCCTTTGGATAGTTATTTATTTCCAATTGCTTGGGGCAGGTGAACACCAATGTCTTCACACCAAAACTTTCAAGGGCACATACAAGTAAATCTCAGGTATATTTTCTTATAATCTTGCATTTTTTGGCTTTTTTGTATATTTTTTGCTATTTATTTTCATTGTTTTGTATTTTTTCAAAGACAATAGAATAAAATATCACAAAAATTTCATTTTTATTTTGTAGCATATAAATTTTATCTTTGTTGCTACAACTATCACACATTGCTCTTTTTATTTTCTTATTTTCCATAAATATTAATGAGTTCCTATCCCTTGAGATATTGCCCATAGTCCTTAGGGAGGGGTAATATGTATTAATAAAAAAATACTAACAATTGACTTTTTAGGTGGTGGACAATCTCGTCCTCATATATATGGGATATGGAGGGACTATTTTTATTAGTCCTTGGGTAGCATGGAAATGAGTCATGTTGGCCAGTGGTTTTGGTTCCCTTATTCATAGAATTGTCATTTTTTGCCAACCTTCATGATATTTTTGCCTTCTAACTTTCCCAAAACACTAAAATAAGGGTAAAGGTAGGATTAGGGATGTCATGGCACATGTTCCCCAAAGTGCACTTCCTAAAAATTGATAGTATCATGATCATCATTTTAAGTGATGATTATAGTCATATAATTATTTTTAGGGTTTTTAATACATGGTCATGATGCTAGCATGTTTTTACACCTAGGGTTTGTACAACGTATCATTTGGATTGATGATTACTATTTTATGACCTTAAAAAGATGAAAATCGGTCATCAATTTCAAATAAAAAGTTATTTTATTTCACTTGCCATAAATATCACTTTCACTTCCTCATTTTCTTATAATATATTTAGTAACCATACATTTAGTAGCCATACTATTATCATACTTTCAAAAATTAAAAGTATACACTTCTTGATAATTTTATGTTATTTGTCTCTAATACTATCGTATCATACACCATTTTTGCTCTCTTTCTCTATATCTCTCTCTTGTCCTTGTAGGTACAACCAAATTCATTGATTGTTGGTTTACTACTTTCCGTGGAGGAGGATAGGATGCTTCACCAAATATTTATAGCTAAAGGTCATAAATTGATATTCAGGGAATGGAGTCCAAGGTAGGTCAAACCATATGTAAATATCGCAAGTGTGATATCTCCTTACTTTACTATGGTGACATTGCAATCAAGACAGTGTAGGAATGAGTTGTTTATTTTTTTCATGTTTTGAATTGTGTGGTCCTCGATGCATTAGGTGTCAAGTAATTAATTTTACTAGATTAGGATTAGCCCAAAATTATTGGTATTTTATGGGTAATTTTAGTGTAGTTGCTCTTGAATGCTTCAATTTATTTATGCTTGAATTAGGATAGCTTTTGGTATTTACTGTTAATTTATTGCTTTGTATCTTAATTTTAGCATCTTGATTTATCTGGTATTAATTTGACTAATTATATTAGATATCCTCATTTATCACAAATAGAATCTCTTGTTGGTTACTCCAAGTCATCTTGTGGACTTTATCAAGGTATCCACTATCTCCTTATCTATTCAATATTCTTGTGGAGGTATTAGGGAGAACTTTCTTAAAGGAAAAAATGGAAGAAAAACCAAAGGTATTCAAATTGCAAAAAATAACTCCTTTGAATCTCATATCCAATTTGTTGAATCTTAGAGATGATAAGGGAGCAATCATACTTACCTTGGCAAAAAACTTAAATATCCAAACCTGCAATTTTGCTGAGGTGAGAGCTTTGTACCATGGGATGATATTGCTGGAGTTAGTGGAATGCTCAAAATTTATTGTTGAAGAGGATTCTCTGGTTATGATAAACACCCTTAAAGGTTTGGTTTTGCTCACTTGGAATATCTCAAACATGATCTCGGAGGCCAAAAGACTATCCTAGTCCATAGAGGAGATTCATTTTATGCACACTTTCAGGGAATAAAATGGGGTGGTAAATGAACTGGAAAACCTTGGGATCCAACATAATGATTTAACTATGTGGAGAAGAGACTTTACTCCAAGTATTCTAAAGCAAGACTTTGTCCAAATAATATGATTAATCCTCCTAGTTGTTTTGTTCACCAAGTTGAATGTGGAATTTGGATCCAACGCCAATCTAAAAGACCCATCGGTTGGTGTGTGTCTTGGCCCTATTTAAGAATGATTGCTATGGGTCCAAACCTAGGCAATGTGGTAGATGATACTAAGAGAACTGATGATTTGAATTTTAAGCTCTTTGTCATTGGCACCAAAAAGTATGATGGGAGGTCGCTTACAGTTTCAAACTTGGCTTGGAATTAGATTTTAATTATTTTTATTAAAAGGGATAGAAACCCAAGCCTACGAAGGAGCATCGACCTAAACTTTAACCACTTTACATGGAATTGTAAGATGTGGTTTTATCTTATTATACCCTGTTATTGTCTTTTGTTAGGATTTCATCCCTTTAGTCAGGATTTCATAATAGGTTGAATATGATTTTTGGAGATATGGATAATTATGGGTAAGAATGGAGACTGGAGTTCTTTAGTCCATGTAGTACTTTGGGTAGGAGATGGAACGTAATATTGATGATGTGGAGCAAGCTAATTGGGGACATAAATTTATATTAAAGGATTTGAATTCGATCATGCACTTGGAGGGATTTGCTCCAAATTAGCTTGGAGTGGTGTGCAAAAATTGTAAAGGGGAGTTTTATTCTATTTTTTGCACCACTACCATACTTTGTATAGAAGTTTCCAGATTGGTAGATGGTAATCCTAGAGAGATGGTGGTTACACTATTCTCTTGTATAGAAAGTCTCTAGTTTTTTAAAAAGGGTGACTTCTAGCACTTGCTAGATTCCACTGCTAATTTAATCCACTAAAGAAGGGGTAGCCCCTAGATAGAACATACCATAAGTTTTATAAGATTTCAAAAAATGCTTATGCAAAGATAGAGAAGGTATTTTATACACTTCAGGGGGCCTCTACATGAATACAATTATGCTATGTGGATTGGCTATCAATATCATGAAAGGAATTATCTTGGAGCCAAGTGCTTTAGATGTTGAGAAAGACAAAAAAATTCTACAAAATGGGTGTCTCTAAAATTTCTTGAAGAAATTCCATGATTATGATAAAGATCTTGCAAAGAAAATGGCTTATTCATGGAAGAATGGTGTGGTTTGTGTTGGGGGAATGGAGTTAAAAATTTCTATTCCTTTGGTCATGGAAGTGATTGGATTTCCATTAGATGGTGAAACTCATAACAAAGAAAAGCACTCATTTGCAAAGGAATTAGATCACTTTCTAGGGGAATATAAAGACCTTCCAAAGCTTCAAAATATATATCAAAGGAAAGAATTACAAGAATTGTGTGATAGAGTGGATTTAGTCATTATGAAATACTTCACGTTGGATGTGAAAACTGACCTAATTTACAACTACCATGTGATGTTCCTGAATCAACTTTAGAGGGACATATTGATGAACATCCTTGCGTTCTTATATACATCCATGGAAAAATCAATGCTTGATGTTAAGAGAGGAAAAGACACATATCCAATTCATTAGGATCTTGCTCTGATTATTTTTGAACACATGGGTTAGTTAAAATGAGGTCTAGGGGTGGTGATCTACAGTCCTAACATTACTACGAAGGAATATCTTGCCACTGTGAATACTCTTGTTAAGTAGACCAACAACCCTATGGAGACTGTAGATACTTCCTTTAGCCTTATCATGAGGAGTAAGAAAGTTAAAAGATTTTTTACTAATTCGGATCACATTGGAAAGGTGATTTCTGACACCAATTATGGAGAAAAGAAGGCTAGGATATTTAAATATCTATTTGGTAAGAAAATTAATTCTATTAAGGAACCTATAGTGGTTATGGATTTGAAGTTAGAGGATGATAGCCCCTTGAAAAAATAAGCTAAATATACTTTGGGATATATTGGGAATGACCCTAATTTAGGAGTTGGGCTCTATATTCCAAAATTCTTTCTCAATTCTAAGATTGACAACTAGGCATTCCTCATGGGTAAGTTGAATGAGCTAATGTCGTACACAAATGAGATACAAAGTATGATTATGTGTTTACAAAATGCACCTCAAGATTCCAGTATGGGTCATCAAGATGCTAAAGGTAATACTACAGAGGAATGATCCCTATAAGATTTTTGGCATCTGCCCTTGCTTGAACTTTTGTTTTTGTTGATTCATTTTTATTGGTGTCTTGATCATATTCGATTGGTTTTCCATGTCTGGAATCTCTATAATCTTAGAGGCTCCTTACGACTTTGGTGGGGCCTTACCTCTTTGGATTGTTAGTTTTTTGCCTTGCGAGGCTAGTTGATTTTTCTGAAGTCTTTGACTGCTTGTCTTAGATATTCTTCGTTCCTTTTTGTTAAATGTTTTGGGACCTTTCAACACCCCTTCTTATATCTAATAATTTTTTTTATTGATGCCACTTTTATTTTGGGCCATCCCTTAGTTAGTGAGGCCATGGAGTTTAAAACAATATTATCATGTTATGAGAAGCCTATTGGACAATTGGTTAATACTACAAAATTCAAGATTTTTTATTAACACTACCCTATATTTACACCAAATTATTATAAATATTTTAGGGTTTAAATTGAGAATCTTCCATCAACTTACTTAGGTATTCCTTTGTCTCATAAAGGAAATAAAAAGGAGCTTTGGGTCTGTTATTTGGATAGAATGAAAGCTTATTTGGCAGGTTGGAAAGGAAAGTTCTTAACAATTGCAGGAAGGATACAAATCATAAAGGCTACATTGCAATCCATCCCTATTTATATGGTATCACTTTCAATATTGCTAGTAGGTATAGCATTTGAAATTGTTAAAATTCAAAGAGATTTTCTTTGGAAAGGATATAAGGAAAAATTTAGGTTTCCTTGTTGTAAGTGGGATAGGGTTTGCAAAGGAAATAATATTGAAGAAGTAAGCTTGCAAACTTATAAACATATGATCTTGGCATTAGGGTCAAAGCCTAGATGGATATTATTAAGAGATCAATGGAAAAATTGGGTAAAGTTACTACTTAAAAAATATATAGGTTCACTTGATGCAATAAATTTATTTAGGAAAAGAACCCTACCCAAAGGATCATTGACATAGAACTTCATATCAAATAATTTGCAATTGATTAAAAAATATATTATATGGTCATTCAACAAGAGAAATTATGTAAATTTTTGGTTTGATGCTTGGTTGAGGCCTTATCCTCTTATCACTAACTCAAAATGATAACCGTTGGCTTGGGCATGCCTAACTTGTAAAGGATCAAAGGTTAAATACTATATTAATATGAACAATAACTCTAGATCATAGATTTCTATTAGTAATCTAGATGAAGGAGAGGAACTCAAACAGATTACAAATGAACTTTAAAATATGCTTCAAGATTTTTATTTTCCAAATTTTAAAAGAAAGTATGAGTTGGTTTGGAATTTTTCAAAATATGGCGGATACTTGGTCAAGATGGGATATGAAGATTTAGAGCAATCAAAATTTCCTTCTCCCAAATATTTTCCTTGGAAGATTTTTTTGTCACTAGAGGCTCACCCTAAGGCCTCAACATTCATTTGGTTGGTAGTTCAAATCAAGATACTTATAGGAGAGAGTCTACAAATAAGAGGCTCACCCTAAGGCCTCAATATTCCTTTGGTTGGTAGTTCAAATCAAGATACTTATAGGAGAGAGTCTACAAAGAAGAGCATATCATGGACCTTTCAGATGTGCCTTGTGTGAGAAGGGTTTAGAAATATTAGACCATTTAATTTTTCATTATCCATTTGCTCATACCATTTGGGGTTACTTTTTTATGAAAATATATTGGATAGCTCCATCAACATTGAAAGAGTTGATGAAATATTGGATTAATTATCTCAAAGCTAAAGAATTATCTATTTTGTGGAGGATTGGACCTACTATTATTTGTTGGAATTTATGGATTGAAAGGAATAATATATTTTTAAAAAATAATTTACCTTTTGATTTATAATTGATATTTCCTTCCTAAATTCTTCATCCACATGACAAGTATAATTTTTCTCTTTATATATTATCAAATTTCTTTGCTAGAGTTTAAGACCTCATTAAATGTAATGCTTTATTTTTCTATCCATTTGTTGTTTTCTTTTATTCATGTGTCTTTTCTTCTATTAAATGTTACTTTGACTACCTATTTTGGTAACATGCTATCTTCTATTCTTTTAATTTTTATTAAGTACCCCTATATCTTACCATATCTTCTACTTCTAGTGGAAAAATTCATGTAAAATCTCATATAGAATTGATACTTTAATTCTAAAATTATTTGTAATCATTAACTTTTGAGTTCTTTCAATTTGTATCTATTTTATAAAAAATCGAAACAAAAGCTATTCATTAAATATTTTAGTAATACATTGCTATAAAGTAGTCTGTTGGCAAGGTTTGGCTTTTGTAATTCTTCAATTTTCGATCATTTGAAATGACTATTTTTTTAAAAATTTAATATTAATATCTATTTAATGTAGTATTTATATGGACAAATGTATTTATTCTTGTTATAAAGTATTGGTTAAGTGGTGACTAAGTAGTAAGTGAGCACTAGACTTTAAAGAGATCAAGAATTTAAGAATCCTTGAAATAAAATGATTTTAATTATGTTCAAAAGGCCAAAATAGTCTATGGGACCAATAATTTCAACACAAGATGGGGTATGATGTACAACCCTACTCACTTTTGAATTCAAACCTTGTACCTCCTATTCAAAGTTTCAAAGTTTAACAAGACCAAAATAGTCTATGAGACCAAGAACTTTAATACAAGATGGGGTATGGTATACAACCCTACTCACTTTTGAATTCAAACCTTGTACCTCCTATTCAAAATTTCAAAGTTTAACAAGACCAAAATAGTCTAAGGGACCAAGAACTTTAATACAAGATGAGGTATAGTGTACAACCCTCCTGAATTTTGAATTCAAACCTTGTACCTCCTATTCAAAGTTTCAAAGTTTAACAAGACCAAACTAGTCTATGGGACCAAGAACTTTAATATTATGGTGTACAACCCTACTCACCTTTGAATTCAAACCTTGTACCTCCTATTCAAAATTTCAAAGTTTTGTACCTCCTATTCAAAATTTCAAAGTTTTGTACCTCCTATTCAAAATTTCAAAGTTTAACAACGTCTAAGAAAAACAATTGTTCAACAAAATTAATAAACTCAACATAGTATTATCATCTTTTAAAATATATTTTTTATAAAATTAATATTGATGAGAATTTTACATATTTTTTATTCTTTCGTTAATAAATTTAATTTTAAAATGTCAAATGTAAGCTCCACATTCTGCAATAAAATGATTTTAGGTCTCCACTACTTATTCTTTGCCATGCATACAAAAAAAAACTTTTGATATGCATCTGATGCCCCAATCTTTGCTTTGCCTATGGACGTACAATAAACCAACTTTACATTATTCCCATGGAGTGCAGATTCGCCTCAACACTCTGTCCGTTCGTCACTCAATCTGTTCCTCGAAAATTCTAAATCTTTGGTTACGAATTGACATTATTATTCGTTAATTGTTTTACTTTTTCTGTAGAAATGCTATGCATTTAGAGGGTATCTTTGAGACCTTAAGGTATACTCCACTATTCACCTCAACCTCTCTACATCAAGGTATTGCCGGGTGCCGAAGAGATTCAGACCTGTTACCTCTTCACACCCAACTCACAGCTCTATGACGGCGAAACCTGTTATTCTCTGAATCGAATATATCAGGGATATAAAATGTCCGTCTTGCATATTCTTTTCTTAATCAAGAGTATGTCCCAATTCATTTTTCTTCGTCTCACCACCCTAAGAAGAAGAAGAAGAGGTATTAGTGTATATAAAGCTGTGTGATGGTACGGGTTCCTGAGCTTTAGTTGCAGGCGAGTAAAAAAAAAATGGCGACACTGGTGGTGCCTCCAACAATTCCTCATCCCAGTCAAGATTGCCAGCAATTGCGAGATGCACTCAGGGGATTTTCACTCGGTAAGAATCCAAAAAAAACACCATTCCCTTCATTTAATTTACGATTTTATGGAAACTGAATATATAAATCTCATGGCAGGTCGTGTGGGAACCGATGAGAGGAGGATAATTGATATTCTCGCCCATAGAAGAGCCGACAGCCGCAAAGATATCTGTCAGATGTACACCATGATGTATAAGGAAGATCTTAGGCAGAGGGTCAGATTGGAGCTCACCAAAAATCTTGAGGTTACCACACCTTTATAAGCATCCTCAGATATATATATATATATATATATGATTGAATTTGGTGCTTTCTGTTATTAATAATGGGTGGACCAATTTTTTTTTTTTGGCAGAAAGCGGTGCTGTATTGGATTCTGGAACCGGCGGAACGAGATGCACAGCTTGCACGAGATGCGCTTCAGTTTTGGAGCATAAATTACAGGGTTATCATTGAAATCGCGTGCTGTCGATCACCAGAAGAGCTGCTTAACGTGAGGAGAGCGTATCAAGTTATGTATAAGAAATCGCTGGAAGAAGACATCGCCTGGGAGACCACTGGAGCCACCCAAAAGGTCTTTGAATTAGCTTAGCCTTATTTCTTAAATAAGTGTCTCGATAACGTGGGTTTAAAGTACAGATTTAGGAACTTTTGGAAAAAAAATTAATGTTAATTTTTTTTTAAAGAGATAGAATTGTGTATTATGGTGTTGGTAGTTAATGTTTTGTTTTAATAATAAAATTTTTGTTAAATATTATTTAAAGTAATTTATATGTTTAAAATTTTAGTTTAAAATTTATAAAATTAAAAATTTGCTTTTTATCATGTTAATTTATCAACATTTAGTTCCTAAAACTGTATTAGGGGTTTACACAAAGTAAAATAGAATTGATTAGTTTTTTTTGTGTGTTTGTTACTTTCAAATTTTTACTAAAATAAATACCTACTGAAACAACCAAATAAAAAAAAAATTTATATATTAAAAAAATAAAAAATTAAAATAAAATTTCAAAGGTTTATGTTTCTGTTCGTAGTAAAAGTGATGCTTATTTTGGCTATGGAATTTAAATCTAATACATTTTTTATTTATTTTTTACTATTAATCCTATTTGAATTTTTAAAAACAATAGCCATCCTCCCTTTTTTTTAATTGATATTGGTAACATTTTTTCATCCTTAATAATTGAGAAACCCTATCCTCCCTCACTTTAAATCATTAAGCCCTTATTGTCAAGCTGATGCATACTTAGCTGACTCAAGTCAAACTACTACCTTTACCCAAATTGAGCATGCCCCCAAGTTTTGGGTAGGGGGACATACATTATACCAACACAGGTCAAATTATTGAAGCAGCCATAGTCAAGCCTTTGCCCAACCCAAGGTTTGGGTACCAGGACAGACATACACAGGTCAAATCATTGAAGCCGCCATAGTCAAGCTGGTGCACACTCAGCTGACTCAAATCAAACTACTACCTTTGCCCAGATTGAGCATGCCCTTAAGGTTTAGGTACAAGGGGTCAGACATTATCTACCTCCAAACACAGGTCAAATCATTGAAACCGCCATCATTAAACTGATGCACACTAGCTGACTCAAATCAAACTACTACCTTTATCCAGATTGAGCATGCTCCAAGGTTTAAACCTAAGTCTCCTCTTGATAAGTACCCAAAATCTCACTAATCCAACTAACCTCTTTCAAAACAACAATTCAAGACATAAATGTCTGAGCTCGGCCTAATTCAACACATGAATTTTTGAAACTCTTTAAGAGTAACTCTTTCAGTTCAACACATGAATTTTTGAAACCAGTTCAACAATAACTCTTTGAGTTCAGCACATTAATTTTTGAAACTAAAGAAATTAAATTCTTTTATAAAGTAAATTGCGAGGATCTGTTCTTGTTGGGACATACAAATAACATATATTTCAGGTTTATGGGAAGGAAGGTTTAAATGTTGATTTTAATTATATTACTTATATTTTAAATAAAAAAAAAACATTAAGATTTTGGTGCATGTAAAGAAATAATGGCTTCTGTTGTTCTATGTATGGGACAGTTTCTGGTAGCGTTAACAACGGCTTATAGATATACGGGGTCAGAAGTTGACATGAACCTCGCAGAACATGAAGCCCAGCAGCTATATGATGCTGGAGAAGGCAGAGCAGCCGCAGGAATCGACGAGGACGTCTTCGTCCGAATTCTTGGCACCAGAAGTTTTGCCCATCTCAACGCAACCTTTGACAGCTTCCAAAGAAAATACAACCACGAAGTTAACAAGGTGGGTATACAATAAAAATCTAATATTTTGAGGGGTATATTAGTTGGTAGCAATGAAGAATTTATTTTGTTGAAAAATATGGTATTTGTGTAAAATGATGAATGAATATGAGTATATGCATGTTTAATGCAGGGACTGAAAGGCCGGTGTGCAGGAGAGTTCGAGGAGGTCATACGCACAACAATAAAATGCATCAATCGCCCTGTCAAGTATTTTGCTAAGGTCATAATACTTTTTTTTTTTTAAATTTTTCCCTCCCCTTCTTTATTTCATTTTTAGTGCACAGTTTTAGTGATGTTTATATTTTGCAGGTATTATATATGTCTACAGTAGGCGTTCGAACAGGAACAGGAACAGGAACTCATGATAATTCTCTAACCCGGGTTATTGTGACGCGAGCTGAGATCGATTTGAAATGGATTAAGGCCGAATTCCTTCGCAAGTATCAAAAGCCACTAGAATACGTGATACAGGAACGCACGGTTGGAAATCACAGGAGCTTTCTGCTCAAACTTATAGGTTCTAAGATTGACGCTTAATACAGAGAAAATGTATTTTACAATTAGAGGGTCAGGGCGAAAACAAAGCACAATTTAAAGCTAGGCAGTTTGCAAGTTTATTTAGTACATTTGAGATTCAGCTTTTAATAAATTTCTTTATGAACTTGTTTGCAGGTTTTTGTCAATTTGCTTTTGGATTCTCTTTTTCAAATAAAAATGTAAGGACAGGGGATGTCTTTTCTCTTACTGGAAGAATTTTTTTTATTATTAGTTTTAGATTGCTTGTGGAATCAAATCCAAAAACTTCATATCAAGGCACTCAGTAATATCAAGGTATATATTTTGCTTGTGGAATCAAATCCAAAAAATCTCGGCACTCAATAATATCAAAGTATATATTTTGCTTGTGGAATCAAATCTAAAAATCTTTTATATATATATATATTTTTTTTTTAATTAAAGTGTTAAAAAGTAATGTAGATTATTATAAAAAGAAAAAAATAAAGTTATTAATTTTTTTATTTATCTTTTTAATTGGTTATATGAATTGAAATGGATTTACTTATATTGTATCTATTGTATAGTTTGACAAAAATTCTAAAAAGAGTCTTGAGAAATATAATAAAGTTGAAACAATGCTATTTATTAAATATGATACATAAATTAAAGTTATTAAAAAAAAATATATTTTTTATCTTTTTAATTGGTTATATGAATTGAAATGGATTTACTTTTATATTGCATCAATTGTGTTACACTATCTTGACAATTATGCATGTATAGTTTGACAAAAATTCCAAAAAGAGTCTTGAGAAATATAATAAAGTTGAGCCAATGCCATTTATTAAATATGATACATAAATTGATACATGGATGGAAAATATAGTATCTTTCTTCTGATTTATAGATTTTAAAATCAACATGAATATAGGAAAAATTATTTTTCAAGAGTTGTGATAAGTTATGTTATGATAATTTTACAAACACATGAATAGTCAACCATAGGAACAAAGTTAAAATAAAATATAATTAAAAACTAATAGTTTTAATATGCCATGTTTTCTATTATTTCTCTATAAATTTGTAAAATGAAAGGATCAAACAACTTAAAATCTAACCCATGTTCAACCATTAAGTATATAAAACAAACAAATACATAAAAGATAGAAATTTATAAACATTAGGATCTCTATGAGATTGAGTATACAAAAGAAACAAATACATGAAAGATAGAACTTTATAAATTTAAGTTTCTCCATGAGATAGTATGATGAGGTTTAGAGTCCATACTATTAAAGAATGAAATTGCACTTATAAAAAGTGCATAACAACCTTCTAGGAAGTTAAGCTTACATGATTTTTAAGAGCATATTAGACGGTTGTAAAATAAATTAAAATATAGATTTATTAACTACTTAAAATAAAGGGGATATAAAATAATTTTCTTGAACAGATTGCAACCAACTCTCCAAGTATAGTCCAAATCCCCCTCTTAAGCTTAACTATAAAAGAAGACAAAAAGAAGAAAAGAGGATTTATAGACCATTCCCTCTTAATGACAACTTCTTTAACTCTAAAAAATGAGAGAGATGGCTTAAAAATTGATTCAAACTAGAATCAAGTAAGGTGGATGAAGCCAAAATAGTTGACAAAGTTACCTAGTTAAGGCAAAAAAGGTTAACCTCACTTAAGTGCTCCCATTAAACACTATGGTAAAAGTGCTTCAAAACAAAGAACCAAGCACATAACACCATACAAAATGACACAATACAAGTTACAAATATGTTGAAATAAAGCAAAGGGTTACCAAGTCTCCAAAATAATTCCAATAAGAAAGCTTGTGTGGAGACATTAGGTTTCAAGTAATGCCAAAAACTATAAGATTTCATCACTTTCCGCAAATAAATGAAAACAACACATTAACGAAGAAAGAAAAAGATAGATAATAGATAATCACAACATAATTTGAAAGTTGCCTTTGGACACCAAATAATCTCACCAGATAAAAATAATTAGCTTTCCAATTAATAGCAAAATGGTTTGTATCAAGGGGCATAAATGCCCAATTTATAAGTGATATTTGGCCAATGTTAAAGATCTGACCCTATGGTTTATTATTATAATACTATATTAAACTTAACTCTACAAGGTGTACATGGCTATAGGGCTATACAAGTGAATACAATATAAATTTTTTTCCTAGCCTCAAGTGAAGTTTAAAATCACATATTTCAATATCCCTCTTAAGCTAAATGAGGGACATGGAGTAAGAACATTATCAATCATACCCATTAGGGATCATTCTCCTACTCCAAGATTCTCTAACATTGATACAAGAATCTCCTTGGGCATGACCTTGATCATGATAATCATTGTTTGATTTTTTTGCACTTGTATGAAGAATACCTTGAGTATGACCTTCACCATGATATTCATTGTCTTCTCTACTAAAGGAATATGGAATGGATCAAGAATCTCATAGGAATAAAGTTATGACTACATATTCTAGATAAATTATATTGAGATCCACGTGATGAGAAGATCATCAATATTCAATGAAATGACTATTATTTTCCTCTTAAGCTCAAAAATGCATGTTTCTCACCTATGGATATTCTTTTGAATTTTCCTATAAAGAAGAACATTTTGCATACTCATCTAAAGTAGTTCCCATCCATAGAAGGTAACAATATAGAAAATACCTAAACAAAACCCATCAAATAAAAAGGAGCAAAAGACTTCAAATAGTTAATTCCCTTCATCTAAGAAAACCCTATAGAAACAAGGCATATCTTATGTTGAACATCTAATGTATACTTCTTCATATTTCTAGCTATATTCTTACCCTTGGGTAGAGAAATTATATCACAAAAACAATTGATATTCTCATCCTTGTTTAGAGGAACAATTTCATAGCAACTATCAATATCCTTACCTATAGGCAGTGGAACAATCTTAAACCAATTTGCAATGTTCTTGTTATAGGTAGAAGAATAATATTCAATAACTATCAATATTCTTACCCATAGGTAGAGGAACAATCTCCCAATAATCATGAATATTCTTTCCCATAGGTAGATAAACATGCTTCCATGTTTGAATTTCATAGTTCATCAATCACGATGGACTTATAGACCTCAAGAATCCATAGATAGTATACCCATGCCAATGTCTACTAATATCATTTTTCATGACCACCATATTAGTAAAGACATTCTTCTTCGAGGAATAAGAAGAAAGGGTCTAATCTAGATTATACATCTAATTAGACTCACTACAATATCCTAAGGCTAATGTCCTAAAACCATTATCAATGTCCTATATCACCCATCTATTTTGCTAAAGTTCCACTTTTTATTAGTGCAAGTAATACGATAGATAGAAATAATATTGGGTCCACATGCAGTACATGATAAAATTTCCTAAATGATGAGGAACCAATAACTATATTTTTACAACTAGACACCTATAAAGAAAAACCATGACCTCATCATAATGTTGTCTAGTGTGGTCAATCAAGATATGATGATGCTTCATCATATGTTAGGTTACCCCCCATTCCTCAAAAGATATGGAGGTACAATGGGTTGAATGAAAAACAACATGTGCTTGTGAGGTTTTCATCCTCATGCTTATCCTCACCTTGTACAAAGAAAAGAGAAGCATCACCATTCCTTATTTCCTCTAGCTTTTTGATCCACTATCAACAACATTCTACCTCATGCCCTTATTCTTGTGGTGATCACAAAATAGATTCTTGAAGGATTTTTTGGATTCTTTCTCTTCCTATTTCTATTATTTTTTAGGATTCTCATAGTCTAGCTTTGAAAATTTCTTTACATGGGCCTAAATAGAGAGAGGGTTACTTCTTTGTCTCAATATCTGAGATTGTTGATGAAGAAGGTACTATAATACAACTTCTAGCTTAGGGGGTTTTTATTAGAGAAATATATTTAAATCATATCAAAGAAAATAGAGACTATCTAATGGGCTTCAAAAACATCATTGAAGACCATATTTTTATAATCAAGTTATTTATTATAGTTCTTCTTATCAATCCCTTTGGCAATGTAGATATATTCTTATAATTTCTTTTAACGATTGACATATTTTTCAATTGTTTCAAAATTATCTATGCTTAAGATGAAAAAATATGCTTTCATGACCACACAACTACTTAATATTGGAATATGTATAATTTTGACCTGTTCAAGACTAGTAGTGATGATGTAAACCTTATGTAATTCTATAGGTAGTCACTATGCAATGTACTTTGGTATGAATTGACATAAATATTCCTAGTGATATTGGTTAAACCACTACTATGATTAATCTCATCTAAATTTCTTTAATGTATAATGCATAATTAAAAAGGGTTTAGTAACTTGAAATTAACCCCAAAGACTTATGTTATATCAACTTGGGTTATGTAATTATTAATGTTGAATATTTGGTATAAAAATCCCTCAACCATGATACATTGCATTAGACTTGTAACAAAACAACTTCCATAATTACAACAATAGTAGTAATGATACACTAATATGAAAAAGTAAACATCGGTGGAACAATCATTTATATTTAATGCCAAAAATAAAAAATGCAAATCACAAATTCTAGATTCTAGATCAATACAACTCTTAGCCACTTAGAGAGGGAATTATGAAGACACACTCTCACAGAGAATCACTCAAGCTTTCACTTCATTAAACTTTCAAAAAAATTACAATACTAGCCCACAGGCGTAGTTTTCTTCTCTTTCTTTTTTCTCCTCCCTCTTCCTTCATGCACCACCTCTTTCTATATCCCTGTCTGGACCTCCTTCGAGGTCCCGACCCTCTAGGCCATTAATGCCTACCTGCTAGCATACATCCCATCTCACTAAGCCTTTTCCAATTTTCCCTATCTGGAAACTGCCACCGAGTTAGCCACGAGAAACATGCATTGATGAGCCATCTGACCTCTGGGCGCAGTCTTCGAATGGCCGCCATGCTCAGCAAGCTTATCGGGCAAGAAATCATGCACTAATGAGGCCCTGACCGCCTCGAAAAACATCGTCTAGGGATGCGGGCTTTCTCGGACTGAGAACCAGCAGTATGTCGCGATATCGTGACATGTCACGATATCGCGACATTTCTCTTCCTAGTTGCCTCCTTTTCTTTCGGGTCATGAAATCGTGACATGTCACGATATCATGACATTTTCTTCCTTGCTGCCCTTCCTCTTAGTCGGGTCGCGATATCGCGACATGTCACGATATTGCGACATGTCGTGATATCGTGACATTTTTTTCTCCCCGCTGTCTTTCCTTTCCTTCGGGTCATGATATCGTGACATTTTTCTTTCTTATTGTCTGCTTCTCCTTCGGGTCGCGATATCGCGACATGTCATGATATCGTGACATTTTTCTTTCTTGCTGTCTCCTTCTCCTTTAGGTCGCGATATCGCGACATTTTTCTTTCTTGCGGTTCTTTCTTCCTTTTGGTCATGATTTCATGACATGTCATGAAATCATGACATTTCCTCCTCTGGCCTTTCCCATGTTCTTCTGGTCACGATTTCATGATAGGTCATGATTTCGTGACATTTCCCTCTGCTGCCTTTGCGCTACCTCGTTGGGTCACGATTTTGTGACACCCTCCTCTGCTGCCTTTGTTCTACCTCATTGGTGTCACGATTTCATGACACCCTCCTCTGCTGCCTTTGCTCTACCTCGTTGGTGTCACGATTTCATGACATGTCACGAAATCATGACCTGTCGCGATTGCGTGAAACTCTCTTCTTGTCTTCCTTCTGCCGTGTTGGTGTCACGATTTCGTGACATGTCATGAAATCATGACATTTTAGTGTCGTGCCTTCTCTCTCTTCCCTGAGTCACGAAAATGTGACATGTCACGATATCGCGACATCAAAGCTAATACTTGGAAAATTTTTGTAGTTGATGCAAGATTGCTCTGCTGCCACCGGATGCTCCTGCATCAGACACCTGGGGTGGATTGAGAAGTGTTCTTCACTTCTGTACTGTTGGAGGAAGACCCAGATGGTCAACCTCTACTTTTGACAACCAAGTTGCATCTTCAATAGGCCTACCTTTCCATTTGACCAGATATTCAGAATACTGCCTGTGCCTGGTAGTTCTGCCAGCCCGCGTGTCTAGTATTTCTTCGATCTCATCTGTTGCTGGAGTAGATGTTGGAATATCCCACAAATCTATTCTTGGTGTCTCACCATTACCTCCTTCATGGTATTCTACCAAGTCTAAAATATTAAAAACAGGTGAGATATTTAACTCACTTGGCAGTTCCACTTCATAGGCATTTCCCGAATCTCTTTTACCTATGATCCTGCATGGTCCAAACCTCTTCATCTTCAGCTTGTTGTAGGTTTTTCTAGGAAACCTTTCCTTCCTCAGGTGAACCATGACCTCATCTCCCACTTGGAACTCCTTGGAATGCCGCTTCTGATCGGCCTTGGTTTTGTACTGAGCATTCATCTTACCGATATGTTGTCTGACCTCTTCATGTAAACTCTTTATGTGTTCTACAAAATATTTGGCCTCAACACTACTCTTTTCTCCTGTACCCATCGTTCTCAACTCAGAAGCATGCCTTGGGTTGTTCCCATACACAATCTGGAATGGGGATTTACCAGTACTTCTGTTGATGGAATTGTTGTAAGCAAATTCTGCCTATGGCAAAATCAAATCCCATCCTTTGGGCTTATCTCCCACCAGGCATCTTAGAAGATTACCCAAACTTCTGTTCACCACCTCTGTTTTCCCATCAGTCTATGGATGGTACGTAGAACTGAACTTTAAATCCATTTTTAGCTGCTTCCACAAAGTCTTCCAGAAATAACCTACAAATTTGGTATCTCTGTCAGATACTATACTCTTGGGTAGACCATGAAGGCGTACCACCTCCTTGAAAAACAAGCCTACAACATGAACTGCATCACTCATTTTTTGACATGGGATAAAATGAGCCATCTTCGAAAACCTGTCAACCACAACAAAAATGGAGTCACTCCCTCGTTGTGTCCTTGGCAGGCCAAGGACAAAATCCATACTGATGTCCTCCCATGGTCTCTCTGGTACAGGTAATGGCTGATACATTCTTGTATTCTACCTTACTCCCTTAGCCATCTGGCATACTCTACAACCCTGCACAAATTTAGTCACATCTTGCGGCAACTGTGGCCAATGGTAGTTTTCACTAACAAGGGCAATGGTCTTGTCTCGACCAAAATGTCCAGCTAGTCCGCCACTATGCTTCTCCTTTATCATATTCTCCCTCATTGAACTCCGTGGAATGCATAATTGACCTCCTTTGAACAACATTCCATCTTGGATCAGAAAATCTAGCCACTTGGTCCTGTCCAAAGTAACAGGTGCCAAGCAGGCCTTCCAGGCTTCTACAAAATCAGGATCTTCAGGGTACAAACCCTTCAGTTCATCAAATCCTACCACTTCCACCCTCATCTCTGTCAATAAACACTGCCTTCTACTTAAGGCATCTGCAACTCTGTTTGACCTTCCGCTCCTGTGCTTCAACACAAAGGTATAACTCTGTAGAAACTCAACCCACTTCAGGTGCCTCTGATTTAGCTTCCCTTGACTATTAATATACTGTAAGGCCTGATGATCAGTGAATAGAACAAACTCTTTTGGCAACAAGTAATGTCACCACTTCTTTAGAGCCTGAACTATAGCATAAAATTCTTGATCATAAACTGAATACTTCTTCCTAGCATCATTGAGTTTCTCACTAAAGTAAGCAATAGGTTTACCCTCTTGACTCAAAACAGCCCCTATGGCACTACCACTAGCATCACAATCTACCTGAAATACCTTATTAAAATCTGGAAGTGCCAAAATAGGTTGCTCTATAACCTTCTTTTTCAACATGTCAAAGCTCTTATCTGCTCCTAAGGTCCACTTAAATTCTTTCTTATCCCCTCTCATTGTTTCTGTAAGGGGTGCACAAATACTGCTGAAATTCCTAATGAATTTCCTGTAAAAACTTGCTAGACCATGAAATGATCTTACGTCAGTAGTGCTTCTCGGAGTAGGCCATTCAATGATAGCTCTTACCTTTTTTGGGTCCATTTTTAGACCTTCGGCTGAGATAACAAATCCCAGGTACACTAACTCCTTCTTCACAAAATTACATTTCTTCAGATTAATCAGCAACTGCTCCTCCCGCAGCTTCTCAAAAACCTTTCTGACGTGCATCAGATGCTCTTCCAGAGTTCTGCTAAATATTAGAATATCATCCAGATAGACAATGACAAACTTGCCTAAGAACTCTTTCAATACCTCATTCATCAATCGCATGAATGTGCTTGGTGCATTGGTCAGCCCAAATGGCATGACTAACCATTCATACAAACCTTCTCTGGTCTTGAAGGTTGTCTTCCACTCATCTCCTTCTCTGACATGAATCCGGTGATAACCACTCTTCAGATCAATCTTGGTGAAGTACTTGGCTCCACTCAAACAGTCCATAATGTCATCCATCCTTGGCAAGGGAAATCTGTACTTTATGGTGATCTTGTTAATGGCTCGAGAGTCTGTACACATTCTCCACTCTCCATCCTTCTTTGGTGCTAGTACTGTAGGTACTGCACATGGACTCAAACTCTCCCGAATCAGTCCCTTTCCCAGCAACTCTTGGACTTGTCTGTTTAGTTCTTCAGTTTCTGTAGGAGTCATTCTATGTGCTGCCTTATTGGGTAAACTAGATCCTGGTACCAAATCTATGTGGTGACTGACCTTTCTCACTGGTGGTAAACCCTCAGGCACATTATCAGAGATGATGTCTGGAAATTCTTCTAACAGTCCTAAGACTTCTACAGGGGTATCCCTGCATTCTTCCTTTCTAACTCTAGGAACTAATGCATAGCACATATGCTCATGTTTTAAACTATTCAAAAATTCTCCTCCTTCAACTAAACAGATTCTAGCGCTACTGCATACCTTTTCTTCCGCCTCCTTCAAGGGCTTCAGCTTATGGCGCACTCCATTCTTCGTCATGGAGTAGGTGTTTGCATGACCATCATGTACTGCACATCGATCAAACTGCCATGGCCTTCCCAACAATAAATGGCAAGCATCCATGGGTAGGATGTCACACAGGACCTCATCACAGTACTTCCCAATATTGAACTTCACTGAACATTGCTCACTGACCAAAGCTCTATGGTCCTTCTGCAACCATGCAATCCGGTATGGATGCGGGTGTCTTCTCCTTTTTAACTGTAACTTGGCAACCATTTCTTCTAAAACCAAGTTATCAGTACTACCATTATCTATGATAATATTGCAGACCTTACCCAAACTTCTGCACCTTGTGCGGAACAGGCTCCTTCTCTGGTCTGATCCTTTCTCCTCATTCAACAGGGTCCTCCTAGTGACCATAACTTCTCCTCTTTCTGCCTCCTCAGAATGTTCTGATTCAGCATCTTCATCTGCTATAGCAGCTCTGGCAGGACCCTCAGGTCTCTTATTCATCCTTTCTCGATGTTGTGGACACTCAAATGCTCGATGCCCTTCTTCACCACAGTGGAAACAGGTTCCACGGAATCCTCCTCTTCCAAATCCACGTCCAAATCTGCCTCTCCCTCTCGGGTAACCATTGTTCTGATCACGGGGTTGGTAGGCGCTTCCTTCCTTCTGCTCTGGGGTATTACTGGCCTCACCAACCTTCTTCTATCCTTTATAATTTTCTCCACTGGTCCTTCCACCAGTCCTTCCACCATGACCTCTTCCTCTTTGCTTGCTCTCAAACCTCCTGTTCAGTTTCTCTTCAACCTTCAGAGCAAACTGGTAGGCATCCTCTATGGTGGTCATCCTGACCAGGCTTAACTCTTCTTGAATACTGGCTCGTAACCCATTAATATAATGGGCCACCTTCTCCTTGTTGGCCTCTGAATGGCCTGTTCTGATTACAATCTTGTAAAAATCCTCTGTGTATTCCTTAACAGACTTGCTTGCCTACTTCAAACCTTGCATTTTCTTTAGCAGATCCATCTCATAGTCAGCTGGGATGAACTGTCTCTTCAACTTCTCTACCATTCTATCCCACCTGGTTATTCTCTCCTTTCCTCTTCTATTTCTTTCCAGCTGTACTCCCTTCCACCATATGCTGGCATGACCCTTCAGCTTGGTCTTGGCAAACCTGACCCTATCAGGATCTTCAACTTCTTCATACTCAAAGTATTCTTCCAAATCATTGATCCAGTCAATCAACTCTTCTGGATCAAGATTTCCAGAATACGTAGAAACCTCCATCTTTGGTCTCTTTCCAATCTGAGAGATGGCTCTGTATAACCTGGCTTGTGCAGGATCTACAACCTCTTCTTCTTCCTCAAACTGGTCTTCTTCTTCATCTACTTCATCTTCACTTCCTTCTTCTCCTCTGGGTTCAAGTCCTCTGTGCAACTCCTCTTGCAGGGCCTGAACTTGTCTCTGCAGAGCCCTGAAATCTTCTGCTGGCACCATGTTTCTCCCACCACCATGGTTTCTTCGTGGAGGCATTCTGCTTCACTCTCTTCTCACAACCCTTCCATAGATCCTGGTGCAAGCTGCCTCACTTTCGATGATCTGCTCACACACTCAGGAACTCCTGCTCTGATACCACTTGATGGAGACACACTCTCACAGAGAATCACTCAAGCTTTCACTTCATTAAACTTTCAAAAAAATTACAATACTAGCCCACAGGCGTAGTTTTCTTTCTCTTTTTTTTTTCTCCTCCCTCTTCCTTCATGCACCACCTCTTTCTATATCCCTGTCTGGACCTCCTTCGAGGTCCCGACCCCCTAGGCCATTAATGACCCACCTGCCAGCATACATCCCATCTCACTGAGCCTTTTCAACTTTTCCCTATCTGGCAACTGCCATCGAGTTAGCCATGAAAACATGCATTGATGAGCCGTCTGACCTCTGGGCGCAGTCTTCGAATGGCCGCCATGCTCAACAAGCTTACCGGGCAAGAAATCATGCACTAATGAGGCCCTGACCACCTCAAAAAACATCATCTAGGGATGCGGGCTTTCTCGAACTGAGAACCAGTAGTATGTCACGATATCGTGACATGTCACGATATCGTGACATTTCTCTTCCTTGTTGCCTCCTTTTCTTTTGGGTCACGAAATCGTGACATGTCGCGATATCACGACATTTTCTTCCCTGCTGCCCTTCCTCTTAGTCGGGTCGCGATATCGTGACATGTCGTGATATCGCGACATTTTTCTCCTCGTTGTCTTTCCTTTCCTTCGGGTCGCGATATCGTGACATGTCGTGATATCACGACATTTTTCTTTCTTGCTGTCTCTTCTCCTTCGGGTCACGATATCGCGACATGTCACGATATCGTGACATTTTTCTTTCTTGCTGTCTCCTTCTCCTTCGGGTCGCGATATCATGACATTTTTCTTTCTTGCGGTTCTTTCTTCCTTTTGGTCGCGATTTCGTGACATGTCACGAAATCGTGACATTTCCTCCTTTGGCCTTTCCCGTGTTCTTCTGGTCATGATTTCGTGACAGGTCACGATTTCATGACATTTCCCTCTGCTGCCTTTGCGCTACCTCGTTGGTGTCACGATTTCGTGACACCCTCCTCTGCTACCTTTGCTCTACCTTGTTGGTGTCATGATTTCGTGACATGTCATGATTTCACGACACCCTCCTCTGCTGCCTTTGCTCTACCTCGTTGGTGTCACGATTTCGTGACACGTCATGAAATCGTGACCTGTCACGATTGCACGACACTCTCTTCTGTTGTCTTCCTTCTACCGTGTTGGTGTCACGATTTCATGACATGTCACGAAATCGTGACATTTTAGTGTCGTGCCTTCTCTCTCTTCCTTGAGTCGCAAAAATGTGACATGTCGCGATATCGTGACATCAAAGCTAATACTTGGAAAATTTTTGTAGTTGATGCAAGATTGCTCTGCTGCCACTGGATGCTCCTGCATCAGGGAACAGTCTCTTAGCCACTTGGAAAGAGTAAAGTATCTTTGCTACTTGAAGAGGGTAAAGTCTCATATGCACACTAGAGATTATTAAGATTAGAATGTAAAATATGATCCCGACTATAACCTAACTAAATCAATATTAATCCTAACTCTAATGCTCAAGAGAAAACTACCTTATTCTAATGATGTAGATAATAATAATAATAAAGATATTCAACATGGCTATTTTAGAGTTATTACATGGATCCCCCTAAAAAAGCTTCATCCCCGAAGTTGAAAAACAATGGAAAATACTTGTAAGCTCCCATAGTACATATTTTGGAAGATCCTTCCACTTGATGAGGAGCTCTTTGTTAGAAAATTATTATCATCATAGTTTCTTAGCATCATAGTAAGTTGAGTGGTTGCAACCACTCAACACAAGGCTCATGCGTTCATTAATAGTTATAGATAGTTGTAGGTAGTTATTGTGGTAGTTGTCCTATTATAAGTTGTTATGTCCTATTGGGAAAAACTTATATATTTAAAAAACCTCAAATCAATGAAGGAAATCATCGAATCATTTTCCTTTAGTGGTATCAAAGCATAATATCAAAGGAATAACATTCTCTTATTTGAATCCATTAGGACTCAATAGCTTTATGAGGAAGAGCACCAAGCCTTCCTCTTGCTTTGACATAGAGGGACTCCAAAGCCCTTCATTAATAACTTGAATGTTGTGAAGGGAAAATCCTTGGAGGCCAAGGATTTGAGCTAGGTCCTATGTAATATGGGAGAATTAGGATGACATTCACTCCATCTATAGCATCCCTATGCAAAGGGTAAATACATGTGTTGTTTATATTATTTGACCATCTGTGAGTTTGAAGATAAGTTTTGTAAATGTTACCTACAAATCCAAATACCCTTGGACATAATATACAAGAAGGAAGATGATTTGAAGAGTGTTGTGCCAATTTGTTTCACAAATTATGTGATTTGGGATTCAATTACAAGTATGGAATAGAATAAATCATGGATGATAAGTTTTTAAATAAAAAATAATATTGGTGGAGAATCGAGTCTCACAACAACCAAATAAAGTTCTATATTCATTTTGAAGGTATTGCATTAGTAGTCACTAACCAATAGGGTGAATGAACCTACACACCCCTAATAGGGTGCATCTCCATTATGTGAGATATAGTAGATATTAAATTTTTACCTACAAGGATATTCACCTATGCCTCCTAAGTGATCCACCATTAATAATACTACCTTGTGGCCATGAGTAGACCAACTATAATCCCCCATGTGGTCTAGACCATTGGTGTACGATACCATTAGATGACACATAGATTCAAACAATAAACCATTGACTATCTTGGTCCCTAATCAGGGTTAGTTGTGTTGGAGAATATTAAATTATTTGGTACATGCTAATGTACCCCCATGGTACCTTTATGGTACAATTGTAAATATGTAATAGATTAGGGTGTGTGTATATAGTTTAGGAGTATGATTTATATTTCAACTTTATGTAAGTGTTCATGTGTAGGATGTACACAAGTATCATGTAATTATATGTGCAAGTGTGAAGAGTGAAAATATGCACAAGTGTCATGTAATAGAGTGTAGGAGTGTATAATGTATTATATAGTAAAGTGTACAAGTGTTAAAATAGGAGTGTGCAAGTGTCATAGAATAAAGTGTGCAAATAGAGAGTAAAGAGTCATGTATACAAGTGGCAAGATGAGAAGCAAAGGATATGAGAGAAATTATCTTATGCATGGAATAGGAAATGATGCATCTAATGGATGTGTGAGGAAAGTAATAGTCAACTATTGAAGAGTCATTTATGAAGGCTATATTATGGAGATAAAGCTCCATGTAATGTAGATGGATCTATGATTATCAAAGTATCTTAGATCACATTTAAGAATTAATAATATTGAAGCTTGTATGCACACTGTAAATTTTCTTCATGTTATTGCATGAATAATTTTAACCTATTTATTCATATTATTGTTATTATTATGAATGCTATGTTATTTATTTTGACCATTTAATATAGTTATTTCTCTTATATTTTAGACTACTCAAGATCTTGGATATTGGGACCTATGATAATATATCTAAAATTCCAACAATTTGTATAGCATCAAGTGATCATGAGAATAGGTTGACCAAAAAACTAAGAGAAAGCACTAGGAAACAATCACATTGCTTCAACAACCATAGGTCCTTAGATTGAATTCCTCTCACTTTGCTCCCAAGAACATTCCAAATCCCTATTGGAGTATATTACATTATTTGGTACATGCCAATGTACCACCTTGGGTACATCTTTATATTAGGAGTGTGTCTTATATTAGAATGTGAGTAAATATTTTATGTAAGTAATAATGTGTAATAAATGCATAAGTATCTTGTAGTTAAGAGTGCAAGTATGATGAGTGTAGATGTGCACAAGTGTCCATTATGTAAGAGTGCACATATGTATTTAGAGTAGAAAAGTGAAGAGTATCAAGAAGAGTCAGGCCAAGAGTACTCCATAATAAGAGTCACATCCTATTATATTTGTGTCTATGTGTGTGTGTTTATATGATACAATGTAGAGTGATTGTGTGTGGAAGTATGGTGTATTTGAGATATTTATTCTATATCAAGCTACTATCTTTGTGAGCATTTGTTAATGGTAATTTTATGAGTTTTTGAAAAAGTTATTTATGAGTTTTATATGATTAGAATATTTCCATTATCTTATATTTCATATAGCAACTTTATTTTAGATCTTGTGGTTATTTTGCTTTAAGTATTAAGCATCAAAAGCTAATAGTGGTATCAGAGCCACAAGGGAGATTGATAGGAGATAGGGAGAGCCATAAGGAAGATTAAGAGGAGATAGAGAGATTTTGTTTACAAAATTTGAAAGTTGCTATTTGACTAGAGTCTTTCCATAGGGTTGTAGAAAAACTCGTGAAGACTAGGAATCAACATAGATTTCTTTCCACTATATTGAAGAATAACTAGTGAAGTTTATTGATTTTAAAATTCTAAATATTTGGATGTATTTGGTTGCTACTGTCTAAGATTTTGTTGCAAAAAATTATTTCTCAAAAGTTGAGAAGCTTCTTACAATAGATAGAGAAGAATTTCACCTTCAATTGCTTGAAAGTCTAAGTACTTTTCTCGTGCAAGGATTAGTTTTTGACTTGCAGCAAAAGAGTAGACATTGAATATTAAGGAGGTCCAAGAAGAAGAGAGAAGAGAAGGAGGTCCCCATAGAAGATAGAAGATTGAAGATTGAGGAGATCCAAGAAAGAGGTCCCATAGAAGATTGAAGACTTCAAATTGAAGGAAGAAGAGAGAAAGAGGCTAGAGAAGCCCTATTGAATATTGAGAAGGAGGAGACCCGAGAGAAGAGGTACCCATTGCAGATTTGAGAAAGAATATTGAGGCCTAAGAAAAAGGTCCATTGAAATTTTGAAGGAGGAAAAAGGAGAAGAGAGAAGCCCTATTGAGAAATTGAAGAAGTGGACATTGGAGAATATTTGAAGAAAGTTTGAGATAGAATATTGCAAGAAGAAGAAACTCCTGAAAAGAGGTAATCACATCAAAATTGGAAAAATTGTTGTCATCCAACAACAAACCCAAAAGGATTTGTGAAACTAATTTAGGGAGAAGATTTTTGGCAAGAAGTTTGCCAAATTTGAGAAAGTATTTTTGAAGACTTCAAGATATTCAAATTCTTGAATAAGAGGCCAACAAAGAGGTCAAATTTGAAGATAGAATTCAGTGAAACTAAGGAGGAGAAAGAATATTGAAGGAGGCCACAAATTGATATTTTTGGAGATAACCATTAATTTTTTGAAGGCTGATTTAAAGAATAATATTGTAGATTTTCAGGGCAAAATTCAAAGAGTTTTAGGACAGCAAGATAGAGGACAAGAAATCAAAATTATGGAGCACCATTTGAAGATTTTAGGATTGTAAATTTGGGTAGCATTAGAAGGAGTTAGAAGATCTATGAATTGAAGAAGTTATGGGTAGATTTAGAAGTGTTTTTGGATAGCTATTTGAAGGAGGAATTGACAACAATTTAAGGTAGAGAATTGAAGGAGATAGAGGAAATTTTTGGACAACAATTGGAGAAGGAAATTATCTAAAAATTTTAGAATTTTGAAGGCAGTAATATGAGAAGAAAATAGCTGCAAATTAAAGGATTTTTGGATAGTAATAACGTAGGTTATAGAGTAGCAATTTTAAGAAGCAAAGGAGTTGCGATTTCACCATATTGGGTAGCAAGCTTGGTGAGTAAAAGGAAATCTATAAAGTGTTTTATTAAAGCATTAAAGAAAGTGTTTTATTAGCTATGTATTCAAGTTTTAAAGCCATAAAAAAGAAATTCAAAGTTGAGTGTCTCCAAGCTAAATAAGGAGACATTGTTGTCATCTTCAAACTTGCAAAATACAACAACATAAAGTAGAGTTAAAAATTGCTTGAAAGGAGTAATAAGGAGAAGGAAATATTACATAGTGAATGCTGTTTTTTAAAGACAAAATAGTGCAGTATTATTGAAGCATTTGGAGGTCAAATAGAGTTCAAGATAAGGCAGGATTAAAGGTGTCTAAAGACAACAAAAAGAAGCAATAAAGGTTGCAGGAGATAGTGGTGAGAAGAAGCCACCAAAGAAGTGGTAGCACCACCAGGAAAAAGTGGAGGAGCCACCATATTGGAGGAAGTAGCCACCATTACCAAAGAGCCAACGAAGAGCATTGGAAAATCACCACCATTCAGTAGAGAACAAAGCTAAGGAAGAGTGCCATTGTTGGAGAGGCACTAACCACCACATAGTTGAAGAAAAATCATCCACCATTGGAAGAGTTAACATTAGGTCCATCGGGAAGCTAAAGATATCTCTTCAACATCAAAGAGGAGATAGATTTCATAAAGGAAGGTGAATGGTTTTCTAAGAAGTTGCAGCGTGGGAGAAAACATCTTTTGGAATTATGAATAAACTCCATTCAATGTGGAGTGGCCATTAAAGAGAATATAGTGAGGAGTTACTCATTACCTATGCCATTTGGAGGAGGAATCTTGTGTAACATTTGCTTGGAGTAAGTTGAAATGTTTGAGTAGTGCCCTATGTAACATCTAGCATATGAAAATATAGAGTGCCACTTGTTGAAGTAGAAGGAGGAGCACCAACTATATTTTGGAGGTGATTGAAACATCTCAGGTCCTCATAAATGCAAGGGAATTAGACTCCATTTGACACATTACCATTCAACATCAAGCTGAGCATGGTAGATTCATCCATATTCATGGAGCATTAGGTCTGAGTGTGGTAGAGTGGAGAGAAGCACCATACGTGTGGTAGAGGAGTGAGATTTCATGGAAGAGTACCATTCAAGGGAAGGTCAAACATCTTTGACCAAATATTTTGTGCCTAAAGTTTGGAGGTAAAGCAAGTTATTTAAAATTTGATTATTTACCCAAGTTAGGAGTTATAAGGTTGGGTAATATTATTATTTTCTAAGGTAGAAGGAAAATTAATCTATTTGCTTATAATATTAATTTAATTATTGGAGAGATAAGGCATAAAAGTGAAATTTGAAACCTTAGAGACATTAATAGTTATTTTTGGAAATTTTTGAGAAGCCTTGAAATATTTTTGAGAAATTTTGGGAATTCATTTCAAGTTTTGAGAAGACTTTATAAATTTTTGTAATTGAATTATTGAAGCATTTTTAATATTTGCAAATATTTTGAATTTTGGAGAAATAAGGTTTCCTACATCAAATTAGGAATACAAAATTTGCAAATATCCTTTTACTAAATTTCTAAATTTCTAAATTTGGAGTTATAAGGAATTCAACATCAAATTAGGTTTGTGAAATTTAGAAACCATATTATTGAAATTTGGGAGATAAAAGGAATTCCACCTAGAGTTTTGAAGAATTGAAATCTTTGTCAAAAACTATTGTTTGATCATATATCCAAACATTAGGAAATACAAGGTATTCTACAAAATTTGAGAATTAAAAGGATTTCAACAAAGTTGATCACAATACACACACAGACATATATATATATATATATATATATATATATATAATTTGGAGGTATAAGGCTTGTAACATAAGTTTTTGGAAGGTTGAAAAATTGAAAAGTGTTCTTAGTCTATTATCAAAAACTAAGGAGGAATAAGGATGTCTACTTCAAAGAATACATTAAACAATATAGAGAACATTGTTAGAGAAGAAAAGAGAAATGTTATAAAACTTGGAATCAAGAGTTTGATTAACAAGTCTAAAGGAAAATTAGACTTAGTCTCAAGTTTCATTTACAAAGAAGCATTAGAAGAAGATTTTGAAACATTGGAATACTATCTGCATGTGAGAATGTTTGAAGCAATTGATAATAATAAATATAGTGTTATGATTCCTTTGAATATTGCTAGTATAATATACATGACATTACTTACACTTAAAAATTACAAAGAGAATAATTTGAAACAAAAGGAGTTGATTGAATCCCTTAAGAAGAAAGCAAAAGTGGATGAATCATTTTTAGAAAAGTTATTTCATTATTTATGCAATATTGATGCTTCAATTTTTTTTAATTCAAGGTCTTATCATGATGCCTTAAGTGAATGTGCAAAAGGTTCTATACTAAAGAAGACTTGTGATATGAAGGACAAAGGCAAAGAAAAAATATTTTTGCAGGAATTTTATGACAATGTGATATCACCTAAAAGCATAAAGACTAACATCAATGATGAAGATAAGCAAAAGGAGAAATAACCTGATCAAGGAGGCATATAGTGCAAAGTGAGCTAAAATATGAAGACCATATTGAAGACTAAAGTCTTCAATAACCAAATAATGTAACATACGGGGTGTTGGAGTATATTTCATTATTTGGTACATGCCAATGTACCTTGGGTACATCTTTAGATTATGAGTGTATCTTAGATTAGAGTGTGAGTAAACATTTTATATAATGTAATAATATGTAAGAAATGCACAAGTGTCTTGTAGTTAAGAGTGCAATTATGATGAGTGTAGATGTGCACAAGTGTCCATCATGTAAGAGTGCACCTGTGTTCTTAGAGTAAGAAAGTGAAGAGTCTCAAGAAGAGTGAAGTCCAAGAGTACTCCATATGAAGAGTCACATCTTATTATATATGTGTCTATGTGTGTGTGTTTGTATGACACAATGTAGAGTGAGAGTGTGTGGAAGTATGGTGTATTTGAGATCTTTATTCTATATCAAGATACTATTTTCGTGAGCATTTGTTAATGGAAATTTTATGAGTTGTTGCAAAAGTTATTTATGAGTTTTATATGATTAAAATATTACCATTATCTTATATTTCATATAGCAAATTTATTTTAGATCTTGTGGTTATTTTTATTTAAGTACTAAGCATTAAAATATAACAATACCTACATCCCCTCACTCCTAATAACTTCCTCTATATTATTTGTTTTGAGTTGATTTACACTAAAAAGCATACAAAAATATTGTAGAGCACAAAAATTCATTGGCCCCTAACTGAGAGCTTCTTTATCATTGATGAAAACCCTAACCATAAATTCACCAAAAATTCTATGCCTAGAGAATTTTATGCATTTTTGGGTATAGAGTGGAGGCCACAAGCAAGGAAAGTGCCAAGATGGGCCAAGTGGGCAAACATTGTCATTAAGATTATGCCAAGAATAGTGGTGAAGATTTTTTTTTGTTCCAAATGTACTAGTCGATAAGGAGATTCATTAGACACAATTATGCTATATCAATAAGAATATTCTAGGTGAAAAAAAGAGATATTTTAATACACTAGAACATTGAAGTAATATTCCAAAAACCTTTGCTAGAGACTTTGGTTGGAGGAAAAATATTTCAATCCCCTACACCTATTTGTTTGCCTGATGAGACAATATTGATTTCTTGTAGTTCAAGGTATTGATAAATTTGCAAGTGTAGGCTTATATATTCTCATTGGAAAGTTATTTTCCAGTTTGATCCAGTGGAATTGAAATTTTCTAGTTTTATAAATATTGAACATAGCTAGTAGTGCACCAAAGTTTTTGTCACCCGATTTCCAGCTATTGCAAGCAAATAAATAATTTACTTGGAAAATTAAAATTAGAACTCAACTTGAGTTTGAGGAAGTGTGGAAAGTTTTAAATGGGTCTACTACCCATATTGACATAGATGATAATGAACAAATAAAGTTTGACAAGACAAATAGAAAGGCTCGATTGATCATCATATTTAGTGTCTTTAATGAAGTTCAACCATTCATTTGTGACTCAAATATAGCCAAAGAAGCATGGGAAGAGATCTAGAAAATTTTTTAGGTAAAGAAAAAGAACCAAATGTTGTTCATTCTAAGCCAATTTTATTGTATAAAATGAATATAAAAAAATGAGTCATTTATGAGACAATTTGTAGAGTTGTGTGCATCACTACAAGCCTTAAGATAAATGGTGTTTGATGATACAATTGTTCCTATTATTTTTAGATCTCTTACCTTATAGTATAATGTGTTTGTGACAACCCTAAATGTCACCAAACAAACACCAACATTTGAAAAATTAGTGAATCTACTTAAAAAAATAGAATCCTCTCATACATCACAAGATGAAGATGTTCTCCTTTCAAATCAAAAGGGGAAGCAACCAATCAAAATAAAAACATGATATAAACAATACTCACAACATCAAGGAAATAATTATCACACACAAAGACGTTAACTTTGTGGAAAAAATGGTCACACATTGAAGAAATGTTGGCATAATACTTGTACAAATGGATCCTCTTCTCTAGCAAATATTTCACAATAAAATAAGCCATCAACTAAACAAAGATTCAAATTGGAAAAGGAATATGATACATCAACATGGTAATTTTGCCAAAGATGACCATTTAGGAGAAGACGAGCATTAGCACTCAGGAGAAGAAGAACATGTATAAGCTACTAATGATCAACCAAGTCATCCTAATGATGTTTGGTATGGTAATTATGGAGCAACCAAATAAATGACTAGTTGAAAAGACTGGTTCCAAACTCTAGATTTTTCAAATTATACAAGATAGGCCTCTCTAGGTGATGATACATCCTATGAAATCAAAGGCATAGGTGATATTAAATTATGACTTGGGTCACACACATGTAATATAATAAAAGTCTTATATGTTCCAAGACTTACTAAGAATATTCTATCCATTAAATAATTACTAAACCATAATTTTAAGGTTGAGTTTAACAAACAATAAAATTCCAAGGCATATCTCATTCATGACAAGAATAGAAAGTCTATGATTATTGCACATGGTAAAGAAATAGGAAAAATGTTTGAACTTCATATAGCACATCATGACAACCAAGAATTAATTGTCAAATCTAATAGTTCTACATCACTCTAACATTGATAATATGGTCATTTAAGTTTTGTACATCTTATTGCACTTTAAAATAAGCACACTATTAGAGGTATTGCTTCCTTGAATAAATCTACTCAAATTTTCCCTTGTTGCTTAGCTAGAAAGCAACATTGAGCTCCATTTGGTTCTTCAAAATCTCAAGCCAAAGAGCCTCTCAATCTAGTTCATACCAATATTTGTGGACCCATGACTCCAAGCTATAATTACTTTTGATATTTTTAACACTTTGTTGATGACCACAGTGATACAATATGGGCATTTTTCTTGTAGAACAAGGATGAAGCCTTTTTATACTTCAATAGTTTAAGGTTCAAGTCGAGACATTTATAGGTTGTTGAATCTATGTACTCTACTCAATTCGAGGGGGGGGAGTTTACCAATAATGATTTTTTGCTTTCTTGAAGAAACATGGTATTATCAATAATTGATAGTTGCTTACACACCATAATAGAATGGTGTTGCTAAATATTAAAATATAACCATCATGGAAATGGTTCATTGCATGTTGAAATATTCTCAACTTGCACCTTATTTTTGGCTAGAAGTAGTACATACTATAGTTTACTTGCTTAACTATACCCCTACTACAATAATTAATCACAACACTCCCGAAGATGCATGGAATGGATACGAGCCATCAATATCTTATCCCAAAGTAGAAGAGACAAAAATTAGATGAGAAGTCTCATCGATGCGGTCTAGTAGGCTATAGTTATGAATCATAATCCTAAATATTATTTGATCAAGCTACCAAAAATTGTATATTAGCCATACTATCATTTTTATGAGAAGAATGAGTTACTCATCTTCTCCATAGGAATCTTCATCCAGTTCTATTCCATTATTACCTCACAATAATGAAGATGAAGAAGATACAAGAAAGGAAGTTTCTAAGGATGAAAATATTGATGATAATAATGATGGTGATATGGACCAATCTACTCCACCACATAAAACATGAAAAATAACCAAGTGGTACACTAGCACATTAAGAGCTTTAGGGATAGATGGAGTTTGAGATACATCTACTATAGGACCAAGGACACATAACATGGCTCATGATAAAGTAAATATAACCCTAATGAGTACTATTGTATAAAATTTTGAACCATCCATAGTGATATGGAATAGTACCAAAATCCTAAAATCTGATTGATTTTCTGTTGATCACCAAAATATATTTATAAAAGTTTACAAACCACTCATAGTGGCAAAACAATAAGCGAAGTAGCCAATAAGATAAGGCCCTGATAGATATTTATAAGATAAGGTGAGAAGGCTTGACAAAACTTTTCAAAACCTATTAAAGCCTGATGAATTTAGTTTAAATCCCAATTAATTAAAATCTAATAATTAAACTTAATTAAACCTAAAATTTAAATAATATTTAATTAATATAGTAATCCTTCTCATTCCTCCCAACAATAAAAATTTTGGACTCTAATGCATACAAAATGGGAGGAAAAAATATGGAAGAGCACCAGAGCTAAAAGGTAGGCAACTTGAACTTCAACTCTTCATTAGCCTAAGCAGGTATTAAAAAAAATATTGATTCCACTAGGTTGGGCTTAGAAAATACTTTCCAATGAGTATATATAAGCCTATACTCACGATTGGATGGA
Source organism: Wollemia nobilis (assembly GCA_028583015.1). Taxonomy (NCBI): domain Eukaryota; kingdom Viridiplantae; phylum Streptophyta; class Pinopsida; order Araucariales; family Araucariaceae; genus Wollemia; species Wollemia nobilis. Next base: position 649,991 of record JAQPPZ010016958.1, on the reverse strand, counting down.
GCACTCAATTTACAAAAGTAAAGTATCTTTTTAGGCTACAAAAAGTTGGGATGCTTTTCCCTCCAAAGAGAATCTCTAAGAATATTTAGAAGGGAATATTTTTCCAAATATGCTATTGTTTTAAATTTTTATATTTGGACTGCTTTCTTTTTTGTGTACATTATAGAGGGAAAAAAATAATATATAAAGGTTTGCGTAGCCTTACCCATTGCATATGGGGTAAAATAATTTTTTTTTTGATTATTTGAATGTTCTCAATGTTCACCATATCAGTGTAGCTAGGTACGTGTCTTGTGTGGAGAGGTGACCCCAAAATGAAGTGGTAGGGTTGATGTGGATATAGGTGCAACAATAATGGAGCTACAATGTATCTCCTTGTGTGCATGCCATGGGAGGATTTTTGGCCTAGGGGAACACCATCCAAAAGACGTGGTCATCAAAGGAAAATCCATGTTGTGGAAGCCAAAACAAGGTACCAAGGGGGCTAGGGTTTTAGGTTGACACCAAAGACTTGGTTGGGAGTTTCACATTAAGATGTTCTCTATCCTATTTATCTTTTAATCAATATTTCAATGAATGAAATTGAGTAGAAATTTAGTGCGGTAGTGGTATCTGAGGGTTTTTTGCTCTACCTAATTATTAGTTTGTCACTTGTGAAACCAATAAAATAATACATATGGATATGTAAATTCCATCACTAGTATTTTCATGTTGATGTGCGATGGAGTGGTAGGAACCACAATAATCGATTAAATCAATGAGCTTGGAGGGCAATGATGGCATGGGGAGAAAATCTGTGACATGAAAGTGGGACATTAGTGCATAGGATACAAAGTGAAATTGGGAGGCCACACAACTATAACAAATGAAAGATGTTGATGGGGACTATGCTATCATAGGAGCTATACTGAGGTGATGCATGGGCCATGAGTTAAGGGGAGGTAGGGGCCATGGTGGGAGGGCCATGTAGTTGGTGGTAGTCAAGGCCAAGAGGAGAAGGTCAAGGTGGTAGCCAAAGAAGAGAATGTGGTGTCCAAGGATGAGGAGGCCACATCAGGTGGTCGTTTTAAAGGAGGCTATGGTAGGCAATGATGAAATTAAATTAGGAGAAGACAAAAATTGATGTTTATCTTCTACTTTAAGCTATATTTTTTTTGCAAGTTAGAGGTGCATGGATAGGGGTTATAGTGGGGTGGAATAGCCAAAGGTGCTACTATGTGTCCATGCTACATTGATAGAGGAGGTCCATAGAACAAAAATAATGTAGTATAGGCATCAGGTCTAGCCAATAGGAAACTACCACACAACTTCCAAATGGATACATGAACTTTCTACTTTATTTTGATGCTCACTTCTTGAAGATGAAACAATGCTAAATGCACCAATTAGAAAGCCTAACTTGAAGTTCATATTGTAATTCTCACCTTTAGATCCCTTTCAAGAGGATGAAAATCCTATCTTGGTTAACAATTATAGTGCATTGGTATTTGAGGGACCTGATTTAGGCATAAGCGTACTAAAAAAACTAGGAAGTATTGGTGAGATAGAAGATAAGTTTGATAGACCTAAACTTGTAAGATATCAATACCCTAAGAAGTCAAATTCTATCATTGGACAAAGTTGAGAGTTTGTTTATGTGAACAATAATAGATTACCAGGTGGAAAAAATGTTGAAATGACTACGAATAGGCCTATGTATTGGAAAATGCATGCCAACGGAGGATGCAAAAATAGGCACTTCCAAAAAATGGTATTGTTGGGCCAAGAAAAACCTAGGTGTGGTTTGGGCAAGCAACTACATGGGTGGCCTTAACATCTTGGTGAAATATGGATGCGTTGATGTCTAAGGTAGAGTCAACATCGATAGTGTAAGGGTCATCTTATTTAATGACATACTTGGAGTCCTCAATAGTGAGGCTCTCTTCTAAGTCTGTGTCAACCATATTCACCATAATTGAGAAATCTCTACACTTAGGTTTTTGGCCATCTATGCCAAATCCTACAGAGAACAAATTTTGAGGTGCTCTTGGATAAGAACCATGTTTCTTCCATCACAAAGGAGGCAACATAATTCATACGCTCAAGAGGCATAATTGGTCCAAATAGATTGAAATTCTCAAATACCAAACTGATATGAAACTAGACAAAAAACTTGAAATCTGATCGATTTTCTATTTATCACCAAAACATATTTATAGAAATTTACAAAACACTCATGGTGGCAAAACCATTAGCTCAAAACCATGAGTAGAACGACCAACAAGATAAGGCCTTGACAAAAATTTGCAAGATAAGGCCAAAAGGCTTGATATAACTTTTTAGAACCTATTAAAGCATGATGAATTGAATTTAAATCCTAATTAATTAAACTTAATTAAATCTAAATTTTAACTAGTATTTAATTAACATAATAGTCCCTATCACATAGTGTAGAAATCTCTTTAGTCTAAATCTTAAAAGGATGCTATGAACATTGAATATAAAGCATTAATGAAGAACAAGACTTGGTAGTTTGTTGATCTTCTACTAGGGAAGACCATTGGATAAAAATGGATATTTGAGACCAAATATAAGTCATTTAGTAGTAGTTATAAATACAATGTATGAATTGTAAACAAGGGCTATGTGCAAAAGGAGGGCATCAACTATGAAGAAACATTTACACCTATAACTAAAATAAAATCCATCATAATGATATTTTCTCTAGCTGAACAATTTGGATGGAGGGTTCATCAAATGCTTGTCAAAAGTACCTTCTAGAAGGAATAAGTCTACATGACTCAACCAACGGGATTTGTTACATCTGAACAAGAAAAAAATGTGTGTAAATTGATTAAATATCTCTATGGTCTCAAAAAATATCCTCAAGATTGACATATAAAAATAGATGAACATTTTGAAAAACATGGTTTCAAGAGAAGTCCATATGATCCAAATTTGTACCACAAAGAGCAAGGAGGGGAATTTGTGATCATAATTACATATATAGATTATTTGGTCATCATAGGTAGTTTTGAGAAAATAATTCTTGCAGCAAAGGAAGACGTGAAAAGCTCATTTGACATGATTGATTTTGGACTATTGGACTATTATCTAGGATTAGAGGTGTAGAAAACACACTACCACATATTTATCTCATAAATAAAATATGCAAAGACACTTCTTGAAAAATATTGCATGAATGATTGTAAGCCCATGACCACTCCTATTTAACCAATGCTACAACTCTCATGACCTAACTCCTCTCCACCAGTGAATGCAACTCTTTATTGATAGTTAGTTGGAAGTCCCATTTACCTGACATACACTAGGTCAAATATCAAATTTGTAGTAAGTTACCTCTCACAATTCATGCAAGAACCAAAACTATATCATTGTAAGACGATAAAAATGTTATTAAGGTATGTTCATGGTTTCTTTGAGTATGGTCTAGAATATAAGAAGAGCTATTAGTTCTTCTTAACTAGGTACACAAATACATATTATGTAGGATGTAATTGTAAAAGGCTTAAAAAGCATATATCTACACTAATTGCAACATGATAATCATATTGAAAGCAAAGAAACATGTATAACCAAATTTGCAATAAAGAATGCCTCCTTTGTATTAATTAATGGTGAAACTCGGTTACATATCCGTCCCTCTTAGGGATACCAAATTTGATACATGTATACAATTATTTTGAAGCCCCTAAATGAGGGTGATATACTCTAAATGCTCTTTAGGTCTTCACCAACTTTGCATGAGGGCTTACTAGGATGCCTCCTTCTCTATCATCAAGAGGAATGATCTTGGATAGCTTTGAGTCATTTGGAGGATCTGCCACCTACGTACAAGGAAACAACAAAGCACATCAAAAGCATATGAAACCTCTCATGATGAGGTTATTATCCAATAAAATGAATGAAACATAGCAAACATGTAAATAAAACATGCACATGTGTAAAAATGCACAAATATGCTTACAAGATTGACAAATAAGCACAAAGCATGGCTTGCAACATGTAAAGGAACTCAAAAATGCATGCAATCTAGAAAATTAAGCATAATGGAACTTAATCTATGAAATATTATGAAATAAAGCATGAATAGCATAAATGAAGGTAAAGCTACCTATGAAACTGCTAATTAACCATGGAAATGCCTGAAATAAGACTAATCTATGCTAGATTAACCTAAATGCATATTAAGAAAAGTAAATCTATGGCTAAAATGGAGGATTAAGCTCATCAAAACCTAGTCATTGTTGATAGCCACAACTAAGACTATGGGCCACTGTTAACAACAATGACCATGGGAAAGATATCCTTTCTCTTGAAATCAGGGCTGTAGATGCTCAATTCTCTCATTGAATTGATGGTCAAGGGTCACCTGGGTGTCTCAACACTGATTTGTGGTTGAATTTATGTGAATTCATGATGGATTGATGTGAATTGGCAAGCTTTCTCCTCAAGCTATTCGAAACTCCATTGGCATAGCAACAACTGTCATTCTCCAATTTGGTAGCACCTCACTACTCCTCAAGGGTTGTGAAATTAGTCATCAAATTGGCAGAGCTTTGCTACAATGAATTTGGGATCTTAATTGCCTCTTTTGGGGGTCTATAAATAGACTCCTCAAATCCCAATATTGGCTTCTCAAGGAAGCCAAGATCAAGAAGTTGTTGGCCTAGGCAGTTGGGAGGAGTCCTCTAGAAGCTTACGCGACCAAAATTATTTGAAAACCATTACAAGTTGGCTATTGCAATTGATTTTACTCGGCTCTGATGGCCCAAGTTTGTTACAAGGCTAATTGTTGTTTCTCAATGCAACTAGAATCCTAGCCATGATTTTCAACCATGACTGAGGTCTTAGCTGCTAATTTCATTAGTGGCTAAGGTTGAATAGGCCTAGACTACCTAAATGAGTGATTAGAATCACTTCTTAGCCTTGGAAAGGTCCAAGATCATTCATATGGTCTACAAAGGTGCCCATATGAGTAGTCTCCTAAACATGATGTGTTTTAGGTGTCTACAGATACCCATTTTGTGATGCATTGTGGGAAAACACGATGCTGAGAAAAAATAGATCACCTAAAGCCATGTTGTAGGTTGATTGATGATCATTGATCTGATCAATGCTAGATGCCCCAATCCTGCAAAGGATGCACATCTCAGAATCATTGCTTCCAATAGGATGGAAGGCTTAACTTGAGTAAAACTTTGGACATGGTCTGCAAAGGCATCGAAACGGATTATTTGAATGACAATGATCAAAGAGTAGAATGCCAAAATTTTAATTTGCTATGTTTGCTTTTTTCCCAGTAGAAGGGTAAGCTTGTGATAGTTGTTAGCAATGATTCGTAAGATGAATGTAATTTACATGATCGAGTGATCCTTTGTTGATTTTGATTATGAATGTTGATATTATGACTACCCCCTCAAGCGACGAGTCGATGAGGAAAGGACAAGTGATTAAAGCGATGAGTCACTTGACCAAGATGAATAATTTGGATGATTCAAGACTTTTGCATTTTGTTATATGATAAGTCCTATTACAGTCATGATTTCAACCGTTAATAGTAATTGTACATCTCTATCCCATGGAGCAATCCGATCATAATGGCCTTCTTAGGAAATCAAGATGATAGCAATTCCATTTAAGCTTGTGCTGAATCACTATGTTCGATGATCTGCTAAAAATATCATAGAAGAAATGAAATGAATGCCTCATTCCCATGGGGAATTCTAGCTGCAATGGCCTTCTTCGAGATTGAAGTGAAGACATTTCAATTCAATGATGACTAATTTGCCCCAAATGGCCTTATGGTAATTTACTCATCTTGCTGGATTGCATGGAGTGCAAGTCACTGCAACCACCAAGTGTATAGAATAAATAACTGAATACAAGGCACATTTGAAATTTTTGTTGTTATTTTATTGTTTTTGTGATTTTGATGATTTATGATGAGATTTCATAGAAAAAAAAGAATCCTTCTATGGAGCTCGATGGCCTTTTAGGATTGAAGTGAAGATATTTCAATTCATCCATGAATAATTTGGTTCAAATGGCCTTATGGTTATTTACTCATCTTGCCGGATTGCATGGAGCGCAAGTCGCTGCAACCGCCAAGTGTGTAGGGTAAATAATTGAATACAAGGTTCAATTGAATTTTTTTTTTTGTTATTTTTGAAATTTTTGAGAATTTTGGACCGGTAGATAATTATTATTGTCCATTTTGATGCTCCTCACGATGAGAATTTGAGGGCATTTATTGCTGGTTGCTAGTCACGGTTGATAGCCATAACTAGTTTTTGCAATTTTCTTAGTCGTGGTTGATAATAGTGATCAGGGTTGCCCTAATCTGCACCCATGGTTGACATCAATGACTGAGGCTCAAGTGAAAAATATAAAAGTAAAATTAGGGTTTTTACTATTCATTATTTCTAGCTGGTAGAGAGTGAAAGTGAGAGCTCTAAGGGGAGAGAAAGAGTATTTGACATGGAACACTGCTAAATTGACCACCTACCACCATGGTGGATCAGCCAAAGGCATCCACTAGTGGTGGAGCTAGAGCTCCTAAGGTAGATTCTCCATATCTCCTTTGTGATTTAAGCATTTAAAATGAACCTCATTAATTAATGGCATTAAATGAACCTCACTAAACTATCGGTAATGAACCTCACCTTAGGTTAGATTTAGCTTTAGGGTAGCTTAGGGGGAGGGTTTTAATTTTTGGGGCAATTTTAGGGGTGGGAAATGACCTCGAAAGGGGTCTATCCCGTAGCCACGGTTGGCATTCGTGGCTCCCAATTTGCCAATTGGGGTTGCGGTTGCCAGCTGTGACTAGGTTCAAACATCAATGGTCAAAAAATTGATCGTTGGTGCTAGCCATGGTTGACAACCGTGACTGCGACGACAACTACTATTGTCAAAAGTGGCTAAGAAACTTTAGCCCAATTTTTTATTTTTTTATTTTTAAGGTTGATTTTTTTGATTTTTTGAAGGATTTTTTTTTTTTTTGGAGGTTGATTTTTTTTATTTTTGATTTTTGAAGTTGATTTTTTTATTTATTATGCATCTTGTTATCTTCCCCTTAGACTTTGACTACACGGGTGTGGGAGCCTGATTTGCTTTATGAGCTATTGCTTAAGTTGAGCCACACTAGCCTAGATTAGTTTGGGGCTGTAGGCCTAGGATATGTGCTTAGACTACTAACCATAAGGGCATATCGGTCCTTCATTACTATGTTAGCTCATATTTGGGATTTGAGGACTAACACTTTCCATATTATGACTGGGGAGATTATGGTGACATTGGAGGATGTATACCATACTTATAAGATCCTGATATATGGGCAGGCTATCACCTCTTTGGCTACCACATCAAAGAATATCGTACTCCAGAGGGTTTTTGGTGACAGGCTCAAGAAGGTGCTAGGGGATATAGAGCATGATGGAGTGCTAGTGGAGCGCTTGTATAGGGTGAATGTATTATCATGATTCTAGGCCATATTGATGCAAATTATCTATAATGTGCTTCTCCTAGATACTTCAAGAGTGAGGTTCCCATGGAACCTCTTGGCTATGGTTTAGGATCTACTTGGGAGCACCACTGATGAGCCACTCATTATGTCATGGGGAGTTCCCTCCTAGTCTAGCTTTACAATGAGCTCTATCACATTACATAGTGAGGGTGAGTAGGTATAGGATGAATCTTGTTGTTACATAGATGGTTCTATGAGCACATAAGCATAGATCACCCAGGAGGATTACCCTTGGGTATCATTGCATTAGCACCATCTACTCAATGCTATAGTGCTTGTTGGACATAAGATTCAGAGACCTATAGGAGCAGATCTCATGTGAGGGATTTGTAGTACTACACCTAATTATCGACAAGGATTCTGGCTAGCCAAATTATATGGCACCCTTACTTGGACTCTCTAGCATGGGAGGAGGTCAACCGATACCTGATATGGGCTAGGCATGACCATTGGGTGATTGGGCGTAAGCCCAAGGTGCGAGAGTTATTCCACTTCTCTTGGGTGACTAGATAGTTTGGGCTCTAGCAGGATATACCAGAGGAGCCAGTCCTCTACCACCATCTTAAGGTGGAGATACAAATTGCATGGCCACAGGTCACTACTTTGATAGATGAGGATGATGACCTCATAGATATAAGGGTGGTAGATGTAGGTACAACTCCTTATTATGATGCTTGGTGGACTACCAGACTATGGTAGGGTGGTGGTCCTCTAGGTCGATCTAGAGATGGTGATGCTATTGAGGTAGCATTTGATGACCCACATGGGCAATGAGTGCACTAGAGGATAGAGGGTGAGTGGGGTCAGGCGGTCACATAGGAGGAGGAGCCATGGGATGAGGAGGGTGAGGAGGAGCTAGATGATGAGGTGTCATAGCTATGGGCCCAGGTACATAGTCTGTAGATAGATCTATAGATAGCTTAATGATAGATTTTAGAGAGGGAAACCTCTCTAGCTATAGTATAAATTTAGTTGAGTGTAGGATAGGCACAATGGTAGGGCTACGAGGAGGAGAGGACCGCCCTCCAGGCATAGGTTGACTCGACCACTATTGAGATAGAGAAGATCATCGCATAGAGGGATATTTTATAGGTACATATGGATCTTAATACTACTAAGAGAGACACTCTTAGGGTTATGATAGGGGATCCTACTACTTCTCAGGCTACACCATCTACTCCAGTCGCTTCGAGACTAGTAGGTTTGGATGCAGATGCAGAGATAGATGATTGTAGGGCATCATAGCAGATGATACAACTCAACGCATAATAGATTTTGCATATATCATTGCTCTGGAGGCTGAGGTTAGGCTATGCAGGGGTACTCTACCAGCTAGGTCTATAGTAGGGGCTCCCACTGAAGTATGTAAAGTGAGTCAGGGCACTCATCAGTGTGGCCCAGTCATAGGTCAAGGGCCCGATCAGAGCGATCAGGAGGTACTAGCTCCAGGCAGCCTCATAGAGAGGGCACAGAGGGAGGAGGCGACTTAGGGGGCATAGGCCATTCATGATGTGACATGATGTCATTGTATCATTTTTGAGTGTAAGGTCTGAGGACCTACACTATTGTAGCCTGTGGGCATTTTGTATCCCTATGTACTTATTGACACACACACACACACAAATAATAAATTATTATAAATATATATATATATATATATATGATACTTCACTTTTATGGCTCATTATGTGTGTCATTTATTATTTTATGTTTATGTGATGCACATGGATGCAATGCTTATATGATGTTTTGATTATGCTATATGGATGCGATGTACTAATAACATGCACTAGCTAGATGATAGATGTATGATTAGATGCGATGATCTAGATGGATAGATGCACTATGATGTATACATATATGGATGCAATGATTATTGTTAAATGCATGTTTAATTTGTTTCAATTGTTTATGCATTTAATCTATGTGATATGATATGATAGATGATATGTGATATGATGCATTAATTACATGAGAAAATGATCTAATGTAAATGAACCTGTATGCTTTAATCACTTAAAACATAAGGAATGCATCTAATATGTGTTTTACAAACTAATGGATGACACCACAAAATGTATAAAAATCATGAATGAAAATGGTAAATCTTATCATAAGAATTAATCATTTAAACATCCATATGTGAGATGAGATGATGTGAGATGTATGGTTTTCCCTTATAAGCTTCTATAAATTAAAAGATATGCACAAAATAGTCAATGGCCATCTAAATATCATTTCTGATATCCATCCGGTATCTAACCTATTTCATGGACACCCCTTAATAAACAAAACCTCATAAGGAAAATTGTGATTGATTGATGAGATGATTTGTTGCTATAAGGGATTTTTGAGGTTTTCCATGAGACTCAAACACCCTAGTTGATTAATCAAAAGTTGTGTAATGACTATACAGGACTCTTGAAAGATAAAATATTTTGTTATGAAGACCAAGATATTCATTATCCTTGTGTGTGCAAATGAATATATTAGATGAGACATAAGACTACCTCATTGCCAGGCAGGATTCATTCAGCCCATTGTTGTAATGAGGATCACCAAATGTTCATCATGATCCTAAGTTTGGATGCAGTTGGACTAGACTACTAGGTAATACAGGCCACCTAAAGCTAGCTCATTTGTAAATTGCTTAGAACTACCCCAATGCCAGGTGGGATTCATTCAACCCATTGTTGTATTGGGGATCACTCAATGGCTTTGAGTACTAACCATTCCAGGGATTCAAGCTCTTCACCCCCTTATTTTCTTCACATTTATTGGGATACTTGCTCATGCTTAGTGATGAAAATCACTGTTTATTTTACATTTTTTTTTGAGCAAGGGATTTTCTTTTGATTTTGGAATTTTGCTTATTTTGTATGAAAGCAAGGGATTTCTTTGGGTAGGGGGAGCTTGTCCTTTTGTCAATGATCAACACTCTAGACCATGTGCATCACAAGATGAGCAAGTAAAAACCTTTCGCTTAAGGTGACTAGGACCACTTTGTAGTGTTCATATTTCCTTGTCCAAACTAGGATTGTTAATGTTTAAAATGTGATGGGATTTTGACATATGCTAGGTACTATCAAAAATAGACCTCATATCCAAAAGCAAAGATAGCTTTCTACAAAATTTGAGAAGATCACTAGGTATGGCTGAATGATAAAAAACCCTAGTATATACCTTATAGCAATAGGAGGGGTTGTGTTGAAAAACACAATTACTCACAAGGGTGATGGATGATGATGATGAATAGATGCATGATTGGCATACAAATGTGGTGTCATTTGTAAGATTGTAAACACAACCTATCCTAATGCAAGTGCAATGGATGAAAATGCCTAATGCAATGCAAGTAAATGAATGCATATGCAAAATAAAAATGCATAATGTAAATGTTTTTGTGTTTTTGATGTTTTGCAATGTTTTTGAATTTTATTGCTTTTTGATTTGTTTGGATTTTGTGTTTTAAATTGTTTTTGAATTTTTGATTTTATGTATGAAATGCCTTTAGATGAAGAATGTTGAGAGGTTCAGGCTCTTCAACACCTTCTAACGATGTTAGGAGGTAAGTACCAGGTCCTATCTTCTCTAAGATAATAAATGGACCTAACCAATTGGCCGTAAATTTGTCTCGTAGATGCGATGGCAGGTTTGAGTTCTGTTGGTTCTCTTTTAGCACAAGATCCCCAAATTTAAAGTCTCTCAAGTGGAATTTATTATTGTAAGCTCATTTTAGCTGATCTTGGTAAACTCGGAGATGCTCAAGAGCATTCACACGACGTTCATCAAGAAGCATCAATTGATCTAGGTGAGCTTGTCATGCAGTGTTATCATCGATGAACTCTTTCAATGCGACGTACAATGTTGGAATTTCCAATTCCAAGGGCATGATGGCCTTAGTGCCATATACTAGTGAGAATGGAGTTTCCCTAGTGGGCATCCGTATACTAGTTCTATAAGCCCATAAAGCAAGAGGTAACTAAATATGCCAATATTTGTGGTTTTCTTGAACAATTTTCTTTAAGATTGCTACCACTATTTTGTTAGAGGCCTCTACTTGCTCGTTTTCTTGTGGATAATATGGAGTTACAAAACTGTGTTGAATATTATACTTGGATGTTAAAGCCCTTACAATTTTATTTTTGAATGAAGTTCCATTATCCAATATTATCTTGGATGGTATCCCAAAATAAATTATTATATTATGGAGTATAAACTCCGCAATACGTACTCCTGCTATTGTAGTTAAAGGGATTGCCTCCACCCATTTGGTGAAATACTCAGTGGTCATTATGATAAACGTATGTCGACTCAAATATAGGGGAGAGATATTACCAATTAGATCAAAACCCCACTGAGCAAATGGCCAAGCCTCTTGGATGGGCTGTAAGGCCTATGATGGTAGGTGCATAAGATTAGCATGTTGTTGAAATTTGATGCACTTCCTGACATACACTATGCAATCCTTCTCCATAGTGGGCTAATAGTAACCCATTCAAAGGATGCACTTGACGATGGCCATGCCGCTGAAATGGCCACCGCATGTACCGTCATGAGCTTGTGAAATCACCCAAGCTGATTCTTGGAGCTCAAGGTAATAAAGGAGAATTCCATCATAGCTATGATGATACAGGATGTCTCCTAGTAAGACATATCTAGTCACTTTTTGTTTAAATGCTCTTTTTATGACATGCAACAATCCCTGTGGGATTACTCCAAGCTTAAGGAAATCATCTAATTATGATAATTGTTGGTCATCAAATCTGCCCAGGAAAGGATTTGGGTAAGTGTATGCACCCTAGACCTGGACCAACATTGAAAGGTCGAAGGGAAGAGATGCCCCTCATGCCAATCTTCGGAGAAAGGTCGGATCCTATACTAAACTACTTCGGTGTTTAAGATAAGTGTGCATACACTTACCCAAATCCTTTCTTGGGTAGATTTGATGACCAACAATTTATGGCATGCCCGGTGGGACACGGTCAGTCTCACCTTGTGATTGGTAGTGGGAACCGATGCTCTCATTACCGAAAGACTCTTAGCATTTGGCGACTCTATTTACCCAAGAATCTTTAAGTCGTAAAGATCGATACCAAATCCTGTGCATTCATGCAAACAAGATGGAGAGTTAGGAATAGAGGAAAGGAAATTGAGTTCTTTGAGCTAGATATTGATGCCTTTGGGGAAAGATCTAGGTTAGTCACCCTCGAGTCTCTGTTATGTGGAACATCCTTGCAGGAAGCCACTGGTGATGAACAAGGCTTAATTTCTGATAGCATAGCGACTAGCTTTCCTCCTAATCCTCCCAACTCATCGAAGCATCCTAGTGCCTCCATTCCTATTGGTCGTTCTATTAGCAATCAAGGAAGAGCTTTGAGAATTCCTGTTTCTCAAAATCCATGAGTAAATATGGCACAACAACAACAAAAACAAAAAATGTAGCAGCAACTACCGCCCAGATTATTCCCAGCATGGAATTCTATAGGACCGCTAAATCTAGCGGGACATGGGCAAGTGCCACATGTTGCTATAAAGAAGATCCCAATGTTCGATGGAACTGGGAAGACTGCTCTGGAGCACATCCAGGACATAGTTTCTCTGGTGGTGATCCATGAAATCATAGAAGAGCGCATTATGGTGAAGCTTCTAGTTCTGTCTCTTAGAGGAAAACTCCTCTACTAGTATAGATCTTTACCACCCGATACCATTACGGGATGGGACCAGTTAGCTGGACAGTTGATGCGAAGCTTAAATGAGTCCTTCGATCTGACCACTCTCCTACATCAGTTCACAATGATCCAGAGATCCGCAAGAAGATATCGTAGACTTCAATATTAGGTTCGCTCAAACCTGGCAAAGAATACCAGTTGGACTTTGGCCAACCGATGAAGCTGCAACATACTATTTCTTTCGGGCTTTCAACCCCGATATTAGTGTGATGGTAAGGTATTCGAACATTAATACCTTCCCCCAATTGTACGAGTTAGCCCAGAGAGCGAAGATGGATCTAATAGCTATGGGTAAGCTTCCCCAAAGGATGTCGATGCCCATACTTCCTGATTTCTCTCAATCCCAGTATGCAAGCGCAGTCGCTTCATAGATCTCTGCAACCCCGGCATACCCGATCTCATCTTGGAACCCAAACCCTATTGTATCCCAAATCACCGCTCCATAAATTCATTTTACCACTTTTTTGACTTTGTAGCTCATTGTCTCTTCGGCATTCCCTATATTACCAACACCACTTTAACATCTCGCCCTACCTCCACTACCAACAATGGCTCCATTGCCACCGATCCCTAAAGCTGAAGATATGCAAGCCAAAATATTGCAAGAAGTTCAGTCCCTGAACTCCACAGTGTAGAACCTGTCTAATGACATGACCATTATGAAGAAGAAGAAAGCACAACAAGAGTTTTTACCAAGAAGGTCTTATCCTACACCTACGCTTACTAAAGATAAAGTGGCCCAGTAAGGGAGAGCTTCGACAAGAAATGCTATAATAGACGAAGCCTCGAGCACTTTCGATTATTTACATTGGTGCTCCACATGTAATGACCCTCACGAAGAGAATACCTTCATGTTGCATCAACACTATGTACAAACACTGGCAAGCAGTAGTCATGGCGGTCAAGTCAACGTCATTAGGCAATTGAATTAGAACCTGGTAATTGGTGAAGAAGAACCGATTGTAGTCCTTACCAGAGGAGGAAAAAGGTTGATAGAGGTGGATGCTACTCAAATGGCTCCCTTAAAGGTGCATGCTCACCATGAGAAGGGATAGTAATCTTCTCAAGCCCTAAGCGAAGCTCCTCAGCCTACACTAGTCAAAGAGAAGGCCCAACAGGCCCTTGCAAATCCACCTCAGGTGGAAACCAAAGAACAAGCTAGAGAGAAGATCAAGCTTCCCTCGCTGACCAAGCGACAAAGGGTCAAAGCTACGAAACAATATCACACTAGCTATGAGCCAAGAAAGGAACCTGAGGTGCCTAGCTCCCTAGCTTACAACATTGTAGATGAGTTGAAGAAGATTCTGGCCAAGATCAGTCTGTATGACGCATTGCAACTACTCGGTCAAGTAGACTTGCTGCAGGAATCATTAAAAATGACCAAAGAAAGAAAAGCAACATAACTTGCCCTAGTGTAGACCCTGTCCACATCCATTATAGGGAAGAATTGATCACCTCTGTTCTACCTGTCTCTATAGATGGAAGGGTATATCATTCACAACTGTATGATAGACTGTAGGGCCGCAACAATAGTCATGCCCAAGGCAGTGTGCGAAGAGATAGGGATGGAATATACATGAAGCAGTCATGGCATGCTCCAATTGGATGGTACTCCTATAAAGACTGTAGGTGTGATTAAGGATATTCTTATTTGACTTCACAAGATGCCTCAGATTAAAGTTATACAAGAAGTGGTGGTCGTCGACCTTGAACCCTATTTCAGTATGTGCTTGTCAAGAGAGTTTACGGTGAAACTGGGAGGATATCTATCTATGGATTACTCACACTTGGAGATTCCATTCAAAGGGAAGAAGATAAAAATTTACAATGAGAAACCTTCCACCTTCCTCGTAGAGAAGATGTCCAAAGAAGAAAACAATGATCCTGTGCATGCGATAGTGGAGGAGATAGAGTAGGTGGACCTAGTCGAGGAGTCCCGCGCATAGTTAAGTTGTGAAGATGAGTTTTCATTGGAATATTTCAATGCCATGATAGAAACTTAGATGGGATGTTATGCCATCACCAAGCCTGAGAAACACATCAAGACAGAAGATAAGGTCTCTACCCAAGGTGAATTATGGAAATTATTCTTCGATGGTGCCCGATGCAAAAACAACATCGAGATGGGAATTATTTTAGTATCACCTTCTAGAGAGCAGAAGGAATATTGTTACCGGTTGGTGTGGAGTTGCACCAACATTACAGTAGAATATGAAGCATTATGCCTAGGACTCAAAAAAGCAGAAAAGTTAGGCATAAAGCATCTCCAAATATTTTGATATTTTGAATTGGTATGCAATCAAGTCATAAACAAGTGCACTTTGAAGAAGCACTATCTCAAGTCATACAGAAATAGGGTATGGGACTTGTTCGACTAGTTCGAATCTCTCAATCTGCAGTCTATTCCAAGAGAAAAGAACTAACATGCTGATGTTCTAGCATCCATCGCAGCCAAGTATTCTCCAGTAGAAGACATGGTGCATAAGCCTAAAGCTATGAGGATGATTTACAGGCCCTCTATCCTAGATAGGGATCTGCATTGGCAAGTCTTTGACAACGATGAGCAGATTGTGAATTTTATGATTCAAGAAGCAGCCACAATTGAGAAGAGAAGCCCTGACGATGAGGAATATGAAGGGCTAGTTCAATTGAAGAATAACCACGTTCCCAAGGGATTAATTACTCTTGAAATCCTCTTTTATCAAAATGATCGAGCAGTTTCTCATAGGATCAAAGTTAATGCAAAGCCGTATCAGGATTTGGAGCTTGAGCCTAGAAAAGTAATACAAGTTGGAACATATTGCACTTCAAAAGACCTAGAGCAGATCCGATATCTATGTAGAAAGTATCCTAACACAGTGGCTTGGTCTTATCAAGAGCTAAAGGGATATGATCGACAACTGATCTAGCATACAATTGAGTTGTAGGAGGGGATCAAAACTTTTTGGTAGAAGCAAAGGCCATTAAATCCGAAGATTGAGGTCCTGATGAAAGCCGAGCTCTTGAAGATGCTCAAGGAGAAGATAATTTATCCCATAAAACATTCCTCTTGGGTAGTGAATCTAGTCCCAGTGAGAAAGAAGAATGGAGATATAAGGTTATGCATGGACTTTCACAACTTGAACCAGGCTTCGCTTAAAGATCATTACCCTCTCCCGTAGATAGATCAAATATTGCATTCAGTAGCTGGGGCTCAGTGCTTCTCCCTACTAGATGGTTTCTCCAGATATAATCAGATATAGGTTAGGGATGAAGATCAGCATGAAATCGCATTCACCACCAAGTGGGGAACATTTTCTTACTAGTGAATGCCATTCGGCCTTTTGAATGCGGGGGCTACTTTTCAAAGAGCCATGGATTTAGCTTTTGGTGAGCTCTTGAATAAGGTTATCGTTATCTACTTGGATGACATGATCATCTTCTCTCGAAGAAGGGATGATCATTCTTTTCATCTACAACAGGTATTCAAAAAATACCAAGAAGTTGGCATTTCAATCAATCCAAAGAAATCCATATTCACCATCAGCGAAGGGAAGTTGCTGGGACATGCAATATCAGAGAAGGGTCTCATCGTAGACCTTGACAGAGCTGAGGCTCTAATGAAACTCCCACTCCCAATGGACAAGAAAGAACTTCAGTATTTCTTCAGACAGGTCAACTTCATGAGGAAGTTTATCTCAGATTTTGCCTAGGTCATCAAGCCGATGTCTAAAATTGTGAAGAAAGACATAGAATTCATCTGGACAAAGGAGAGAAAATAAGCATTCAAAGAGATCAAGGCCTAAATTGCTCAAGCACTGGTCCTGACCAACCCTAACTACAATCAGGACTTCATCCTATATGCTAGAGGAGAACCTGAGAGCTATGTTGCAGTCCTGACACAAAAGGGGGAAGATGGCGAAGAGCGCCCCATTGCGTTTCTAAGTCAAGTGATAAACCCCCATGCAAAAAAATATAATTTCATAGAAGGACAAGTGCATGCAGTAATGAAGTCTCTTAGGAAATTCAAGCAATTCATCTCCCAAAGTTGGGTTACGATCTTCGTCATTCATCTTGATGTGCACAACTTCATTATCCAAGGAGAATTGGGAAGCAAAAGAGCCGGTTGGATCAGCAAGATACAAGAGTTTGATATCGAGATTAGACCTACAAAACTGGTTCGTGATCGCGTGTTATGTCAAGAATTGGTGAAGAGCGTAGCGGTCGAAGCTACAGAATATTAGTGGGATGACTCAGCAGTGGTAGGATGCTTCGTAAACTAAGAAGAGGACAAGAAATACTAGGTCAGTGAAATAGTCGAATACTTCAACATTGGAAGTTTCCTTTCACATCTAAATGCTTCACAACGAAGGCATTTCAGGATGCGGTCCTCCCGATATACTTTGCGCCCCGAAGGCCTGTTTTTCAAAAACATTGATGGCGTCCTTCCCAGGTGCATAAAGGAAGACAATAAGAAGAGAGTCCTGGGAGAATTCCATTCAGGGTTGTCTGGAGGTCACTTCGTAGGAAGAGCAACAACATTAAAGATAATTAAAGCTGGTTATTATTGGCCTATACTCTTCATCGATGCCTTTGTGGTCTGTCACCGATGTGAGCAATGTCAAAAGTTTGTCAGCCAAAGCATAAGCACTCCTATGCCCCTCTAACCGATACAAGTAGAAACATCCTTCCAACAATGGGGGTTGGACTTCATAGGGATCATATCACCTAACTCCTCCATCGAGCATAAGTTCATCTTGATCACGACCGACTACTTCACCAGATGGGCCAAAGCAGTCCCCATGAAGCATGCTGATCAGGAGATTGTCATAGCCTTCCTTGAAGGATTGATCACCCGGTTCGGCATCCCCGAAGCAATCATAACAGACAATGGTCCCTGATTTTTAGGCACCAAGATCAACGAGTTCCTCTACCGATAGGGGATATATCATAAAGTCTCCTCTAATTACTATCCACAGGGAAACGAATTGGCGGAATCAACCAATAAAACTCTGTTAAGGGTGCTAAGAAAGCTTGTGGAAGATAACAAAAGAACTTGGCACCTCCTCTTAGATCAAGCCTTGTGGGCCGATCAGATTTTTGTCAAGAAGTCGATCAAAACTTTGCCTTACGCCCTAGTGTATGGTAAGGAGGCCATTTTGCCAATGCATGTAGAGATCCTTGCGCTCCAGCTGCTAGACGATGAAGAGGATGTTGATTCTATGGAAAATAGGCTGGTTCAGATTCTATAGCTAGAGGAAGATCATGAGAGGGCTTACCAGAGCTTCGCTAAACATGCTCAGATCACCCAAGATTGGTTCAAGAAGAAGTCCTTCGACTGCACTTTCGAAGTGGGAGATCTAGTATGGAAGTGGGATTCTTGGAAGGCAAAGCTTGGGAATCATGAAAAATTGGATGCATTATGGGATGGACCGTTTGAAATCATGAAGGTAAATTCGGCCAAATCTTTCATCCTCAAGGATGCAGATGTCCAGGTATTGCCAATATCTGTCAATGGTCTTCACTTGAAGACTTTTTATCACTAAAGATGTAGTAAGAAAAAAAAAAAGAGATGTTCAAATTTTACTTTATATATGGTTTTTCACCCATGTATATATATTCTACTTTGAGATCTCCAAGAGGCTAAGTGTTAAAGTTGTAAACTCCAGCTCGCTAAGCCCCAACATCACTGAACTCGACGAAAATCTCCTTCGGGGAGTTGTATTGCGAAGCAACTGATGTAAGATACTTCGCAGCGAAGCACTTTGGCTTCCAAAGGGTCCTCGGAAGACAAAAGGAGTCATTGAAAGAAAGAAGTAGGAGACAAATAGAGCTTCACACCCGAAGCATTTCAAGCAGCTACTTCAGGTGAAAATTTTGTGAAGCGGTTTTCAAAAGAATCCTAGCAAAGTATTTTTCAAAGAAAACAAGCTTTGAAGGGGCCAGCCTTTCACGAAGCAAAGAAGTGACACAGCGAGGGAGAACTACTTCGGGCCTGAAGCATAGAAAATCTACCCACGCTAGATGTTCGTTGCAAAGTAGTTTTAGCACCGGTTGCACTTTGCCAACTGATGGCATGTGAAACAAGGAGAATTTAAAATGTGTCTTGGGATACGCATCGATGGTAACTTAGGGGAATGTTCAAGATGAATGATTTAATGTCAAGGTGGCAGAGCACATCCTAAGAAGAATTTCATTGTGAGAAAAGTTCACACTCGGGTACGAGGTGGCAGAAGGTCAAGTTCCCAATGCAGGGGAAATCATCGAACCACATGGGCCCGCGTACCACGCCATCATAGAGCCAATCAAAGGGCACGACAACCTTCCCCGTTCGAGTGTAAATTTAATTATGGCAGGTGCCATAAATTTAGGTAGTTGCCTTCTAAGGCTATAAAATTCAAGCCTCGATGGTAAAGAAGGGTGTTTGCCAACTGGTTCATGGAAGACTGAGAGCTCCTGCCATTGATAGCCTGCATTCCTCTGCCCTTTGCATCGAAATCCTTCGCATTAAGTATTCTGCACCATGAACTCTACTACCACAAATATCAAAAATGGGGAAGAAGAACTCTAAGGAGAAGGGTAAGGAGCCCGAGGTAGCAGCCCCAAAGAAGGGCAAGGAAGAAAAGAAATAAAGACCTAAGAATGTCAACCTTAATCTCCACCCAGAAAATCAACCTGTGGAGGAAGGAGAAGATTTTGAAGAGGAACAACTTGAAGAGCCACCAATTGATGGGTGGGAAAAAATTAGGGACATTGAGCTTTCTAAGAGCATGGCCGAGATCAGATACACCATTGAGTTTATGACAAGCAGGCTCACCCCAGAGAACAAGAGAGCCGCTGCATATTATTTGTAGATCTACTGGTATCTGACCCCACCCGCACACCATTGTACCAAACTAATATGTGCTATTGTGCAGAATTACCAGCCCTCCTCCAGGCAAGTTTTGGACGCTACGGGCCATAAATTATTTTTTATTCTGAAAGAAGATGTGCAAGCAGCCTTCGCATCGAATCAGGGTCCGCCCAAGGGCTATTCCGTTTGCAATGTCATCCTAAGCGAACAAATGGAGAGGTTCACTACCTCCACTTATATTCTAAAATTTCTAAGAGAGAACCTCAAGAATGGACTCCCTTCGGGTAAGCATCCCCAGATGCCCCTTCCTCTGACTAATTTCAAGAACATGGATATCTTCTCAATCATTGCATGGGTGGCGGGTCTGTCGACTGATGCTTTGGTGCACCCCTAGTAGGTGTCCTTGGCCGAGTATATTTTGAGAGGGAATTCTATGCCCCTGATGCTTCATAGCAGAACACCAACCCAGTCTTCTTCAATTGGGTAGAATGGGTGGCCTGAACCTTACACACACGGCTTACCAGCATGAAGAATTCTAGGACGGGCCAGTACTTCGCACCCTGTTCTTTCCTTGTTTGGTTGTTTTTCTACCATGTACATAAGCAATTCCCACACATTGCAATTTCTATGAGTAGAAAAGATGGAAATACTCTGCTTGTGTACCAGAGGACTCCCCTCCTATTGAGGATAGAGTCTTATTATTCTTTTAATCAATAATTATTGGGACTTGCCATGCATTTATTGAAGGGTTCCTGCCCTTGGGTACCCCTTAGTTTGAGAGACAGAATGGTAAATGAAAATAAGGGAGATGTATTTCAACTGACACAGGGGCTCGTGATTCGCCTGTTTGGCTTCATATGGAAGCCCTTATTGCTACCTGTCTACCCCTCCGAGTACTAGTTTGCATTAGAGGTCACCCGAAAGAGCGACGTTATGAATGCCATCTATGACCACGATCAAAAATGGGTGCACACCTACGACTTCCCCTTCAAAATGGGGGTAATAGAAGTGTTTGCCCTGAAGCAAAATGTTTTCCTGAAGAAGAAGCTTGCCAACTTTGTTTTGCTCCAAATTCCTCAACAATGGTGCTATGAACCCTTGGGGTGATGAGGGACCACCTCAGGTTCAAGAACTTTCATGTCTGCCTCCATCCAGAAATAGTGGATCAGAGGAACAATCCTAATGGGAGGGACTTGGAATGGCATTTAGAGAGGATGAGGACATTGCCTCCCTAGCATGAGTTCTACCCTATGGAGGTTGAGTTTGATCCTATTCAACATCCTTTCCCAACCCTAGACTCCACCTCTTGGAGAAAAGCAAAATATGATTTGAAGGAGTTGAAGGATTGGGGCGAGGAGCAACTAAAGGAGTGGTGGATAATGAGAGTCCATCACCAAAATATGAAATCCTATGGATTCTTGGAAATAGATAGGGACTTCGCAATGGTGTACGAAGCCAATACTGGGACTTGGAAACCCCTCTCCTTCACCGAATTTCTTCCTCCAGCTGCCCCAGGTTGGGGAAAAATACCAGGAAGAGATGATGATGCTTCAAAGTAGGAAGAAGAGGAGGAGGTAGAAGCTGCACCTGATACAAGTGCTTTAGGGTCGGTGCAATAATCAAAGAAAATAAAGAGAAAGAGGCAGGAGCAAGCTCAAGTGCCTCCGACCCACCCGAAGTGACCTCACACAAAGCTCCCAACTGTCTCTACCGAACAACTTGTGATCGGTCCATCCAAAACAAATATCAAAGGGACGATGTCACCAAGAGTCGAAGCAACCCCAAACATGGATGTTATCGATGTGGAGGAGCTCCTACAACAAGAGGGGGTCCTCGAAGAAGAAGTCATAGAGGTCATGAGTACCAAAGTTCATAAGGAGCAAGAATCGGTCACATAGGAAGTCACTACTACTGCTCTTCCAGGTGGGCACAGAGGTACGCACTCTCCACCCTTTGTATTGGTTTCTCAAATCATTTCTCCCACCATCTCGGTTGCATCCTCCCATCAATCTCTCCCTCCTCTACAAATTCAATCACCTCCTCGCATGTTGCCCCTTGCCACCTTAAGTCTACCCTATGATCCCGTTAGCCCCACTCCACTCGAGTCATCTAGCTAAGACAAGTCTGTTGACACTACTTCACCCACCCATACCACCATTCCCTTAGTTCCTAGTCAGGGCAGAGATATTACCCCAACATCGAACCCCATTCCTTGCTCCCCTATCACACATAGCATAGTTCCTCTCATCGAAGCTCCTGCTACACCCGTCACCGAACCTACTAGTGAGGCATCCCCCATTAATTCTTTATATTTTTTTACCCCTTTGGCTAGAGATCCAACCTTATTTGAATCAGAAATTTCCATGATAAAGGAATGCCCTCTAGCCGAAAAGCTACTCCAGACCCAAAAAAATACCAAAAGGATGCTAAAGGAGGCTAGGAAAAAGAGATGGCGCTCTCTGGCCCAGGTTGAAAAATGCACTGTCTTCGATTTGAAGGCTGAGAAGTTGCATAAGGTGAAAAATATTCCCAAGGTCCAGAAACCCCTGGATGAAATGACTCCAGTGGAATTCGATTACCAAGATAAATCCAAGGACCTGGAGCATTTAAATGTAGATAATGAATCTACATCCATGCACATCAAGATCAAAATTTTTTAAGCACATGCAAACATCACCAATAAACATAGGTTTGAGGCTGAGAGTGCCAAAATCAAGTTGGAAGAAGAGCTAGCAAGGACTCGCTCCAATATAGAGGATGCAGAAAAGCAATGTGAGCAGATGGAGAAGGAAGTAGTCTCCTTGAAACAAAAACTAAGACAACTGCAATATGCAACCAAAAGTCAGAGCCAGAGACTGGCCAAAGCTAATGTGAGGGCTAAAGAGCTTGAGAGCAAGATCTTGCAAATGCAGCAACATTTGTACGAGAAAGAAATCTTAGAGTTGTTTGACAAGGGATGAATAAAAGAAATTCGCTCACACTTGCTAAAAGGTTTCAGATCTCGGGCCTCCAGTGCCCTGTCAACTTTAATCTATGTCATCGAAGCTCAATATACCGTTACTCAGGAAGGGGCAAAAGTAGATGAAGTCATCCAAAAAATTAAAAAGTGACTCAAACTGGCTTTTGAGGTCCAAAGTGTCAAGTATCAGGATCTGCAGGTCACTACGATGAGCCGGACGACTAAAGATTGGTCTACGACACAGGCCACAGTTCACACCTTCTTATCCAAGGTGAGGAAAGCACATAAGGTGAAAGACCTCCTGGATATATTTGAGCATGAGCAATG
Source organism: Wollemia nobilis (assembly GCA_028583015.1). Lineage (NCBI taxonomy): Eukaryota > Viridiplantae > Streptophyta > Pinopsida > Araucariales > Araucariaceae > Wollemia > Wollemia nobilis. The sequence goes on along the minus strand of JAQPPZ010016958.1, from coordinate 626,616 downwards.
CATATCGATGGGTTAATTCCAAGATATTTATTCCTTAGGTTTTTTGAGTTTCATGGATGATGATGGGAATATTCTATCCGAGGAAGAACTCAAGCCAGTGTGGCTTCAGTTTGAAGGTGACGTCTCAGAGACAGACAGATGGGCAGAGCCAATTACAAAAGTACAAGTCACAGATTTCATTTTGAGACATTACAAGATCGTGGCCTACCTCAACGACCTGAGTGCTAGAGCCAAACATGCTAACATCGGGCAGATTGATCGGTTCCATGTTTTGATCAAGGCCCTACAAGATCAAGAGCCATTTCAAAAGGGTGCCTGGGCTCACGTTCGCCGAACCATGGAACGCATCCGTGATCACCTGCAGCCATCATCAACATAAGAACCCTTGCTAGAAGAGGAAGAAGAAGAAGAAGAAGAGGAAGAACCAGAAGAAGAAGAAGAAGCAGCCGTGGAACAGCCCATAGAAGAAGAAAAGGGAGAAGGATCTAGAGGTAACTCTGGCCCAATGAATCAAGGCTAAGGGTTCTTCCACAGAGACGAGCTCGTTGCCCCATGAGCCGCTAAGAATGTTGACAATTTTATCACATTGCTTAGAGGGGTAGTAAAATAAAAATATTTGTAAAGTATTTCTTTTAATTTCATGAATTTGTTCCCTTGTTTTTTTTTAGAAACAACATTTTCAAGCATTGCAGCAATTTTGGCTTTCCCTGCCACCCGTTTTTACATAAAATAAATATGAAAGAACTTCACTGTCGAACAAGCTAAGGAATATAGCTTCACTGAAATAAAGAAGTATGATATGAAAAGAGCTTCGCACTCGAAGCATTTCCAGCAGCTACTTTGTGCGAAAGTTTTGTGAAGCGACATTTCAAAAGGACAACTTCATCGAAGAAGGAAAATCCGCTTCACACCCGAAGCATTCCTAGTAGCTTCTTCGGGCAAGAATTTTGTGAAGTGGTGATTGCTAAAGAAAGAATACAAGGTTCAAGAAAAATACTTCGGGCTCGAAGCACTTCAAACAACTACTTCGGGAAAGAAACTTGTGAAGCAGGATTTGAAGAAGCACAACACCGAGAAGTACTTCACCAAAAAATTGTCGAAGCATCCACTTCGAGACTCTCCACCAATGAACCATTTCTACTTCATCGAAATTTGTTGCAAAGCATCTGCTTTAGCTAGCTTTCGTGTGAAGTACTTTCACCCGAAGTAGCGGAGGTCGTGAAGAACGAATTATTTTTGAAGGTAAGTATGTGCTTCGACTGAAACCCTCCCGAACCGTGATATTAGAAGAAGATAGTGGTGAAGTATTTCTACAATGCATCAACGAAGCATTTCTACAATGCATCAACAAAGCAATTTTGACAACGGAGCAGTGAGAAATGAAGAGCCCATCTTTCTAAGGAAATCCGCTTCGATGCTCACCACCCCCGAAGCAGTTTTGCGAAGCTCCACCATGCGAAGGGCAAACCGAGAAGGAGGATTTGCTTCGGCTCAGATCCATTGCGAAGCGGAGATGCAAATGAAAATCAAGCGAAGCACTTCAAGGGCACATACTCCAAGCCGAGTATTTGCTCGAGGCAATCAAGTGCCTCATAAATGCATTTTTACATGCCCGATAAAATTGCTGCTCATTTTTGGCAATTGGAAATGAAGTATTAGTTCTTGAAGGAGAACCCGACGAGCATGGCGACCACTCGAGCACTGCACCCAGAATCCAAGGACGTTCAGGCAGCTCATTAATGCATATTTCCCTGGTTGACCTAGTCACAACTGCTAGTTTTGGTAAAGGATTTAAGAGCTCAGTCACAAGAGCTACGAAGAGCTGACCTCTCGGGTTTCGAAGATGTACTCTTTTATTTTGTGTAATTATGGCTCAGAGGGTCGGGTCCTCTATAAAAACCCAGGCATTGTAATATAAATGGGGGGAAATTTTTGCTAGAAATCTATTGTAACTTAGATTCCTACGATTAATACTAAAGAGCTTTGGACTCTATTTCTCTCTTTTATGTTGCCTTCTGTGATTATTTCTTTTATATTTATTAATTTGCATGCTGTAATTCTAAACTTTGGATTTAGGCATGTGATTAGAGTGGAACCCTGAGATTTTCTCGAAGGATACATAGGGGAGGAAAATGTTGTATTAGTTTCCTTTTATGTTTCCTGTGGATATTGTTTCTGTCATATTCACTCCTTCGTCGTCGTAACTATGAACCCTAAATTTCGATGAGAGGGAAGGGTAATCCTGGAACTTGTCCAGAGGATACATAGGAGGATTAATATTGTGTTCATTTCATTTATTCTTGGTGTTCTTTGCTGTTGTTTCAAGCTATTGGCTAGCAATCGTGCTTCTGGTTCTTTCCCACCATTAAAATACTAAAATTTCTTCCCTTACTCTTTTATTTATTTTCTGCACCTTTGCTCTGTTTATTTCTTTCCTACACCCTTATATTAAACACCGAAGTAGTTTACTATAGGAGTCGACCTTTCTCCGAATATTGGCATGAGGGGCATCTCTTCCCTTCGACCTTTCAATGTTGGTCTAGGTCTAGGGCGCATACACTTACCCAAATACTTTCTTGGGCATATTTGATGACCAACAATAACCAATCTTGATAAGCAACAACTTCAACTAATTAAACAATGTGTTCTCACTGCAATTCGACTTGCACGAATGTAGATTGGAAAACAACCTTATGGAGAATAGTGGTACCATTCTTTGCAAGACCCTACGAGAGCAAAGATCCCCAAGGTTCCTTCTTCAAAAAGTCTCTAGCTTTATAGAACCACTCATGGTTTGGTTCTATCTGAATCATGTGGACTGATTCATTATTATTTTGTGCCTATCGTTGTATCACGTATTGCAATAGAATTTTCACTAGGATGGTAGTGATGTCAGTAGACATATTTTAAGGGATTAAAGATCCCAAAGATACCATGGTGTCTGTAAATCTGTTGGACAATCAAGGAATTGCCTTGATGTCATACCACTCTAGTTGGGCTAGGTAAGTGTCCACAAGTTCTTTGTATGCTTTCAATATGGTACATCTACAATGATAGATCCCATTAACTTGGTTTACAATGTTAAGGGAGTCATAAAATATATTCAGCTTCTTGATCTTAATGGTGATCATTGTTTGGAGACCTAAGATTAGGGCCTCAGATTCAACGTTGTTATTGGTGCAAGGGAAATTTAGTTTTAATGAAAAGGGAATTGGAGCACCTTGTGGCATGAAAAACACAATCCCTATGCCACCCCCTTGCTCGCATTTTGAACCATCAAAGAATAAAGATATATTAGCTTGATTATTCGACTCTTCAGGTTCTTGCAACTTTGATAATGTAAAGACTACATCATCAGGAAGCTCTATTATGAGAGGTCTATGATCTTGAAGAGGAGCCTCTACCAGTTGATCTACTATGAATTGTCCTTTGATAAAATTTTGACTTATGAATTATAGGTCAAATTTTATCAATAACATGATTCACTTTATAGTACCTGTGTTATGATATGTCTTACTCATCATATACTACAAAGGATTTTATTTTGATATCACATGTTGTATGACTCAGCATGTAGTGACATAACTTCTTCGTCATAAATACTACTGCTAAATACATATTTTCTACATATGCATATCGTATCTCATAACTGACTAGGGTTCGACTGATATAATAATGTGCCTGCTCTTTATTTTGCACATTTTTTGGGGCTAGCATTTTTACCATTGCAAAGTTTGTGGTAGATATTTACAAAAAAATGGCACATCTAGTCTATGTGGAGCTAATATTGGCGATATTGCCAAATATTATTTAATCTCACTGAAGGATTTTTGATAGTCCTCATCCTAGTTAAATGTGACCTCCTTATGCAGCAGTCGATTCATGGGTCAATATTTATATGATAGTTGTACGATGAAGCACTTTATGGATGCTACCTTACCTTGTAGGCTTCTTAATTTCTTGATGTTTGTGGGAGGAAACATTTCTAAAATTACCTTGACCTTCACTGGGTCAAATTAGATCCCTCATTTAGAAATGATGAATCCCAAGAGTTTACTTGAATTTATGCCAAAGATGCATTTCTTGGGGTTCAACCTGACATTGTGCTCTACTAGGCAATTGACGTCGATGACTCTTCATGCAACAATGACTTGGCCAGTAAGTCATCGATATAATCTTCTAAGATCTTATGCATCTAGTCATGAAAATATGTCATAGCCCACTGATATGTGGCACTAGCATTTTTGAGGCCAAATAGCATAGATTTGTAGAAAAATGTTTCCCATGGAGCGATAAAAGTAGTTTTGTGCTGATCTTCTGGTTTAATCCAAATCTGGTTGTAACCAAAAAAACCATCCATGAGAGAAAGCATTTTGTGACCTATAGTTGCATCTACAAGAGCATCGATATTAGGCAATGAAAATGAATCCTTGGGTGTTGTCTTATTGAGGTCTCTAAAATCTATGCATATGCAGATTCTTCCATCAGGTTTTCCTATGGGTACCATGTTTGATACCCATTCTGGATAGTCAATGGGAATTATGAACTCTACATTCAAAAATTTTTGTAGCTCATATTTAACCATCAAGGTGATGGTTGGATGCATCTTCCTAATTTTTTGCTTGACTGGTTTCTTACTAGGTCCAATGAAAGGTTATGAGTAACCAATTTTGGATCTAGACTCGACATATCTTTACAAGTCCAAGCAAAGATATCAGGTCTCTCTTTCAATATAGGAATGAGGCTGGTGCACTCCTCATGATATAAGCTCTCTTTAAATTTAACCTTCTTTGGATTTGTGGAATCTTCACTAATATCCATGTTGAAGGCTTTCTCTATTGACATATGTGACCCCTCCTCAAGCTGGTGAGGCATAGGTATAAAATGGATGTCATCTATTGGGTTTCAAAGTTACACTAAATCAGGATTATCCTTAGCATGATAGACATCATATGCACAAATTGGCACAAAATGAAATGGTTGTAACATTTCTTTGTTGGGAAAGAAATCTTTAGGCTCTAAGGGTGAATTGGTGTGATTGAAATCAATGGCCTTAGGATTAAGGTACAAAGTTTTTTAAGGGTTAGATGGATTATGAAGTGGAGTGGTCATATCGATGGAGACCATATTTATGGAATGGATGAAATAGCCAAGACCACATGAATACAACTCACTATCTTTGGATCGATACCCTTTCTCTAGATGTGGCTCAGGAAATATGAGGATTATTGGGTCTGCTCTAGGAATAGACATAATAATTGGATCCTCAAGGAGAAGCAATTGTCTTAAGTTGGAAGGACCAAAAAAAGCTATATGGTATATCTCTTCCAGATTCATTAGCCTTCTTTGGATGGGAGGACCTGGGAATACCACATGATAAATAGGTTCCATGTCCACGGGTTCTCTAATATGAAAAATATGAAGAACACAAGCTTATACTGAGAGGGGGGGTGAACAATATAAGACCTCTTTTTACTTTTTCCATTATACTTCAAAACAGTAAAGCAATATACCCAAAGCAATATCAAAGAAATGCACAATATCATCCACAAAGTGACACCAATTTTAACGTGGTTCACCCGAATGGGTCGAGCTACGTCCACAAAACTTTTCTCTAAAAGTTATCTCAAAGTTCTTTGGGAATCCTTCCCAATTACAATGTTTATGAGCCTCGGCCCAAAGGAGATACCTTCCCCCAATCAGAATTTATGAGCCTCTCGCTCAAAGGAGATACCTTCCCCCAATCAGAATTTATGAGCCTCTCGCTCAAAGGAGATACCTTCCCTCTCGCTCCGGAAATGATCCCTCGAAGATCAACCGCCTCTACCTCTTGCCGAACATGGAACTCCTTTCCACCGAAGACCTCCTATCCTCAATGCTTAGCCTAAGAGACCTTCGCCTTCTATGATCACGTCCACAATAGCTCAAAGAACCTCGTACCAAACATAGTCAGTCGATCTAGTACAAGTCTTCCTCTATCTGTCAGATCTGTCCAACTCTTGAACAAATCAATCCTCTACATACAAGCCTTCTCAAAGACTTGCCAAATCTGTCCTCGGGTTCTTCTCATAGAACCAGTGCACCTCTGTCCTCAAGTTCTCTGATAGAACTATCAAACTCAGCTCACAAGTCCTCTGCTAGGACCTGTCCAAATCTGCTCACAAGTCCCCATCGAAACCTGTCCAAAACTGCTCACAAGTCCCCACCGAAACCTATCCAAAACTGCTCACAAGTCCCCACTGGAACCTGTCCAAAACTGCTCACAAGTCCCCACCGGAACCTGTCCAAAACTGCTCACAAGTCCCCACCGAAACCTGTCCAAAAACTGCTCACAAGTCCCCACCGGAACCTGTCCAAAAACTCAGCAAGCTCACCAAGAAAACTTTCTTAGTAGGAAATCACAAAGTGAATTGTTAGAGACCCAATGTGATTTGTCAAACTCATAGAAGCATAAAGAGAATTGTTAGAGACTCAATATGTTCTATACTCAAATCCCAATCTCAAAACTCAACTCAAATCAACTCAGCTCAATCTCAATCTCAAATCTGAAAACTCAACTCAATATCTGAAATGGATAGGATAGAATGCTTTCTTTCAAGAACATGAAACCCCAACAATTGCCAACTATGCAAAGAATCACATAACAATGATACTCATGTTCTTTTCACCATCAATTAGGGCTTCAACAACAATGCTCATCAACCAAGGTTCAATCAACACCATTCAACTCAAAACACAACCTTGAAGCATTTCACAATCAACATTAGAAAAGGAAACAAGTAGAACTCCTTTTCTCTCCAACATTATTTGAACAAAAAGCATCCACCAACTCAAATCACCATAGCACAAAACAACTTTTCAAATCATCAACAAAGAAGTAAGCCCAACACTTTAACCAAGTAAAGAATAGCTTGATTATAACCAATTTAATGAAAGCTAATGTCAATCTCAAAGCTGCCCACTTAAGGTTTCACAACTTCACACAAGAAGCAATTCTAACCTTAAAACATCATGCTTTCATTTCCATAATCAACCAAAAGCACTCTCAACATTACAAGAAATATTTATCCCTTATACACCTTATTTCTCCCTTATAGTCTTATCAACAATAAACTTTATCTCTCATAAGAATGCAATAAGATAATGCAAACAACACCTTAAAAAGAATATTTTATCAAAATAAAGCAAGCTTCAAACTCCTTATAACTCCTAAGCTATTTTTCTCTCTAATAAACTTCCTCCATCCGCAAAATACACTAGCAAAAATTAATTTCAAAAATACCTTGGCCAACACCAAAAATCGTGCTATGGAGAAATTGCGCATGAACTCTAACACCACCCACTACGTCCACTTCAATGAAGAAAAACCCTTTCACGTTATTCGAATGTGGAACCTCCCGTTCGGGTAGCGCACCAACAACCTAGCCGCTACCGGTGTGCCAAAGGCATCCGGTGAGGTTTGAACCTCACTCTGTTTCCCTTGTACCTTCTACGCTAGGGCTAAAATAAACAATAGGCCTCCCTGTCTTCTGACGTGAATGATGACGATGAAACCTTACGATGGATACAAAAAATGAACGGTGGATATCCAAACAACGGATCACAAAATCTTAGCGAAGAACACTTTTCGAAAATGCGGATGGGATAATCTTTGATCTTCATCGTGGGAGATTTATATGCATATTTCCCATAAACTCTTGACGTCGACGAGGAGTTTAACACGTCGACGGAGGTCTTGGCTAGCGCCCACAATCTTAGAACATAGCGCCATCAAAGTTAAGACATTTGCGCCATGGGTTAGGAGAACCCAATGCAAACAATAAATTAATATTTATTTAAAAATAATTAAAAGGAACCTTAACAAGGTTTTTAATTATTTAAATAAATACTTCCTCCTGGACCCAAATGCATTAAACTAATGCATCCACCTGTAATCTTTAAACTTGCCAACTTGGGGTTTACAAAAGACCTTTGAAACTGTCATGTCGTAACCTTCATCAAAACAAATTGTTTGACATCAAATCAAATTCCTTCAAGAGCTTCTTGACATCAATGACAACTTATACACTTGAGCAAAGGCAATGTACCCAAAGTACCCAAAATTGCCAACAATCTCCCCCTTTGTCATTGATGGCAAACCTTTACCGAAAACACTTCTCAAGAGCCAAAACTGAAACCAACTGTGCTAACAACTCGACCAACCGTGCCCACAACCGAGAATATTCCTTTGAAGTTTTGCTCCCCCCGACTTGAAGCTCTCCTCTTCACTTTGAAGCTCTCCCCCTTACTCATATCTCTCCCCCTTTGTCATCAATGGCAAAGGGTCACCTTTGGGGCTCGGGACTAAGAATGAGCCTCTTAGCTTAGTCCCTCCCCCACCTCCTGATGAGGTGATTAATTTTGGGGTGGGAGTAAAACTCCCATTAGGCACCGATCATCATCAGCGTCTATAACTTCCTTGTCGGGCCTTCTCTTGAACTCTTTGCCCATATTCCTGTTCTTGTCACTGTTCTTGTTCTTGTTCTCATCCCCTGTTCTTGTCCATGCCTTGATCCTTGGACCCGATCATGCCACTGTTCCTGTTCCCGTATTCTGGAATTTCAGCTCTACACTGTCTGATTATGTGACCTTCATTGTTGCACTTGAAACACTTGACGATGTTGTTTCTCTGAGGTAAACCTGATCTTTGAATCCACCAGTTCTGACCAAACCTATTCTGGCCAAACCTGTTCTGACCAAACCTATTTTGACCAAACCTGTTTTGGCCAAACCTGTTCTGACCAAACCTGTTCTGACCAAACCTATTCTGACCAAACCTATTTTGACCAAACCTGTTCCTGTTATTTGCCTTGCAATAAACTGCCTTGTGCCCAAACTATTGACAAGAGTAGCAATACCCTTGAAAGTAACTAGCACTTCTGAAACTGTCATTTACCTTCTTCACTTGAGCCATGCAATGTGAAGCCATGTGACCAAACTCGTGACAAGCAAAACATCTGCCTTGAAACTTTCCTTTATTTGACCTCTTAGGTTCTAAAAACTTCTTCTTCTCATTCTGAATTCTGTTTTCTATTTCTGTGCATCTATCATTCAAGGACTCCTTTTCTGAAATACTTTCCTCATCGTAACTCTCTTCCTTTTGGAGTCTCTTACTAGACTCTCCAACTTGTTCCTTGTGTGGCTTAACAAAACCAAGGCCTGTTTTATCTCGTTGTCTTTCTTTGACCTTTGATGAGTGACTTAACCTTTTTGGAGCTATCTTGAAACCTGTAAAGCTTATCCTTGTACTCTTTAGTTTCCTCTTTCAAAGAAGCCATTTTCTGTTCTAACTCACTATACTCAAGAACCTTAGACTCTAACTCATCCTTGAGTTCCTGTGTCTTAGCTATAGAGAAGTCAAGACTTTCTATAAGATCATCTCTCTCCATACAACATTCATCTAACTTATCCTTGAGTCTAGCATTCTTCTTTCTTTCCTTTTTCAAAGCACTAAGAGCACTAATAAGTTCACCTTCAAGATCTACTTCACCTTCCTCTATATCTTCCTCTATTTGTTTGCTTTTTGAATCATCAAAGCCTTTTTCAGATTTCTTATCACTAGAGGTGCTACCCTTTTCAAAAACCATACATGCATCTTCCTTATAGTTTTCTGAAGCATCCTCATACATACTAGAAACCAAATCATTATTTGTGCAATCATCCTCAAGGTGACCAAAGTTTCCACATCTAAGACATTTCATGATAATGAATCTATGTTTCGGTTCTTCCTCTTTTTCTCGATATGAACAACATCTCATTTTCATCATCACTTGAAGAACTTTCACTATCACTACTAGAACACTTACTTGCTTTGTCTAGGTAGAAACTCTTCTTGTGCTTGTGAGAATACCTCTTTCCTTGATTGCTGTGCTCATCTTTGTTCTTCCCGTGATGCTTGTGCTTTTCAGAATCCTTGCTCTTAGAATCCTGTTTATCTTCATCACTTTCATTCTTGGGAACAGTACAGTTAGTAGCATAATGACCAAACTTTCCATAATTGAAACATCTTACATTTTTCATACTTTTGTGCTTTCTAGAGAACTTGCCTTTCTTGCTGTAATATGCCTCTTCATCACTAGAAGACTCATCACTATCTTGAAGCCGTTTACCCTTGGATTTCTTGGTAGCCTTGAAAGCTACCTCTTTCTTGACATCAACCTTCACTTGAGTTCTCAACTCAAATGCTGCAAGTATACTATGGAGCTCATCCTTTTTCAACTTATCCAAATCTTTAGCTTCCTCAATAGCAAAAATATTTTCACTAAATCTATTAGGAAGAGATCTTAAAATCTTATCACAAACATCATTTTCAGCAAGCTCAAGACCTAAGTCTTTCATGGAGTTAACAACCTCATCCATACGAAGCATGTAGTCACTAATATTTTCATCATCATTCATCTTGAGTTGTTCAAACATACCTTTGAAGTGTCTCAACTTGGCCTTTCTGACATTTGTATCACCCGTATGAACCACCTTCAACTATTTCCACATTTCACTAGCTGTCTTGCAGTGAATCACTTTGGTGAGATACGCTTTTGTAAGCCTTTCAGGATTGCATTCATTGCTTTTGAATTGTTGTGATGTAGGAGCCTTTCTTCTTTAGTATTAGGACCATGTTCAGGAATAGTGTACTCATCTTCAATCACTTCCCAAACCTCATTCCCAAGTGCCATTAGATGAACCTTCATCCTTGCACTCCAAAGACCAAAATCTGACCCATCAAGAATAGGTGCTGCATTGCCACTTGAATGATCCATTGTGTTCTTTACTAGCTTTTCCTTCAAGCCGTTAAACTTTTCGAAGGCACCTGCTCCGATACCAATTGAAGAACACAAGCTTATACTCGAGAGGGGGGTGAACAAGTATAAGACCTCTTTTTACTTTTTCCATTATACTTCAAAATAGTAAAGCAATATACCCAAAGCAATATCAAAGCAATGCACAATATCATCCACAAAGTGACACCAATTTTAACGTGGTTCACCCGTAATGGTCAGGCTACGTCCACAAAACTTTTCTCTAAAAGTTATCTCAAAGTTCTTTGGGAATCCTTCCCAATTACAATGTTTATGAGCCTCGGCCCAAAGGAGATACCTTCCCCCAATCAGAATTTATGAGCCTCTCGCTCAAAGGAGATACCTTCCCCCAATCGAATTTATGAGCCTCTCGCTCAAAGGAGATACCTTCCCTCTCGCTCTGGAAATGATCCCTCAAAAGATCAACTGCCTCTACCTCTTGCCAGCACGTGGAACTCCTTTCCACCGAAGACCTCCTGTCCTCAATGCTTAGCCTAAGAGACCTCTACCTTCTATGATCACGTCCACAGTAGCTCAACAACCTGTACCAAACATAGTTAGTCGGTCTAGTACAAGTCTTCCTCTGTCTGTCAGATCTGTCCAACTCTTGAACAAATCAATCCTCTGCATACAAGCCTTCTCAAAGACTTGCCAAATCTGTCCTCAGGTTCTTCTCATAGAACCAATGCACCTCTATCCTCAAGTTCTCTGATAGAACTATCAAACTCAGCTCACAAGTCCTCTGCTAGGACCTGTCCAAATCTGCTCACAAGTCCCCACCGAAACCTATCCAAAAATGCTCACAAGTCCCCATCGGAACCTATCCAAAACTGCTCACAAGTCCCCACCGGAACCTGTCCAAAAACTGCTCACAAGTCCCCACCGAAACCTATCCAAAAACTGCTCACAAGTCCCCACCGAAACCTGTCCAAAAACTCAGCAAGCTCACCAAGAAAACTTTCTTAGTAGGAAATCACAAAGTGAATTGTTAGAGACCCAATGTGATTTGTCAAACTCATAGAAGCATAAAGAGAATTGTTAGAGACTCAATATGTTCTATACTCAAATCCCAATCTCAAAACTCAACTCAAATCAACTCAGCTCAATCTCAATCTCAAATCTAAAAACTCAACTCAATATCTGAAATGGATAGGATAGAATGCTTTCTTTCAAGAACATGAAACCCCAACAATTGCCAACTATGCAAAGAATCACATAACAATGATACTCATGTTCTTTTCACCATCAATTAGGGCTTCAACAACAATGCTCATCAACCAAGGTTCAATCAACACCATTCAACTCAAAACACAACCTTGAAGCATTTCACAATCAACATTAGAAAAGGAAACAAGTAGAACTCCTTTTCTCTCCAACATTATTTGAACAAAAAGCATCCACCAACTCAAATCACCAAGCACAAAACAACTTTTCAAATCATCAACAAAGAAGTAAGCCCAACACTTTAACCAAGTAAAGAATAGCTTGATTATAACCAATTTAATGAAAGCTAATGTCAATCTCAAAGCTGCCCACTTAAGGTTTCACAACTTCACACAAGAAGCAATTCTAACCTTAAAACATCATGCTTTCATTTCCATAATCAACCAAAAGCACTCTCAACATTACAAGAAATATTTATCCCTTATACACCTTATTTCTCCCTTATAGTCTTATCAACAATAAACTTTATCTCTCATAAGAATGCAATAAGATAATGCAAACAACACCTTAAAAAGAATATTTTATCAAAATAAAGCAAGCTTCAAACTCCTTATAACTCCTAAGCTATTTTTCTCTCTAATAAACTTCCTCCATCCGCAAAATACACTAGCAAAAATTAATTTCGAAAATACCTTGGCCAACACCAAAAATCATGCTATGGAGAAATTGCGCACGAACTCTAACACCACCCGCTGCATCCACTTCAACGAAGAAAAACCCTTTCGCATTATTCGAACGCGGAACCTCCCGTTCGGGTAGCGCGCCAACAGCCTAGCCGCTACCGGTGCGCCAAAGGCGTCCGGTGAGGTTTGAACCTCACTCTGTTTCCCTTGTACCTTCTGTGCCAGGGCTAAAATAAATAGCAGGCCTCCCTGTCTTCTGACGCGAACGACGATGATGAAACCTTACGACGGATACAAAAATGAACGATGGATATCCGAACAGTGGATCACGAAATCTCAACGAAGAACACTTTTCAAAAATGTAGATGGGATAATCTTTGATCTTCATCGTGGGAGATTTATATGCATATTTCCCATAAACTCTTGACGTCGGCGAGGAGTTTAACATGTCGGGAAGGAGTTTAACACGTCGACGGAGGTCTTGGCTAGCGCCCACAATCTTAGAACATAGCGCCATCAAAGTTAAGACATTTGCGCCATGGGTTAGGAGAACCCAATGCAAACAATAAATTAATATTTATTTAAAAATAATTAAAAGGAACCTTAACAAGGTTTTTAATTATTTAAATAAATACTTCCTCCTGGACCCAAATGCATTAAACTAATGCATCCACCTGTAATATTTAAACCTGCCAACTTGGGGTTTACAAAAGACCTTTGAAACTGTCATGCCGTAACCTTCATCAAAACAAATTGTTTGACATCAAATCAAATTCCTTCAAGAGCTTCTTGACATCAATGACAACTTATACACTTGAGCAAAGGCAATGTACCCAAAGTACCCAAAATTGCCAACAAAATATTTTGAGGCCCTAGATAAGCCATCTCTATTTTATCCTCATATTCCTCATTTTCTAAGAAATATTCACCATCATCTTCTTCAGAATTATATTCTGGTCCACTTATAATAGATATAGAAACTGATTCACCTTCCTCAGAATTGGCAACTGATTTAGTTTCTACTGTTGTACCAAAATTATAGGATTCAATACCAATATCGTCGACATATTCATGGTTTCTGATGACCCAATCAATTCCTAGAATACTATCTGAACTATCCTTCACTAAAATGTTGTAATGATAGATCGAGGATGGTTCTATGACGACCATGGTCATAGGCCAGTTACCTCTTAAAGAGTGTGAAGATTCAGTATGGTAGGGATTCCAATCGACATCCACCCCTAAGCTTAGGTTTAGGTAATTTAGAGATATAGCTAATAACTCAGCTTGATCCCCTATGTTATAACCCAAACCAAACCTATCAGACAAAAACTGGTAGTGTGATTGATACATATTTTGAAAACCTTATTAAAATAAACCCAAACTATAACTATTCCAATGATAACAATAAAAATAGCAAAGTGTATACTCCAAGTTCGATACTGTAGACATGAAAAATTGACTCACTTTCCTTAGTTTTCCTCCTAGAAAACTAAGTTCATCTTCAAGAGAATTTTTACCTTATAAAATCATCTCAATTATTCTCAAATTTTATAACATTGGATAGGGCTTGAAAAGAGATTTCCAACGGTATATTATATGTCCAATTTCGACATCGTTTGACCCCTCAAACTACCAAACAACTAAGTACATGTTCAAGTTGACAAAATCATACTACGATCAACAAAATCGTAGTATGCCCTCTGAAATCATAGTATGATTTCAGCATACGATCTTTATGATTGTAATACAATATTGACGATCATAATACGATCTTGCATGGAAACATAAAATTTAAAATAAGAAAATGATAAAGGTAGTTGAACAACTTTTTGTCTCTGCCTATGTAAATGCGCAGGAAATTCGGGATTGGATCTGCCTAGCATAGAGAAAATTTTAACAAATTTAGCCTCCTCCCTATTCTAGACACTCCTCCATACTTATTTAATCAGACCCTTCCCACCGTAAATTTCCTTGGCTCTCTGCACTTATGAAAACTCAGTTTAATTTTGCATTCTAGCACTCATTATTTTATTATTTACTTGTAGGATCGAAGTATTTCATCGTAGATCAGAGGATTTTGTCATAGATCGGAGGATACGATAGTGTGATCATAATACGAATGTTCAAGTTTGGGATACAATCTTACCCAGAATGCTACGATATTGTCTAAAATTTTCTTGGGGGAAACTCCAAGTTTTGGTTTGCATATTCTGGTCTTCCTTCATTTGATTTGCATTCCATTTAGCATTTTATCATAGGACATATTAGATTAAATAATCTGCATTCTTGGAGTTCACCTAAAATCTCATGTAATTGCATGTTTTAGGTAATTAGATGCATTTGTTTGTCAATTTATGTTATTATTATTATTCAGTAGTGTTTAATAGATCATAACCATATTTGCAAAGATAAATAGGACCATCCATCTCTGTTCTTTACCCTCTATCCATGCATTTGTTGTCTTCTGTCAAAATCGGATCTGTCTATCTGTGATTGTAATACGATCTCACTGATCGTAATATGATCTTGCAAAATCGTAATACGATATTGCTCTGCACTGTATGAAAATGGATTGCTTACAAATTTTAGAATCTACATCAGACATCCGGATACAGGTAAGGTTTAAAATCTCTTCATAGGCATTGCATCAATTTATACATTCTATTTTATGTATTATTTTGTCTACATTTGAAGTTAAAAGTGCATGTAGCTTAGTTTAGTTTACATATAGGCAAAAATTAAGCATGTGTGATTTGTTTAAAAAGAAACCATTAAAACAAATCTTGAAACCTAGGCTCAAAAATAGCCAAAAATGTTTCCTGGTGAACCCCAAACCCATTCGTCAAAAAATCACCATATATAGAAGGTGCGATTAAGTACCTCTCTTTTGAGGTGTAGACCACTCATTCTCCCATTCTCCTCTAAGGCACAGATCCATTAGCCTTGAGGAAAGGAGTGCAAGAAATTTTGGGCTATATTCTTTGGTGAACCCGATGTGAAAAACATTAGGCATCTTTTTGATTTATAAAACACAAAAAAATCATAAAAATTACAAAAAATATAAAACAAAACAAAAAAACAAAAAGATCATTAATTTAAAGTTTGCATATTTTCATTCCATAAATATTAAATTTCAACATAGGAAGAGTTGTAAGCATTGGTGTTAAAACAAAATGCATAGAATTTTGAGAAGTGGTAAGCAAATAGAATCTGATTACATGGGGAAAAAAGATCAAAAAAACTATGATGATAGAGTTCAAATAGAAGATGATAGAATTTCAGAACAAGATGAAGAGAATAATAATGAAGATGAAATAGAAGATCCTAATGAGCCCACATTAGATGAAAAAGGAAATGTTAAATTTGAGTCTCTTAGCAAATTTACCCAATTTATAAAAAACCACATAGAAGAGTTTAATCAAGTAGTACAAATGGATAAATCAGGAGAAGGTTCTATGGAAGTAGCTTTAGCAACCACTTTTCGAATACATACAAACCCATTACCTTACATGCCTTCAACGGATCAAGATGATAATCAAGTAGGAACATCTAATCAAAATATGATACCTTTAAATCAAAATGCTCAAAAATCAATGGCACAATCATCCAAAATTGCTGCTAGCAACACTAAAACAAACCCTAAACAACAAAAACAACCATTCACATATATCTTCTCTCAAGCTCTTAATCAGCAATAAAAATTTAAACAAGTACAAAGTACCAACTATCAACAAAAAACTCAACAACATATAGTTCTTGCAAACACTTTACATAATAGTATTTCAGTTGGAAACCCTTATACAACAACACCAACTTATTATCAAAGACATAACAGTATGATACAAACAAATCAGTTTGGTGGACAACAACAAGGACTTGAAGCCATGGTTAAATAGTTAGCTTCTCGTCTAGACCAAATGGATCCCTACCATCCCTCATATAATTATCAAGAGATGTGTAGTCAACCCTTGGATCCTATCGTGGTTTCCCAACCATACCCAAAACATTTTACTATGCCTGTCCTCCCGATATATAAAGGAACCGAAGATCCTATTGAGCATCTTCGTATGTTTAGGACAACATGTCATGATGTCTCTCATGATGATTTGTTGTTGCTAAATATGTTCCCTAAAAGTCTTAGAGGCATGGATCTAGAGTGGTATTATCAGTTACCCACTAATTCTCTAAGGAATTTTGAGGAGACAATGGAAATGTTTGTCCACCAATTTAGTGCCTACATAGAGAGGCATGTGACTATTAAATATTTATACAACTTGAAACAAGTAAAAGATGAAAGTTTTGCTGAATTCTTGGCTAAATGGAGACAAATTTTGGGAAAGCTACACTTTGTATTACCTCATCGGGAAATGTTAGACATATTTATAAGCAATTTGCAAGAACAACTATCTTATGAAATTTTATACTGCCATAGTAACATCCTTTGATCAAGCCATTAATTTGGCAAGAAGGATAGAATATGACCTTATTATAAGAGGTCAATTTAAGAAGAAAGATGAAGATAAAAATTCTAAGAATCAATATAAGAACAAAAAAGTAGTGGGTGATGGAGTTACTAACAGTAGAAACAACTCAAATGTTAATCTTGCTGAAGTTGTGAAGAAATTTGTATTAAAAGTCCCTGATAAACCACCAAGAGAATTTACAAGGTTAAACAAGCCTTTAACTATGATTCTACCTCAATTATTAGAAGAAGTTTTGATACGATTGCTTGAGATAAGACAACCTGATACAATTGTAGCTGGATTCAGAGCTGATCTACATTATAACTTCCATAGAACTGATGATCATTCAACAAACCATTGGGCATGTTTTGCCATCCCTGAGTACCTCTGGGTGCTTTCTGCCATCATTGAGCACCTATGGATTCCTCCTACCATCATCAAGCATCCATGGGAATTCATAGCCTTAGTTATACATCCCATCTACCCCTTAGGTGTCACTAGGGCATCCACACACCATTTTATGCGACAACAATGAAGATCAAAAGAAAACAAATCAATGTGAGACAAGGTAAACAATTGTGTGTATTTATTTCATTTTTGCATTATTGCTTTCAATATTATTCTACAACATCTAGGGTTAGTAATCATATTTTTAGAGGGTCTCACGCAGTGGATCCCTCATAGGTATTATTGACCATTTGTATGTTGTTTATTTTTTGCAGGTGTAGGAATCATATCATTGGTAGCTGTTGAAGCATTGAGTGGTCCTGCATAGGATATCAAAAAGCCCACTCACCTCTGTTGAGATCAATTTAAGCGTGAAGACACCACCCGTATTTTTTATCTAGGGTTTCAAAGAAACCAAGAATATTGAAATTATTGTATTGGATAATAAAAAATTATAAACCCTAATCTAGATGCACTTGGTTGTAATATCATAGATCCACCCAATAATAAGAATAAAGAGTTTATTTCTATGCAATCATTTGTGTTAATTCTGCTTTGTTCATTCATTTATTTAAATATATTATATGGTGTTGTTCGATTTCACATCTACAAATGGCGATCATGATGGGACCCATAAAGGTTTCTCAATTTTAAATTATCTTGTTACTTATTTGTGATTTTATATTTCTATATTGTAGGTTTTTTAGGAAAAACAAGTCGCTCAAATTTTGCAGAACCAGTTTCGAAGGACTTGCAGAAGTTGCAAAAGGTGCGTGGAAACCCTACGACAATTGTGGGACATTTAAGAAACACCTAGGTGCATTTCACAGGTGCCTATATGTGTTTCATAGAGAGGAGGAACAATACATAGGCTTATCTGTAAGTCTACCTTAAAATCCCAACTTCTCTATTTTACGTATTTTTATGTTTTTACAGATTTATGGTTAAAAATAAAATCATTCAAAATCTATTAAAAACAAACATTTTAATCTCCATTATAGGCATTAGAATAGTTTTTTCATTCATATTTCATTCACACATTTCAAAATTTCCAATTAAAATCTCATTGTTTTCTGGCGTGCTTAAAAAACTTGCATTCTATTTGCATATGAATGGTTAATTGCATACAATAGTTTGTATTTTTAGGGTTAGAAATTTCTCCTTTTGTTTTTCTAAGTAGGAACATCATTAGTAGATTGAAAGTACTCCTACACTTGGTGATTTAAGGTGGAAGAGTAGATGAGCCCTCCTCTATTTAGAGAGCGGTATTAAGCGGTGTACTCTACTTCTTTTAGGAAAATTAATATTTTGTGTTGGTTTCTAATTTAGAATAGTGAAATCAGTCATTTCTAACATTGTATGTACACCATAAAAAACCAAAAATATTAAAATGAATCACACACTACATGCATAACTTTAAATAGTAATATATTGAATTTCATCATCAACCATTGCTTGAGATCTGGTGATGGTGGGTTTCATCTCCATCCACCAATCTCTGCCCCTAGACACCATAGACCACCCTTGAGAAAACTTGCTAGATTTCATCACCAGTAAGAATCTCATTTCCCCATCCAAGCCAAATTTTTCACCCGTATTAATTCAAATTAATGCATCTTAACACACAAAACAAAAAAAAGAAAATGAAAACATTCAAACAAGATAAAAAAAAAGAACAAAGGTAAGACACATTTTTTTGCATAAACATAGGATTGGATTGCCTATTTGATTTTGTGAATTTTCATTTTGCATTTTATTTTCTAGCACATTTTATATTTAGTTCATTAGTTTATGGTATTAACAAGAAATCAAGCTAAAATAATGAATCAAATATCCACCAATAAAACCACTTCAGCAATGGAGTGTTCATCATCACCTTCCACCACCACTTCCATGATAAATTCCCCTAGTGTGATACAAACAAGTCATTCAAATTTTTCTGCAAGTCCTTCACATACTGTGTCATCCACATCATTTCATATGGCCACACCCAAAATAGAGTCATATTCACCAACCATTGACCATCACATCACCCATATAGACATGGCACAAGTGGAAGCTCTTTTGAAATCCACTAGCTATGTCTTAGAGTCAGTCCCTAACTCACCTAAACATGATCCTTATTTACAACAGAAATTTATCTCCTCCTAGCCTTCAAGCCTTACCCAAGTGTACAATAACCCTCATTTTGAGGTATCTTCTACACCTTCCCAACATTTATCCATACCTAAATCATTGTGTGCCCAAAGCACATCCATATCATCCTCATACACCTTAGTTTATGGTAACCCCTTCTATGAAGCACATGTTAATGCTGCTTCACAAGTATCCACATCCATGCCATCTAGTGTCTCCCATAAAATTGTAATTCCCATTTCAACTTACTTCCCACAAACCTCATCAATTCCATCCACATCCACTCCATCAACCATTGATATGGAAATACATGAGACGTGGAAAAATCTCAACAAATTTCTTAAGAAGTGACAAAATCCTCAACAACAAGTTCAGGTGATCAACCCTAAGCCTCAACCTGTTTCCACTCAGCCCATATTTGTTAGTCAAAGTCCATCTTGGGTACCATAATATTCTGTGGTTTCCATTCCAACACTGCCACCAACCCATACCCATCCTGTTCCCATTGGCCAACCTATCAAAAACCCTCATACATCATCTCCATAACTACATTCACAATCATTCCTTCATCAACCCCATTATCATCAATGTCAATCCAATCTACCAAGTCATTATTGCCTCATTACACCTCAAAATATATCCACCTCTCCATCAAAAAATCATCAAGTGATTCAGGGTTTCCACATTCATGGGGAGGGCTCTCTAATCCAGGTTATGTAGTAATAGATTTATAGTTTGATAAAACATACTCTTGGCATGATAAACCAAAAGCCTACCCTACATCAACTGATCAATCAACCAATTCACCATTCGGTACCATCACCACCATAATTCACAAATTTTATAATACCAAATTTTGATAAATTTAAAGGGACGTAAAATCCTAAAGAGCACGTGAGCTCATTTGTTCATTCATGTTTTAGAATTCAAGGTAATTATGCTCTAATGCTTAGAATATTCTATCAAACATTAGAGGGGGATGCTGTAGAATGGTATAACCATTTTTCCAATCATAATATTTATACTTTTGAGCAATTTATTGACCAATTTAATAAAAAATTCTCCCTAAATATAAGAAATAAAGTCTCATTATCCGATATCTATGATCTAAAACAATATGATGATAAGTCTATCTACAAATTTTGTAACTGTTGGAGGGTGTTATCACAAAATTGCCATTTGCCCTACCAATGGAAGAGCTAACCCAATTGTTTGCTAAGAGTTGCTTAAAACCCATCTCTTGGCTATTGCAATTACAACAACATATATCATTTGATGAAGCTCTTTCCCAGGATAGAAAAATTGAGGAGATAAAAATCCAAGAAGGAGTGCTTAAGCCTAAGAAGAAAGAATGAAAAAAAAAGGGCCAATATAAAGGAAATTATTTTGGCTAGTCAAAATCCAATTAAGCCAATCCGACCAATTCATCTAATCAAGTAAATCAAGTGGTCATGAGCCAGCCGGTAATGGCTCAACAACAACCTATGCAATAACAACTATGATAAATTGAATATCATATGGTTACCTCAACTACTCAATCAATTCAAAGCATAGTTCTGGCTATGGAGAACCAATCCTGTCAACAATCTATGCCACAACCCCATCAATATACCCATTGGATGAATCTTACACCTCCATTTTTTATAGGTTATATGACATGAATCAACTTCCTTTGCCTGAGGTCAAACCTAATGATCTCGCTAAACATGGTAAACACTACAAGGAACATCTATTTTGTCCTTCTCATAGACAAAATGTGCATGATATCAATAACTACCATTAATTCAAAGATAGAGTGCATGACCTTATTGAGTTAGGGGTTATAAAACTTAATAGTCCTCTAGCTCAACAAAATCAAAATCTTAGGATTTTTCAAACACCACTTCCTCATCATGAGGAAACACAACCAACAACAGGAGGGTCAAATACTAAGACTCCTCCTAATCAGGTTAATCATGTTCAAAATACCAAGGTTTTGTTGGTGCTATTCATGTAGTAACCCAAGGTCAACGACAATGCTCCAATCAACAAAATGTTTTATAGTAGTCTATTCAACTGCCCATACCTCCATAGGCAAGTGTGTCTCAACCTTCCACATAATCATCTCCCATCCAATTATTCACTAATCCCTCTTAGCAAATCCATATTTCAGCCCATCCATCCTTACAAACATCCATCTAGTCTAATAATCTCATTGAGTAGTCGGTTAACCACAAGATTAAAAATAGCTTCAACAAAACTATCTATATATGAGCTAATACAACAATCTCCTCCACATCGTGAAGCATTAATGGATATTCTAAATCCATTGAACTTCAATATCAAGACGCTAATGCATTTAATAATTTTATGAGGAATATTCAAACATGTATGGAACCATCCATTACTTTCTATGATTTTGAAATAAAATTGATATCATCGAAATTAGTGGACCCTCCATTACATATAATGGCTCAAATTGATAGGAATTCTTTCAAAAGAGTTTAAATTGATACCGACTCCTCCATAAACATCATCACCATATATACCCTTTAACATCTCAAGCTTCCACCAGACCACATCACCAGATCCTCATTTACATTGAAAGCATTTAACGATGCTCTTTGTTCCAAAGTTGGTACTGTTGTTTTTCCCATTTAAGTGGGGATCAAAAAATTTCATACTATGTTCAACATATTGGAAGGGTCTATGGCATATAATGTACTCCTTGTATGACCTTGGATGAGAGAAATGAGATTTTTCCCCTCCATATTACATCAATGTTTGAAATATGTACATGAGGGACAAGTACATTGCATGCCAATGGATGTTGAACTGTTTAAGTATTGCAAATTTATCTCAAACCCCTATGAGTCCATGCTTCCTTCCACTCATCTATTCATCACATCATCAACCACTTTGTCAACCACCCATCCATATCATCATCTAAAGTCCCTATTTTTGAGGAGCTTCCAATCATCAATTCATATAAAGCATCCACTTCCATATCCCCATATTCATCACCATTGAATACATGCACATATGGTCAAACCTAATTAACATTAACCACATCATCAACATCCTCCACCACTCTTTCCACATCATTGTAAATTCAACAATCCACCCAACAAAATCCATCTTCATCCACATTAGCCAATGTCTCAAAAATCAAAATGATGGATTGTGAGATACCATTAGCCAACCATGAGTCAATTCCATCTACATCCAATCCATCCACATCATCCCAAGTTGAGTTCCACCTCACTAATCTTGGTATTGGTGAATATGTGGTCCAATATATTACAGTTACACCACTCAAAATTTAAACTATTAAGGACTATGGTTGCCAACATGACCCACCCTTATCTATAGGAATGGTATATAACATGGGTTTAGTGCCTGATAGCATTAATTTTGTATATGAGAGACTTGATTCATCATCCAATATAGTTACCCTAGATGAACCCAAATCACCCACATTGGTCAATATACAATATTTTTCAGGTTTTCCATCCTGATATTTCCACATTGTTAATTGGTAAGGACATGGACTAGGATGACACGAATAGGGAATGCATGAGATTATCGATGTTTCATATTGAGAAATGCATGACCATTCAGGTTTGGGCTATTGTCCACTTTCATCCACCTCTTCTCTTGAACAAGCTTTGCAAAGCTTAAATTTAAATTCAAGAGAAGATATCCATCACATAGATGACTCTGAAGATGAAATTTATGAATAATTTAACCTAATATCGATAGCTTCTGATGAATCTAAAGAGGAATTAGATCCTATAATTCCACACACTAAACAGGATGAGTTCTACCTCAAAATGTTCCCCATCCATAAACCCATAATTTTCTTGATTTTTCCAAAAGAATGAGCTGACCCAATTGGTGAACCACCACCTCCATCTCATTGATCCACATCATCAATAATTTTACCTGTAATATATGTACATAGCTTAAAAAAAAACAAAAATATTTTTCATGTACATTGCATTTATTTGTGTTGCTTGTTGCTATCCAGGTTTAACAAAGTTCTAGTACTGGATTTACCAAAAAAGACCTATTCCATTCATCTTCGCCAACCATGCATTTTCCCTTTAATTCAACATGAATCTTGTTGACTTATTTTACCCCCTCGTAATCCATACAATTTTGCAAAGCCAATTCATATTGACATGAGTCTTATTGATATGGACCAAATTTCCTCACCTCCATCCTTTTATGAGTTTGTCTTGTTTGAGGAATTATTAAGGGCTTTAGCCAACTAAATTCTTCCATCACCCCCACCTTCACCTTCACCTTCACCTTCATATCCAAAGGTTTTCTAGGTAGATATAGACAAGGTTGAGTCAGAAGAGTTTGATGATATCATCTATGATATTCATCTAATCCCAACTCCCCATCAACTTGAGGAAGGTTATCACATGTCTATTGAAGATACTATCAATATGAACCTCAGTTCAGACGCAAACAATACCCAAATTATCAAACTTGGCAAAAGCTTATCCAAATATGAACAAGAGCAATTGATTATTCTCCTCAAGAGGAATAAGGGAATTTTTTCATGGTCTTATAAAGACATGCATGGCCTTAATTCTAATTTGGTTGTCCACAATCTCATCTTACCTCTTGATGCTAAATCGGTCAAACAAAAACTTAGAAGGATGCATCCTACCATTACACTCTTGGTCAAAGAAGAACTTTAAAAACTATTAGACATGGGTTTCATTGTACCCATTGATTATATTGAGTGGCTCTCAAACATGGTACCCATTCTCAAGCATAACGGGGCGATAGGCGTTTGCATTGATTTTTGAGATCTTAAAAAAGTGTGTCCTAAGGATGACTTTTATCTTTCAAACATTGATACTCTTGTCAAAACCTGTGCTGGCCATGAAATGATTTCTCTCATGGATGGTTTTTTAGGATACAACCAAATTCGAATAAATTTGTGTCATCTCTGCCACATGCTGTAGTCTGACCTGTGCCAGTCAGTCTCACTCCGCCTGATTAAGTGTGGCTACGTCATCCCTCAGCCCCCCGTATTTCTATTCCTGATTTTTTAGTAATCCCATCTACAAAATAAATAATAAAACAACAAAATTCATTAATAAATCAATTATTAAAATAAATTAAATGCAATTCAAACAAACTTAATTTCATAAAAAAAATGATATCGTCCATTATTGGACGATATCATCCTAAATTTAGTCATTTCGTCCTTATCAGGACAAAATATCTAAATTTGGGGATCACCCCTTGTTTGACGAGATCGCTTCTATTTCATCGATTTTGCCCCTAGACGAAATCGGTGATCTAGGGATGATTTTGACAAAATTGGGAAGATTTCATCTTGATGTCGTTGATGGCCTAAAAATGGCCGCGATGCCCCAAAACAATCAAAATTTCAATAAAAAATTACACAAATCAAATTAAAAACATAATTCACTAGGTTTAGATCCTTACCCGTAGCCTGCGCCTGACCTCTGTCGATTTGTGCGCTATTTCGACCATTTTGCCTGTAAAGCTCTAAAAACAGTAAAAATGAATTAGGGTTTTACCCTATTTTTCTTATTTATATTTTACAAAAAACAACCATATTTTTAATTTTGCTTTTCCGTGCTTTTACCTCAAACGTTCGATTTGGGTAAAAACACGGAGGGGGCACCATAGTAAGCAGTTATACAATTCGACCTAGAATCGTCATCTAAAAAATTGAGTAAATTTTTTATTTCTCGTAAAACGGGAATAACTCGTCTTTAACGCATTTTCTTCAAAAAATTTGATAAAGAGGGGAGAAAATGTAGCACCCTAAAATTGGCGCAGTTAAACCCTTAGTAAAAAGATAAAAATTTGAATTTTAACCCCAAAACCGTCCATTACCTGCTTCCCTCATTTTTTGTGCCATTTTTAGGATTTGTTTTGACCGTTGGACGATATCATCGATGATCAAACGAAATCGTCCCAGATCTACCGAATTTTTCTGGAATAGAACATCCAGATGATTTCGTCCCAAAACTAAATTTTCATAATTAGCTTTTGTTTCAACAGCTTCTCTAACTTGGGCAGAAAATGTGTCTGCGCAGTTAGAGTCTCCCTTGTTGGAGATCTCCCAAATTAGGGTGATCTCCAACCTCCTAACCTCTCCCTAATCCTATATAAACTGGGATTTTCTTAGTTTATCCCCCTGGTTGGCTAATCCCATGATTCCCTAATTCATTTTTCCCTACCATTTAGTTTTGTTGTGTCAAGACATCCTATCCACCATTGTTTACACTCGTAGTTTTAAGTTTTCATTGCAGGTTTTCACTATGCTTCAGTTGGAGAAAGCTTGGATCATCACAGGCGATTCCAGATGATTTCAGATGATCCTGTCATAGATCGATGATGATCTCGTACGATTGGAGGTGATCTCGACTATAGTTCAGATTTGGGGTAACCAGAGCCTTGAGTTTGCATTCCTCATTTGTATTTTTATTTTACTCTGCATTAGTTTGATTTATTTTCATTCTGCATCCTGGGGTTCACCTCATTTAGCATAGATGCATTATAAAGTTAAAATAAATTATTAAATTAATACATTTCCTTTAATTGTTATCTGGATTTATCATTTAGGCAAGTTTACTGTTATTTCTATCATTTCCCCTTGCTTTTGTAGTTGCATTTTTGGTCTTTGGCATCTATTTATGTGATTATAGGTTTCTGACGAATTTGTCTGATGAATTCGTCAGGTCAACGACGATCGCGTCTGATCTCAGATGACCAACTATGATCTGAGATGATTCTGTGCAATTGTAGACAATTATGTAAGATTTGAGATGATTTGGACTTCTACAAACCTTAGAATCTTCATCAGACATCTAGAATCAGGTACATTCTATCTTATTTAGCACACTT